>JAWNOW010000329.1:1780000-2218899 GCA_035045625.1 Drosophila formosana
TCTTGCTCGAACAAAGCAACGCAGCTGAACCGGTTCGGAGTGCAAACGAGGGATTGCAGTTAAAGTGTTACGCAATGAACTTAATTTTGTAGCATTTAGCTTAATAGTTATAGTTAGAGTGTTTTTGACTAGTTGAATTTATGCTCGAACAATGTAAAGCTGCTGAACCGGTTCGGAAATTCGGAATTAGTTGGATCCATTTATTTAACCACTTCCCTCTCGCTTCACAGAGATCATTCAGTGCAATGTGACGCAGACGCCGACGAAGGCGCGCGCCCAGCTGGACGCGTTGGCGCCCAAGCAGCAACAGCAGCAGCAGCAGCAGCAGGCGAACGCTCAGCAGCAGGCGCAACAGCAGCAGCAGCAGCAACAGTTGGCGACCCAGCAGCAGACGGTGGCGGTGGCCACCGCGCAGTTGCAGCAGCAGCAGCTGACGGCGGCGGCGTTGCAACGCACCGGGGCACCCATCCTGCCGCACAATGGGGCGCAAGTGCGACCCGCGAGCTCGGTGTCGACGCAGACGGCGCAGAACCAGAGTCTGCTGAAGGCGAAGATGCGCACGAAGCAGCAGCCGGTGCGACCGGCGCTGCCCACGCTCAAGACGGAGAACGGGCAGGCGGCGGGCAAGGCGGCGAACGCGAACGCGAACGCCAACAACGCGCTGAGCCAGCATCTGGCCGTGCAGCAGCAGCAGCAGCAGCAGGCGAGTCTCCATCAAGTGGTGACAACAGCGGGCAACAAGTAAGTTTGCAACTGGCAGCAACAACAATTTGTAATAGCAACTAATAATCAATGTGATTTGCAGAATGGTTGTGATGAGCACGTCGGGCACGCCGATCACGCTGCAGAACGGACAGACGTTGCAGACGAGCAGCGTCGACAAGCAGCAGCAGCAACAGCAGCAGCAGCAGGCGGCGCAACAGCAGCAGCAACAGCTGCAGCTCATGAAGAACCAGCAGCTGTTCCAGCAGCAGTTCATGCAGCACCAACTGACGCTCCAGCTGCAGCAGCAACAGGCGCAACAGCAGGCGCAGCAGCAAGCGCAGCAGCAAGCGCAGCAACAACAGCAGCAGCAACAGCAGCCGCAGCAGCAGCAAACGCTGACGAATGCAACGGCACAGCAAATACTGCAGGTGGCACCGAATACGTTCATTGCCTCGCAGCAGCAGCAGCAGCAACAGCAGCAGCAGCAGTTGCACAATCAGCAATTGCTGCACCAGTTGCAGCAGGTGCAGCAGCAGCAACAAGCGGCGGCCGCCCAGCAGCAGCAGCAACAGCAGCAGCAACGCGAGCAGCAACAGAATATCATACAGCAAATTGTGGTGCAACAAACGGCGGCAGCCAACCAACAGCAGCAGCAGCAACAACAGGCGCAGCAACAACAGCAGCAGCAGCAGCAGGCGGCGGCGCAGCAACAGTTGCAGCTGAGCAGCGTGCCGTTCTCGGTGTCGTCGACAACAACGCCGGCGGGCATTGCCACGTCGAGTGCGTTGCAAGCGGCGCTGTCGGCAAGTGGCGCCGTCTTCCAGACCACCGCGAAGACGAGCAACTCGCTGCCCAGTAGCAGCGTGGTGACCATCAGCAATCAGACAACTGGGCCGCTGGTCACCAGCAGCACGGTCGCCAGTCTGCAGCAGCAGGCGCAGCAGTTGCAGCAGCAGCAGCTCATCTCGGCCAGCATTGCGGCGGCCACACAACAGCAACAGCAGCAGCAGGCGCAACAGCAAGCGGCCCAGCAACAAGCACAGCAGCAACAACAGGCGCAGCAACAGCAGCAGGCACAACAGCAAGCGCAGCAGCAAGCGCAGCAGCAACTGGCGGCTGCAACGCCGCATACAACGACTTTGACGGCAGCGTCGCCCACACAGAATCCCATCCTGGCGATGACGTCGATGATGAACGCCACCGTGGGGCTGCCGACGACGACGCCGCCCGTCAGCAGCGCTGTGGTCAGCACGGCGCTGGTGACGCTCAGCAACAGCAACAGCCTCAGCGCGCTGCAGGCCACACCCACCAAGGCGACCACAATGACAACAGCCAGCATACAGGAAACGACACCCAAGCAACAGCAGCAGCAGCAGCAGCAACAGTTGCAGCAGACGGCAACATTGGTGCCCATCGAGTCGCCGTTGCAGGCGGCAACAGCAGCAGCGGCAGCGGCAGCAGCAGCCACATTGCTGGAGTCGAGCAAAGCCAGCGCCGAGGCGAGCAGCTCAACGGCTGCCACGGAGGCAACGTTGCTGAACGGCGATGCTGCTGAGACGACGCCCAACAAGCAGCCAACGTCGGCGGCGGCAGCAACAACAGCCACGGCAACGGCAACAGTTGCTGCGGCCGTGCAGCTGCCGGCGCTGAAGCAAAGCAATGTTGTGCTGCCCAGCAGCAGCAGCAGCAGCAACGACAACAGCAATGCCAAGAACAGCAGCAACACGGTGACGAGTGTCAGCAGCACGGCAGCAATCAACGGGATTGCGAGCAGCGGCTTGCGCTCCAGCATCACCACAACGACAACCAGCACGAGCACAACGACCAGCAGCAACAGCAACACGAACAGCAACACGAACAGCAACACGAACAGCACGACGAGCAGCAGCAACAGCAATGGCAAGGATCTGCCCAAGGCAATGATTAAGCCCAATGTGCTGACGCACGTCATCGATGGCTTCATCATCCAGGAGGCCAACGAGCCGTTCCCCGTCACCCGGCAGCGCTACACCGACAAGGATGGCAACGACGAGCCGCCCAGTAAGCAACCGAATCACTTTTCACACATATTGCAACACAAACTAAATGGCAAACTGCTGCTTTTGTTTACAGAGAAAAAGGCGGCGCTGCAGGACGAACTGAAGCCGGGCGGCAATGCGCCGACAACGCCGACAACAGCTGCTGCTGGCGGCGGCGGCGGTGCTCTGGTTGCCGTCGGCACGCTGCCCGCCGACATGGTGGCCTGCGAGCAGTGCGGCAAGCACGAGCATCGCGCCAAGCTCAAGCGCAAGCGTTACTGCTCCCCGGGCTGCGTGCGGTTGGCGAAGAACGGCGGCGGCAGCAACGGCAGCGCCGTTGGCATGGTGGCAGCCGACGCTCTGGCCTTGGCCGACAAACTGGACGAATCTCTGGCCGAGGAGAAGATGCAAACGGACGCCTTGGCAGCGGCGGAGGCAGCAGCAGCAGCAGCAGCCACAGCTGCAGCCGAGCTGCCGCCCGCGGCTGTCGTCGCTGTTGCAGCCGGAGTTGGTGGCGTTGCAGCTGCCACACCCGCCAACACAGCAGCGCCGGCTGTTGTTGCCGCAGCTGTGGCCGCCGCACCAACAGTTGTGGCCGCATGCCCCATGCCGAGCAGCAGCAGCGGCATCGTGGAGCGTCCGATTTGCAATTGGAGCGTCGACGAGGTGGCCGAATTCATACGCAATCTGCCCGGCTGCCAGGACTATGTGGACGACTTTGTGCAGCAGGAGATCGACGGGCAGGCGCTGCTGCTGCTCAAGGAGAATCATCTGGTGCATGCCATGGGCATGAAACTGGGGCCGGCACTCAAAATCGTGGCCAAGGTGGAGTCCATGAAGGAGGTGAATGTGTTGCCCGCGGCGGCGTCCGCGACGGCGGCAACAGTCAACGACGCTGCTGGCAGGGAGGCGGGCATGGCGCAATAGTGCCACATGCCGCCAGCAGGCAGCAGCAACCACTGCCCCGACAGACGGAGCAGCTCCAGTTCCAGCTGCAGTTTCAGCTCCCTGTCGCTGTTGTCGCCATCGTATTCGGTGACGCCGCCGCTCTACTCGCCCGTGCTGCCCGCCAAGTGAGAGCGCAACACTGGACACACTGGTCTAACCACGTTGCCATGTTGCACGCCACAAGCATTCCCTTCCCTCCTCTCCCATCCCATCCCCTCCACTCCTATTCCTGAACAACTGAATTGTAGAACTCTGTACGTAATTTTAATGTAGCTTAAAATTTCTAAGGCCAATTGTATGATAAAGAATTCCCCCATTGACCCCCCACTTCCCTGCTAACCACTTAAAACAAAAGAATCGAGATCATGGAAAATATTCTACACTAAATGACTATTTAAAATAACTATAGAGTTAAGTTGAAAGCTAGCCACGTAAGTTGCACGCATGAAAAAGCGACAAGTTTAACAAAGTATTTGTGAAGAAGCATCATCAGCAATACGCAAAATCTACATTTAATTCATAGTCTCTAAACATACATTATATAAATATAAATATATATAGATATATAGATATAGTTGCATTATTATTATAACTATATGTAACGTGAATCGATTATAAATATTCATTTTTTTTGGTAGTAACATTAATGCGTAATTTATAAACACACTCACACACACCGACATTTATGCTATATGCTATATAGAGATAGTTAAACCAGGTCTAAACTGTCGAACCAACAACTGAAGAACTAAGCTTACAATCTATTACCTACAATTTGTACACTTAATTGTAACATTTTGCATTAACAAAACAAAACAAAACAAAAAACCAATCGAAACTTAAAAATCAATACCATTTTTTTTTATTTCTAGCATTTAAGCATTTTTTTTTTCGAAATTGATTTTTTCGCTGAACAAAATAAAAAAAAAACTTCACTGTATAGTATTTAATAAATGTGAATATGGAAATTGCCAGTTGTTTTATTTCGATGAACCAAAATCGGAATTTGGCGGATCATTTAAATACTTACTTTCCATTTGGCTGAAAGAAATGCATCGTCGGAAATTAGAAAGTCGGGGCGATTGTTAAGCTATTGTGAAAATATTTTTTATTTTTGTTAAAATTCTCTGGTACTTTGAATATTTTTGAAATATATGCATACATGATTCGAAAACCTCTTGATAAATGATTATAATTGTAATAAATTCAATGTGGGATTGTTATTGATGACATTTCTAATAGAGTTTGACTTCATCTTCCTTTGCTTTGCTTTCACATTAGTTGTTTGTTATTATTATTATTATGAATAAGTTTTTGAAGATTTGGTTTATAAGTTCTGTTCAGTTTAAACTAAATACGTACGGCTGACACTAGATTATATCATTCGATTTAGACTAAGTATTTGGTAAGTAATTGGTAATGCCCATTATTGGATTAGCTTAACGGGCATTTTCCGAATGCACTTTAAGTGGTAGTGCTTATATATCAAAAGAAAAAAAAAAATGTTTATAGAGGTTTTTAGTGGCAAAAGCGTTAGACGGGATTTTTGTTCGGATCATGTAAATCGATCATATTATTGACAACTTATACCCCAAATATGTTGTGGGTCTATCTAAAAACCGAGAAAAAAAACCGTACCATTTTAGAAATGAGCGTGACGTGTCGTCCTCAAGGTAAATGTTGAAATATTACTTTCTTCTAATGATTTATTTATTTTGTTTATAATTATTTATTATTAACTGTCAATTAAAGCCAATTTGCGTTTGTTTATTAAGTCTATAAATGGAAATTGTTTTTGGTTTTTTTTGTTTTGTTTTTTTTTTTTTTCATTTATATAATAGTTTGTTAGAATTTGTTGTTAGTACTTTAAAGCGTTTTTTTCTTTGCATATTAGTTTTGGATTCTATTAAAATTTGTCAATTTGTCATCTTAAAAATACACATCATTTATGAGTTCTTACGAGTTGGTTTCTTTATGCATAAATACACTATATACGTTTTGCATATTGGTCAGATATTTGTGGCATTCGAATTGTACATTCAGTTTAGATCATTGTTTATTGTTATGTTTCCTCTTTTTTTTTTTTGAATACCCCTGCAGTCGGATGGATAGATCAAAAATAAATCAAATTTTGAATAGAATTCATAACTTAATGTATACAAAAATAATATAATTAATTTTTGTAACGCACAAATATTACAAAATATTATATTTTAAACAGTTCTGTCAAATAAATTCAAATTTCGGGCTTATATCGAAGATCTCCTTCAAGGCTTAACTGCAGAAGTATTGTTTAAACGGCAGTCCGATTAATCAATATATTCTCTTCTCTGATTCTTTCGTTTTCTTGTTATTAATAAAATACTTTCGGTTACATCGTTAACTAGAGAAAGCTTGTAACTGTTAATTGTTTCATTAGTTTCGAGACTCTGTTGTTTAAATATTGCATTTTTTATATAGTATGAATGTATATTGAGATTTGCATAGATTGTATTATTAATTATATGATTATTGTTATCAATCATTTCGTATTTACAGTTGTGTTTTTAATGCATTTGAAGCAAACAATTAATTGTCACAGCCGTACTCCTTATGTACACATCTATTTCCATTAGTTGTGGTATTTACTGTACGATTATTTGTGTTGTGTCATCGATACCTATCGATAATTCGTTTGCGATTGCTTGGGCCTTTTGAATGCTTTGCTTGTTTTTTTTTTGGTTTTCTTTTTCACTTTTTTTCTGTCTTGTTTTTTGCTTTTTGCGCTCTGCTTGCTGGTCCTGTAATATGCCTAATTAAATTAAATACATTTTGTGGTATTACTCGGGTATATCGAAAGAGACGGTTATAGCGTATTTATCAGATTACTTAAGTCTTAGGTTCTAGCTCGGCAACTATCGATTAATTCAAGTGAACATAACCAAAATCTCGTTCTATAGGAATTAGCTTTAAAATTTGTTATTATTTGATTTTTAAGAATTTCATTTCAAACGCTTGTTGATTATGTTTTCATTTTCATGTTCAATTTCATATTGTTTTTCATTAACTTCTTTCTTATAATTTTGTTAAGGTTTTTGTATTGGCTTGCAAATGAAATACAAAATGTTTTGGATTAGTTTTACTATGGAACTTATGGGTATTACAAAGACTATATCATTTTAGACACTCTCCATTCGCCACTTGATATGGGCTTTGATTTGGAATCAAATGCATTCGATAATGATGGATGATGCGCTGTGTGTGAGTGTGTGTGTGTGTCGATTACTTATGGATCGTGTTTAGCCTACATTAAAATTAGCACCAATGCAAAATATATACGATTCACATAGTATATATTTATTTGTTTATGTTTACTCTTCTACAGTGTAAGGGTGTGTGTGTGTGAGTGGGTGTGTGTGTGTGTTTATGATATGTGTAATTTACTACAGTGTAATTGCAATTAAAGGTTTCATTTTTGAAGCCTACTCTGACATCCAATTTCGCATCACTTCTAAGTAAAATAGGAATTTTCTATAGCATTCAATTTTCAATTTTGTTGTTGTCTGTGCTTTACATATAGCTGCCATATGATTGAACTATCGGAAAATAAGTGTTTAGATATCCAGATATCGAAATAATATTTCGACAATAGATATTCGTGGAACGTGCTGCGAAATTGGAATTCAGAAGACGTTATATCTACGTGTGAGAAAAAAAGAGAAGAATTTGTTCACTAGGTGAGGTACTCGTAAGTATGAAATGTTATGGATAGCTACGAGCAATATTCGCGATCTGTTTTGAATGTTTGAGTTACATATAGTACATATATATTTTAAAAAAGATTTCCTAGGTGCGCATACACAGAACCTTATCGTCATCGTATCATATAAACGAGCTATCGATCCATCGATTGACCGATCGTTTCAATATCATTTTTTATTTAGCTAAATACTAATCAACAATTTTTGATCCGATATACATACATACATACATATTTATATAGAGCTAGGCAGCTATACGCGTATGTACAGATTGAGTATACACTCGTCTTTTTATATATATTGTATGTAGATATATCTCTATAAGGACTTAGGAGCTAGTTAAAGACTGCCTTGATGAGTGCGATAGCGATGATCGATTTCGCCTGTGGCATGGACTGTACGCTTGATTTTGTTCTCGCCTGGTATTATTGTACCTACATAAGACTAGGGATATACATATATGTATGTATATGTAGTACATACACAAGTATAAGTTGAAAACCTACGTATTGTTCTGTAGTACTCGAATTTTTGGGATTTTTTTTGTTATGTTTTTTCTTTTACATATATTATATTTTTCTTTGACATTTTTTTTTGTGTTTGTTTCGTTTTTCTGTTTGTTGAATGCACCTAAGTGTATAATAATTTGTTAGCTGCTTTGTTATTACATTGTAATAAGTATCGTTTAGGGTCCAGCTCGGGGGACAGTTAACAAAAACGAACCTCTCCCACACTCTCAACTGCTATCAACCTATCGTTAGATCGGGGCAACCAACAACAACGCACGGCGTTATCTGCTCATCTGCTAAACACCGCTGCTCGCTTGCTATTTCGCTTCAAGTTATAAGTTGAGGAGACTGTTGCCCAGAAAGCTGAGCATTATGGTGGACACGGCCAGAGGCGCCACCCTCACATTCGACGCGGTGCTGTTTCCGGCCAAGATCTCGGCCCGTTTCCGCATACGTTCCTACAACAACAGTTGACAAACTGATTCGACACGGTTAGAATTCTTATCACTCACCTGATAGAGCTTGTCCTCGCCGGGCGGATCGAGACACTCGAATTCGCAGCATCGCTCGCCCACTCGAAAGTTTTTACAGAACTGAAAAAATGTAGTTTATTATTATAGATGATAGCGATAGCGGATGAAGTGGTACTTACGTAGGGCGGATCACAGTAAATGGCCTTGCACCACAGCGGCTCGGAATGATAGCAGACGCAGAGGCTGCAGACGCCGGGTCCGGGCACGTACAGCATGCCGTGGTTCACCTTGTTGCCCTGGAAGTCCACGCAGTCCTCCTCGAGTGCCACTGTAACATCGAAATCGAAATGCAACTCCTTAGAGAAAAGTGACTTTTTTAAATAAAAAATAATTCTCATAAATTTGAAAATATTTCGATCTTAAGATATATTCTTGAAGCAAGATGTTTAAATATTTATAATATGCCAATTTTCTCGATTTTTTCATTTCGACAATTTTCCCATAAAGTTCAATTCTATATTTTGACATCTTTAACAATTTGTCAATTTTCAATAATTTAGTAGTTTATTTATTTTTTTTTTAATTTGACGAATTTATGAGTTTTTTTAATTTTCAGAAATTTCCAATTTTGGACTTTTGACACTTTCAAATATTGGCGATTATTTAAAATTAAGCCTTAACTGTAATTTATATATTTTTTAGAGTTTCTGATAATTGTCAATATTGCTTTTGCGTTGTGACTGCCAAAATTAAATTATGCGCGAATACAATAAATAAAAAATTTATTTTTCTGCGACGGAATTGTTGAATCTGTTATTGATTAACAATTTAACTCGTTTTCTCTCAAGTCTTTATTTTGATCTATTTATGGGAATTTCTTACTCAACTCGTTAGATAGTGTACTCGCTATTTTATACCCGATTAGTTGCTGTAGCTCTACTCGTTGTTAATCTACTCGTTGTTTATCTGCTCGTTATTTCTCTACTCGCTATTTAGTTACTTGTTTGCTGATTATTTGACAATTCTTTACTCGCCACAAATGTACTCGCTATTTTCAGTCGCTGTTGCTTTACTCGCTAGTAGTCTACTCGTTACAGTCACCTCTATATCCTCTACTCGCTATTTATCCACTTATCATGGATAAAGCTCCTCTTTGCCATATCTTTATTTACTTATCTCCAAACTATTTGAAGTTGCTCTTTATCCAATTGGCTTCTCGTCACTCGTTGCTTGCTCAGCTCTTTAGTTTGTTACCAGATTAAGTCCAGCATCGCATCAATCAAAATAATGCCCAACGACGTGCTTTCTGCTGCAGCATGCTTGCAACATGTTGCATGTTCGCCACATGTTCGTTGCAGTGAACTCTGCACTGCCAGAGAGCTTTTTGGGCAATGCAACCTGCAACCTGCAACCTGCGACATGTCGCAGGTTCGTTGGGGTCGTTCGGCTGTTCGGCTGTTCGTGTTGAGCCTCGTGATGTCGCGACCTACCCCTCTAAAGAGGTGTTCCAGTGCTCCACTGCCCCACTGTGCCCCCCCCTCTCCTCGGGTGGATGCGACCGCACAGTCAAGTGCATTTACAGTTAGTGTAACAGTTGCTGCGGCAGTCGCGGGGCACTCGAAACATGGTTCGAAGTTGTAAGCGACTTCCGGACGGCTGAACGGACTTGCCGAACCACCGACGCGTCATGCGGCAAATGGCGAAAGTGCCGCAAAACTTGCAACTGCTGCGGCTGCCGCTGCTGCTGCTCAATTTTGCTGCTGCCAAAACGGACAATTGGCGCAGGGTGTTCAAGGTGGCTGCAGAGGGTGGCAACCAGATGAATCCGAGGGGGAAGGGGCAACGGCGACACTTGGTCGCTGGCATTGTTATACCTGCTAGCCACAAAGGGTAGAAACATAAACCATATATTCTTAATCAGAATTGCATATTATATTCGCATACATTTTTGGCTGTTTTCGTTATAGTTTAGTATTTTGTGGTAAATTTGTGGTATTTAGTATTGGTGGAATTTAAATATAACTTGGTATATTGAGGTTTATTTTTTGTAGGAATAGCACAGTATCAGGTCTTCTTTTTTTCTATACACTATTGCATTGTTATACCTGCTAGTCACAAAGGGTAGAAACACGGTGTAGCATCTGACCCCTGAACTAAACCATATAGTCTTAATCAGAATTGTGTATTTTTTATTTTTTATTTTCGCATACATTTTTGTCTGTTTTTGTTATAGTTTAGTATATTGTCGTTAATTCACGATATATGTTAGTATTTTGTGGTAAATTTGTGGTATTTAGTATTGGTGGAATTTAAATATAACTTAGTATATTGAGGTATATTTTTTGTAGGAATAGCAGGTCTTCTATTTTTTTTTTGTATCTAACTTACAGTCGAGCCCGCATCACTATTGCATTTTTATACTGGCTAGCCACAGAAGATAGAAACGTATTATAACAGAAAATATATCGAACAGGTCGAAGCAGCCATATCTTATCCGCCTGAATTATAAATATTCTTAATCAGCGTCAACAGTCGAAATTTTGTTTTATTTCATGAACATTATATTCGATTCATGTAATATGCTAATTTTCGCTTTAGTTTAGTATTTTGTGGTAAATTTGTAGTATTTTGTGTTGGTGGAAATTCGTTATAGTTTAGCATATAGTGGTCTATTTGTTTTGCTACGTGTTTTCTATTTTCTCTATCTAACAGTCGAGCACTCTCAAATGTTGTTTTGTTACTTGTTTTTTTTTTTGGCCATTGCCTTTTGTTTGTTTGTTTGTTTGCTTGCTTTGCTTTATGCTCTCGTCGCCGTCGCTGTCGCTGCCGACGTCACTGTCAGCGTCCGCTGAGATCGTTGAATAATTAAAAAACAAGAGCTCGACTCGACTTTTGCTTGCGCCAGCTGTCGACCAAACAACTTGGCCCGTCCTGGGTCAAAGTTGGGCCAACGTGGCGTATACGTCACGTCTCTCCCCGTCTCTCTCTCTCTGTGTTTTTATGGCGACATTTCACAATTATGCTTATTACTTTTTAATGCCCGTTGGCTTGCGTGAGCCGCCGTTTGGCTGCCTTCCCTTTACCTCATGCCCTGGCCGTTTATATAGCCTCGACTGCACCTGCATCTGATCCATTTGGTCTTTATTCAAACTCGGACTTAGGACCTGTCTTGGGTTGAGACTGGGGGGCGAAATATGTTTATGTGCAGCCATGCGGCTCGCTTATAAATAGCTTTTGTTATGACATTTAGCTGGTGACCTCCTCGAAAGCAAGCCGAAGGCACCTTCAGCCAGCACCTGCTCTCAACCCCTGCCCTGCCCTGCTCTGCTCTGCTCGGCTCAAGTATCGCGTCCGGTGTTCTATTTTCAGTGAAAATCAATTTTCCTGCTCATCTCCTCCAATTTTCAAGGGCTTCAAGCAGTCAGGCCAAAATTTGTAGCTCCCAAAAACAAATCCCTGCACGACTTAAGTGCTCTTAATAGACGGCTTTAAGTTGCAGCAGAAATGCACTTTAATCAATATTCATTTCGAACTCAGCTGCTTTGCAAGCGTAACTGAATGGCATTTAAATTGCAGTAATAATTACAAACTAAAATAGCGACTGAATTTAATACAGCGACAAGCTCAAAAACATTTTCTTTAATTCAAACGAGAGTCGACTTAAGAGTTGATCTTTAAAATGCAATTTTGCTTCATTCCAATGATAAAATAATGTGAATTGTTAACTATTATTTCTAATTAAATTTACATCGATTCTTTTTCTAAGCAAATGAAAATTGTTAGTAATTTAATATAGTTCAACATTTTGATAATACCCAAATTGTAATTTAATTTTTCAGATAACTAAATTAATTTTGTTACAATTTAACTATAAAATAATGACAATTTTTAAAAATTTTCTAAATTGGAAATTTAATTTTTTCTTTGCTCGGCAATAATAAAATTGTCTTAGTTGAAATTTTAAGATAAAATAATGAAACACTTTTTAGTAATTAACATTAAAAATTAAGTAGAAATCGATTGTTAAAATAATGAAAATTAGAAGTTATAACTCTCTCAAAATTGAATTTCAAAATATAAAAATGTCATTATAAATTTAGCAACTCAGTTCACATATGTTGTGAGATGTCGAGGTAAAAATGTTTAATCTGCTGTCATTTGGGCAGTTAAAAATGCTCTTCAAGAGAGACTCTCGGAATTAATTCAACTGGCAATAATGCAGTAATTTCAATTAATTTGCAGTGCACTTAGGCCTGGACTCATCCTATTAATTGTCAACCCAATTGCAATTAAGCAGCCAATTTGTCTACGCTTTGTCAGCTGCAATCAATATGCATAATTTAATTTGTCAAATAGTTGCGATTAGCCAAACGCAATTAAGCCGCAGCTCAGATCAGCTCAGCTCAGCTATAAACTGATTAATCAGCTTCTCTTGTGTGCGTGTCAATTTCCATTTCCATTTTCATTTCAATTTCAATTTGCATGCAGGTTGGATGTGATTCCATTTCCATCTCCATTTCCATTTGGGTCTCGGTTACCATTTCAACGGCAATTTGCGCAATTGCCCATCAACGTGGTGACCAGTAGAGTTATGTATTTCGGAATAGTTCATAAATGGCAACAATTGTGTGTTGCACACATCGCCATCGACAACGACAACGACAACGACAACGACAACGACAACCACGTCAACCGCAGCCACAACAGAATCGCGGCAAATACTCGACTTCGAAATACCCGCCCTTGTTGTTTGAACAACTTTAAAATTTACTAGAACATATCAACTGATGCGCAGAATAAATATATGATAAGACATATAATATCAAATGTATTCTATCATTTAATATACGTATTTACATTTTTAATTTCTGTTTTAATAAATCAAAATTAACTTTTTGCTGTCGTTTAATTGAATTGAATTTTTAATTTCAATTTTAATAAACAAAAATCACTGTCATTTTTATTTAAAGAAAAGTATATGTCAACAATAAATATGATATAGTGACCGATACATTCTAGCTGCTGCCATTTTATTGAATTACATTTTTAGTTTAAACTTTAGTTGACGAAAAATCACTTTTATATCAATTCACTTTCAATAAATTCAAACTAAATATTTTTGCATATTTATGTTATATTTATCATAAATAAATTATATAGACCTAATATATATTGGTTGCTGCTGTCGTGTAATTAAATTAAATTGTTCGTTTTTAATGCTTAATAAATGAAAAATTCCTTTTATAAAAATTAAATAAAACACTTATATTTTTAATATGATTTTTAAGAATCAAAAATTGATTTGGCAGCTGCCGTTTAAATGCATGCAATTTTGATTTTCAATTTCTATAATGCAAATTGAAATATTTTGATTTCATTTAAAACAAATTTAAATCGAATTTCAAATCAAAAACAAAGAGTAAGCAAGCAAATGTTTCCTTTTTTTAATTTGTATAGTACAAATTCTAATTTTCTACAGCTTGAGATTTGGTTTCAATTCGTACCCTGAATAGATAGAATCTATTGCTTGATCTGATTCAATCTCTTAAAAAAATAAATAGATAATAATAATACAAATTGTAGTCGTAACAATCCTCTGCTGAATGCATTGCCGATTATGACAATTGAGTTGAATTTTTGTTTTCTATATTTATAATAATTTAAAAAAAAAAATCGATCTATCTATCTATCTTTTAAATATCAATTGAAATCGAATAATAATTTTAATAATTTTCTGTTTTTTTTTTTTTTTGTAATGATAATTGAATTTAATTTTTGTTATCTATAAATACAAATTGAAATCGAATAATCATTTCACAATTTTCTGTTTTTTTTTTTTTTTAATTTAATTTTTGTTAATCTATCCATCTACAGTGGGGAGCAAAAGTGAGTACATGTTTGCATATTTCACATTTCGGAGAGAATGATGAAGAAAACAGTAAGGTAAATGGAAAAAATGTTTATTATCTTTATTTAATATATAATTAACTATACATTTACAAGAAAATATCAACGAAGAGGTGCACAAAGAAGAAAAGAAAACTTGAAAACAAAAACAACTCGTATGTACTCATTTATGCACCTTTGACATTTTTAACTTCTTATCTGCAAAAGAATCTATAATTTACCGTTAATTGTCATCTTATTGCTTTTGATTTGTTTCTTACACTTATTGTAATGTGCTTATTATGATTTAAAGTGTCGACGGGATTACATTGAAAGTTAAGATCGATTTTAATTATAATTTCAAAATTATGCGTAAATTGAGTCAGGACGTTGAGAATTCTATAATAACTCTTACCGAGAAAGGCTGTTCGTCGCGGTTAATATCTAGTAAACTTGGAATAAGTCAGTCGGTGGTCATACGCGTCCTAAAAAGACGCAATGTTTCGGTTGAATCCCCTCTTAGGGGCCGTCCTCGACTTTTAACAGATGCGGATGCTCGTCATATTATGTCTAATATGAGAAAAGACAAGTTCTTAACGCCTAAGGTGGCTTCTTTAGACATTAATAAAGATGTAAGTCGATGGACAGCCCGTAGGGCACTTCAAAAAATTGGATTTGTTGCAACAGTAAAAAAAAATAAACCTGCATTGGCAGATAAAAATGTCAAGGCACGTTTAAGTTTTGCCAGACAGCACCGAAATTGGTCCATAGATGACTGGAAGCGGGTAATTTGGTCTGACGAAACCAAATTTAATAGATTTCAGTCAGACGGTAAGCAATATTGCTGGCGCCGACCCGGAGAATCTCTACAGCGATACCACGTTAAGCAAACGGTGAAGCATGGTGGCGGTAATATAATGGTTTGGAGCTGTTTCAACTAGTGGAACATTGGACCTATGCAAAAAATAGAAGGGATTATGAACAAAGAGCAATATCTAAATATATTGAAGAATAATCTTCCCGAGTTTATTGATCGCTGTGCTTACAACGAAGCTGAAATCGTGTTTCAGCAGGATGGAGACCCGAAGCACACTGCAAAAGTAGTTCAGAAATGGCTAGCGGACCAAAATTTTCAGTTGATGCAGTGGCCGGCTCAAAGCCCTGACCTTAACCCAATCGAAAATTTGTGGTCAATAGTCAAAAGACGATTGGCCCAATATCAATCAGCTCCATCAAGCCTCGCAAATTTATGGGAAAGAGTGTTCGAGGAGTGGCGCCGAATACCCAAAGAAATCTTGGAAAACCTTGTGGAAAGTATGCCAAACCGTATGGAAAGCGTTATTAAAAATAAGGGCTTATGGACCAAATATTAATATTATAATAAAAATTCAATTTAACAATCTTATTTTCAGATAAGAAGTTAAAAATGTCAAAGGTGCATAAATGAGTACATACGAGTTGTTTTTGTTTTCAAGTTTTCTTTTCTTCTTTGTGCACCTCTTCGTTGATATTTTCTTGTAAATGTATAGTTAATTATACATATATTGAATAAAGATAATAAACATTTTTTCCATTTACCTTACTGTTTTCTTCATCATTCTCTCCGAAACGTGAAATATGCAAACATGTACTCACTTTTGCTCCCCACTGTATGTTTTAAATACAAAAATGGAAATCGAATATTCATTTCAGAATTTTCTATTGAACTTATGGTCGTGACAACCCAGTGGTGAGTGCATTGCCGGGTATAAGAAGCGCACACGCAATGCCAAGTGCAAAGTGTTGGGCGTGAGCGAGAGGCGGCTGAGGCAGCGCCAGAGGGGGCGTGTCAGGCAGTGTCAGGGCGACGGCGACGGCGACTGAATGCAGCCATCAACTTGGCAACTTCTCTCTCTTTCACACACACTCTCTCTCTCTTTCTGTGTGTTTGTGTCTTGGTAATCATCGGCCGTCACTAATGAGATTTTCTTGGCGTTCATGAGCGAGTTGGCAGTTGGCTGTGGGGGGGGGGGGGGCAAATAGCTTGTGGCAAGCTGAGGAGAAGGAAACGTCGCGTCGTCGTCGTCGTCGTCGTCGTTTGTTCAATTGTTGAACGGAAGCAAAGATTATAAAAGCATTTTGAATGTTGTGCGCAATGCAATTAGTGGCAACGTAGACTCTAGAATGTTGCACGTAACCTGCCCCTGCTCGTATGCAATGCAAATTTTTCAACACTTGCCGCTTTCCGCTTCCCGTTTCCCTTTTCACCTTCGCCTGGCCATGTCAACGTGTCGTATGCGCAATATTCATATGCATAAAGCCGCGTCTCGTCAGATGAGCACAGCGAGGCGACAAACGACAACAATACAAAAAACAGCTCAATTGGAAACCAGAATTCAGCAAGAGCTGCAAAGCTGTGCGTTCTGGAAAGTTCCTCTTTAAGTGGCATGTGGCAAGAAGCAGACTCGTTGCTCAACACGTTGCACATCGTTCGTTGTTCTCCTAATTCAATTCAACTTGTCATGGAAAGATATATGATGATATTCTACTTATTGTATTTCGCCCGGTCACTTTGATCAATTATTCGCCACTCTTTGGATTTTCAACTAGCCACGATTGTCTCACTCGCTACTCGTTACATTTCACTCGTTACGTGTCGCTTTTATTATGTATTCATGTCTACAGCTTAGAATAATTATTCGCTACTCGCTCAACTCTTTCCACATCGTTCGGTGTTCTCCTGATTCAATTCCACTTGTCATGAAAAGATATATGATGATATTCCACTCGCCCGGTCACTTTGATCAATTATTCGCCACTCATTGGATTTTCAAATAGCCACGATTGTCTCACTCGCTACTCGTTATATTTTACTCGTTACGTGTCGCTTTTATTATGTATTCATGTCTACAGCTTAGAATAATTATTCGCTACTCGCTCAACTCGTTGCACTTCTTTCGTTGTTCTCCTGATTCAAACTGTCACAGAATAATAATTTTCTACTCGTTATACTTCACTCGTTATTCGCTACATTTTTAAACAATTCATGTCTAAATTTTGCTACAGTTTAGAATAATTATTCGCTACTCGCTCAACTCTTTGCACTTCATTCGTTGTTCTCTACTCGTTATATTTCACTCGCTACGTATCACTTTTATCAACTATTTGGACGTTTTGGACTTTCAACTAGAACATGCTTGTCTTATTGTATTACATGTGAATAGAATGATTATCCTCTTCTCGTTATATTTCACTCGCTACTTCACACTATTATGCACTATTCCACTCGTTACACTGCACTACATATAATTGACTCTATTCTACTCGTTGTGATTTACTGTAGTACTGAATGATTTTCCTCTACTCGTTATATTTCAGCAGCGATTCGTCACTTTTATACTCTACTCACTCGTTGCCATAACTGCTGTACTCTTTTCGTTGTAGTCTAGTTTAGGCTTACTCGTTACATCTGTTCTTCAGCTACTTCTCGTTATTAAATTACTTGCTATTGAGCTCAAGTCTCTCGTCTCGAATCAGCTGTTGAAGTGCTGTTTCTACTCGTCGCCTGTCCTTCGCCATGCGCTTCAAGGCTGACACTTTGCCATCGACCACTCTGACGTCACGCCCAAGTTCGAATACGAATACCAAAACGAATACGAGTGCCTATGAAAGGTACACTCGTCGGCCAATAAACACACACAAACAGAGCGACTTTTGAATGAGTGACAATGGCATGCATTTTGCATGGGGCTTTGCACTTTGCTGTGAAATGGGAAATGTGAAAAGGATTTGATTGGCCGTCTATCAACGCAATTATCATTGCGAATGGCCGTTTGTTTGGCCCTTTGACTGCCCGCCTGTGTAATTAGACCCCGTGGTATCGATCCGTTTGTTGTTGTTGCTGTTGTCGCCAGGCATTTTATGTAAGATGCAGTGGTTAAAAGTTGGCTCGAATCCAACTAATTAGTTAGCCATAAGTGAGCGTTCGAGCTGCTTTCAATACTCGCACGAGAGATATCTCGACCTCAAATGCCTTGACATCGTTCGTTGTCCCAACAATCTTGCGGCCAATAACTCAATTGCCGCTAACTGGGCAATAAAACTTGGCCAACTTTCGGCTGCAAGGCGGAAGTCGAATCGAACCAAAACCAGAACGAAAACGAAATGGGAATGAAAATGGACTTGGGGAAAAAAAAGAGAAGCAGCAGCCACGTGGGAGCGGCGACTCGTTATGCCACATGCCACAAAATAGTTTGGCACAAAGTTTTATGCGTCAATAACAACAGAACGAAGCCCAGAAGCCAAAACGAGAGGCAGCCCCCGAAGCAGAAGCCAACACGCAACTTGGATACCCTTTCCACGAAACTGTTGCCAAAATTAACATGCCCAAGGCTGCACTACAATCGATTACAAGTTTGCTATAGCGTCGTAATATAAGAATAACTATAGTATGTAATATTGGGCGTCTGCTTGCTGAATGCAAAAATATTTTCTAAATAATTTCAATTGTTCTCTTGAATCTTGTTTATATTTTCGTAGACAATCTATTCATCAATTTTCAAATCATTTTAAAATTGTTTGTTTTTAATATGCAATTGCAATTGTTGTTTTTAATATGCAATTGCAATTGTTGTTTTTAATCTTGTTTATATTTTCGTAGACTATCGTTTCTTAGATTTTCAAATCCTGAAATGTTGTTGAATTGAATTTTACCAGATTTTTGGGAAGAACATTACTTCAACTACAAGACAATATTATTGATTGGCAAAATACCAATAGAAAAAATGGAATTTGTATTAAGTTGTATGCATTTGTAATACAAAATAAAATGACAAATTGAAATAAACAAATTATTTGGTAGAATCGATTATTATTATTCGATTTAACGCAGCTACAAAAAACTAGACTAAACTCAAATATTAGCTGTATGCAAGTGTTTAGCAGAAGTCTATGAGTTTGGTCTATAGGGAATGACTCGTGAAATCGATGGAGTAGCGAATGTGCTCTGCGTGTGGCGAGTGTATTTATGTGCAACTGCTGGATGTAGTTGTCATCTACTTGCTTTCTATCTATTCGATTCTCGAACGAAAAGTTTTTATGGCTCGTTGTTGGTGGCGCAAAAAGATGGCAGCAAAAATGGTTGCAGTGTTGCACGAGTGCAAAAATTTAAGTGTTTCCCGTCTGGGATGCCACGCCCTCAACTTGCAGTCACTGAAACCGACACCGAACCCAAAACTGCAACTGCAACTGGAAATGGAAATAAAACTGGCTTCAGGTGCTTGGGACATGGCGACATGGCAACCAAAACAACTAAAAACACAAAAAACCGAACAAACATGCAAAGTCAAGGCTATTTTCCATTGTTGTCCTTCCCACTTTGCCTTTATCCTTTTTCTAGTCAACTGCTTTTTTCGATATTATTTATTATTTGTCTATGCCACACACATATGTCTGCATATTTACAGCAGCTTAAGCCTTTAATCTGATCTGAGAGGGAGAGACGATAAAAAAAAACCTTTGCCATGCAATAATTGTTTACACTTCAGTTTTGTCATATTTGTTTCTGTTGGCAAGCAGATGTGGAAATTGATTTGTCAAATTTACTTATTGTTGCAAGACAGATTGTAAACAAAAAGAATGAAAGAATATTCCATATCAAAGCATTTCGATTATTGGATAACGTTGCCAAACACTGAGCTCAAGTTGCACAGTTTGATTCAAATAATTTAATTGGCAGTATTTCGAATAATAATTAAAAAACAAATCACAATCAACGATTGCGTATTGCGTATACTTAATAAATGTTGCAATTACATTTTACTCGGGTTTTTGAAAATACTTTATTTGGGAATATGAAAAATAATTTACTTGCAATTATTAAGTGAAAATATCGATATCGATCGATGTTATATATTTTATGGTTAGAAAAATTTAATTTTAAGTCCTCCCATAACGTATTGTAAACGTAGTTCGAACGACCTTCCTCAGTAGAATCATTTGCATAATATACAATTTAAATTCAATAAACAGAATACAAAAAATTTTTTAAAATTTCCCGTGACCATAGTTAAGGTCTCTTATTGTTGGCTAGAACCATTTGGGAATTGCAGTGATCCGACTATTAAAACTCTTTTTTAATTAAATATTATATTTGTTTTTTTCCTATTTCATTTTCTATCTCTATCAAATTAAAACAAAAACTAGAACCATTGAGGAATTGCAATTTTTTGCCTAACAATTTTGTGTTATCTAGTTTTCAAATTTTCGAAAATTTGTTTTGGCTATTCTATTATTACATTTTTATTGCGTATACTTAATAAATTTACAAGGTAAATTATATCTGTGTTCTCAAAAATAATTTACTCGAAATTATTCATTAAAAAATTTGAAAATCTACTTCCTCTATACCATATTATAAACACATCTAGAATGGTCTCTTAAATGGCCTATCTCAGTACAATCATTAGCATAATATATGTTACAATTTAAATTTAATAAACAGAAATACAAAAAATTTTTGAAAACTTCCCGTGACCATAGTTAAGGTCTCTTATTGTTGCCTAGAACCATTTGGGAATTGCAGTGATCCGACTATTAAAATGCATTTTTTAATTAAATATTACATTTGTTTATTTCCTATTTTATTTTCAATCTCTATCAAATTAAAACAAAAACTAGAACCATTGAGGAATTGCAGTATAACATCTATTTAAATATATTTTTTTGCCTAAGAATTTTGTGTAATCTAGTTTCCAAATTATCAAAAATTTGTTTTGGCTATTCTATTATTATATTTTTATTGAGTATACTTAATAGATTTACAAAGTAAATTATATCTGTGTTTTCAAAAATAATTTACTCGAAATTATTCGTTAACAAATTTGAAAATCTACTTCCTCTATAGAATATTATAAACACATCTAGAATGGTCTCTTAAATGGCCTATCTCAGTACAATCATTAGCATAATTTACAATTTAAATTCAATAAACAGAAATACAAAAAATTATTGAAAACTTCCCGTGACCATCGTTAAGGTCTCTTATTGTTGGTTAGAACCATTTGGGAATTGCAGTGCTCCGACTATTAAATTAATTTTTAAATTAAATATTATATTTGTGTTTTTCCTGTTTTATTTTCTATCCCTATCAAATTAAAACAAAAACTAGAACCATTCAGGAATTGCAATTTTTTGCCTAACAATTTTGTGTAATCTAGTTTTCAAATTTTCGAAAATTTGTTTTGCCTATTCTATTATTATATTTTTATTGCGTATACTTAATAAATTTACAAGGTAAATTATATCTGTGTTCTCAAAAATAATTTACTCGGAATTATTCGTTAACAAATTTGAAAATCTACTTCCTCTATAGAATATTATAAACACATCTAGAATGGTCTCTTAAATGGCCTATCTCAGTACAATCATTAGCATAATTTACAATTTAAATTCAATAAACAGAAATACAAAAAATTATTGAAAACTTCCCGTGACCATCGTTAAGGTCTCTTATTGTTGGTTAGAACCATTTGGGAATTGCAGTGCTCCGACTATTAAAATTCATATTTTAATTAAACATTATATTTTTTTTTCCCTTTTAAATGTTCTATCTCTATCACTGTGATAGTATCACATTAAAACAAAAACTAGAACCATTGAGGAATTGCAGTGTAACATGTATGCAAATTTATTTTCTTGCCTTTCAATTTTTTGTAATCTTTTTTCAAATTTTCGAAAATTTGTTTTGCCTACTCTAATATTATATTTTTGTTGCGTATACTTAATAAATTCATAAGCTAAATTAATTTGATGTTTTTGAAATTAATTTACTTGGAAATATTCGTTAAGAAATTTTAAATTCAACTTCTGCTATGCCATATTAAGAACTTTTAAAACTACTTTTGAATGACCTTCCTCAGCATATTCATTATCATAGTAATTATTAAACTTTCAAACGGACAAAATACACTAACAACATTTAAGGGACTTCTCATGTCCACGGTTAATGTCACTTATTGTTGGTTAGAACCATTTGGGAATTGCAATGCTACAACAATTAAAATTGCTTTTAAAGTGCAATATTCAATTTTATATATTTTATATCAAAGTATTTCAAATAATTTGCTAACTTTGGCAAACATGTTGTACAATTTATATCAAATAATTTACTTTGCATTATTCTGGAACAAGAATTTTCACAAAATCAGTTGCCAACGTCCCAATCAACTTATTGCGTATACTTAATAAATGTATACAACAAAATTATATTGGAGCTAATGAAAATACTTTATTCCTTGAATGTATTCCTTGAAGTGGAATAAATTAGTGTTGAAGTAAAATTATAATGATTTCAATTATAATAACTTCAAAAATAATAATTTAAAAAAATCGTTCTAAAAGTCTCAATTGAGTTATTGCGTATTCTTAATAAATGTAAAAGCTAAATTTTATATGAACTAATGAAAATACTTTATTCCTTAAATGTCTGTTTTTTAAGTCTGTTCACTTGCCAATAAATTTGTAGTAAAGCAAAATTGATTTGCCTTCAAAAATAATAGTTTCAAGAAATTGACTTAATAAATGTAGAAGCTTAATTGCATTAAGTCCACAAACGCATTCGTTTAAGTAGAAAAGGTCAATTGTTAATAAATTTATGTCACGCTAAAATTGATATAGCTTCAGTTATTCAATCCCGACAACACGATAATTCCAATTACCGATAATCTACAAAGTATTTGAGTATGCATTGCATAAAGATAAAGATCAGATTACTGCAATATTAAAGTGTTCGAGTATCTATTGATTTTCCGGCGATTTCAATCAATACCCGTGTATATATTTTTGTCAGAATAATGTTTGGCGATCCGTACAGCATAATAACGTGTTCAAGCACGTAATCGCATAATCAGCTGATCTGTCGGCATTGAAAAACAGATGCAGGGAGGGAGGGGCAAGTCATGCTAATCAAGTGTCGGGCGAGTGTGTGGCGTGTTGGTAATTACCTGTGTAGCAGCAGAGGCAGCTCAGCAGACAGAGGACGAAGAGCAGCCAGGACATGCCACATGCCGGCAGCGAGGCATGCAACGAGGCGTACAGCGACAGCGAGGCTCGGCCCATCCGCATTGTTATGCAGCGTCGACGACGCTGGCAACGTCGCCAACTCGTCCTGCGCTCATTGATTGTTGTCGCTGCTGCTACTGTTGTTGTTGCTGTTGTTGTCGCTACTGTTGTTGTTGTTGCTGTTGTTGCTCTGATTGAGGCTGCTGCTGCTGCTGCTGTTGGCGGGCGCCACGTTGCTGCAGTTGGCCGCCCAACGGAGCGCTTTGTCATTGTCAGGCGTTGATTTTGAACTTGGCTGCTGCTCCACCTCCTACGCTGGCAATGTTCTCGTCACACTGTGCGGCTAGCTGCAGAAAGTTAAACATAGTTAGCTTGATTGGCATAATCGCAGAGGGCAGAGGGCAGAGGGCACAAGGTTCGCTCAGCTGTCGCCTGGCCTTCACGACACTCACTCACTCACGCAAAACACTGACAAAATGTCCACAATTCGCCAATTGAAAAAAACACGTGAAAACACACAAATGCAAATTGTATTTCTTTCAGCCTGCTGCCTGCAAAACTATTGCAAACATGTCCACAAATCATTTGTAAAATCAAATCAAAACAAATGCGAATTCTAATTAACTAAACGTCAAAGTATTAAAAAAAAAATGTAACTTGGAGTTAAACCTGAGACTATATTCAACAAATACAGAGTATAAGAAACTACAAATCGAAAATAATGATTATTTGTATTTGAATTTATTCGCTCTCTCTTACGTTTCCCGGCAACTATTTTTGCTTGTCCTTATAGCGGCAGAAAAAAGAAACATTTTCATTTGCTACTCACATATAATTAATTCATAATAATTAATTAATTATTGTTGCAGAAAATGCATCAAACGGAAACGTTTAAAGATCATGACGGACATGCAAAAATAGTTTTTTGTTGGTAGCTGAGTTATTAACTTTTTTTTAAATACAAATAATTATTATTCAGAGTCCCTGAATTAAACACTTGTCGAAGTATTACAATTAAAAAAAGAATGTGAATTAAATTTATGGCGAAATAAATCAAAGTCAAAAAATAACTTGTGAATTAAACACATGTTATATTCATAAACAAATTAAAAAGTTACAAAACAAAAACAAATTGATGTGAATTAAACACATGAACAAATTAGACTAAATTTAAAAAAATGTGAATTTAACAAATGTCAACAAATAAAAAAAAATAAAAATACCATGCGAATTAAAAAGCAGTGATTAAGTGACATGACAAAATATTAAATGAACAAATCAAATGATGTGGATTAAATAAATGTCCAAATGTTATACAACCGTAAAAAAAAGGAGCATAAAATGTTTGTCAATTTGTGGAGCGACTTTTTCGCTGAGTGTACTAAGCAGTTCACAGTGACTGCGCTAAGTACGCCAAAGATGCTTAGTTGCTGTGAATAGACATCGAAATAGCAATGCGACAACATCTGATGCAGAGGAATGTTCCACGTTGCGTATACGTAACAAGCAAAGCAGCGAATTGCACTCGTCGTCGTCGTCGTCGTCGTCTAAGCCACTTGAGGCGTTCCTAAGACTCGACACAGACAAAATATACTATGCGTGTGTGTGTGTGTGTGTGTGCAGAGAATCCCCATGACATTTAAGTAAATTATTTGTATAGAAATCAGAGTCGATGCTTATTAAAAATGCAGTCGGTCGAGTGCACTCGTTATTTATTAACTCGCTGCTTAAGGCAATCTTTTATTTTTTGTTTTTGTTGCACTCTGCTGACAACACACACACACACACATCTATCTTGTGTGTGTGTTACATGCATTTTGCAGCATGTGCCAATGTGCCCCAGAGGCAGCATATCAGCTGTTTTGTGTTGCACTGTCGCTGCCGACGTCGCTGTCGACGTTGGCGTTGACGTTGGCAGCGGCCTCGCATGTTTACAACATTTTTGCAGTGGCCCAAAGGGAAGCGCAGGGGTGAGGGGAAAAGGGGTTGCAAAGGCATTTCGGCATTTTTTTGGGTGTCTCATGCATTTGGCTGCCAAGAAATAATTTTTGTGCGCTCTTTGCACATCTTCTTCTTCTGCTTTGCTGCTGCTCTTTGCGGTTGCTTTCGCACACACACACACACACACACACACACACACACACACATAGAGTCGCACACATTCCGTTACACACATTGCTGGCGTCTTTTGTGTCTTTAATTTCAATCTTATAAATTATTCGCATAGCTCGACTGCGACGAGCTTCACAGCGCATTTTATGGATTTTCTTTGCTGCTCACACACACACACACACATACAGAGACCAATACACACACACATACACATACAGGAGCAGACACCGTTCGCTTTTTACGCGCATTGATTTTCTCATATTTCCGTCTTGTTTTTTTCGGTTGTTGATGTTTTTGTTGCTGCTGCTGCTGCTGCTGCTTTTGGCCTGTTTTGGGACATTTCAAGGCTCTTCTACTTCCATCTCACGTAAATGTTTAACTTTGACACCGAATTTCGCACGCGAGCACTAAAAATACTTCAGCAAAGCAGCGGCAGCAACAACAAACAAACAAAAACAAAATGAAGACTACACACACACACTCACGCACACACATGCACAAAACAAAACAAACACCAACACACGCTCACGCACACGGACATGGACACGCTCACGCACACTGCGACAAGTTCGCCTCCATCATCCACACACGACCCACAGCAGCAACGCACGTTGCCGACAAAATGGCGTGTGGAGCGAGAGACGAAAATGTTAACGCGGCAGCAGCAGCAGCAGCAGCAGCAAAAACATGGATTGACAAAAAAAAACACACACACACATGTACTCTAGCATAACAACAACAACTGCGCTGCACTGAAAACGTGTCCTTTCAGTTTCTTAAACGACTTTTGTTCTTCTATTGCAAATTGCTTTTGCCTTTTGATTCCCACAGTTGTTGTTGTTGTTGTTGTTGTTGCCGCTGTTGCTGTTGCTGCGAAATGTAAACTTAGCGCCCACAACGAACCGAGCTGAAATCCGTGCTGAGAGCCGAGTCGAGCGTCGCCAGCGACTGCAGCGTCGCGTTTGCAAATGTCAACTGATGTTGGCTGATGTTCAAAGCTGCGCCGCCGCCGTCACACAGCGCTGCCAGCCTCGAACTTGTGCTCTGTGCGTGCTCGACACGCTACGCAACATGTTCGAAGCGCTCTTAAGTGGGTGCATGCAAGGTTCATGTGTAAATATACGTAGTTAATGTTTTGGTATTCTTGTCAAATTAATTTGTTTTTCATTTTCAAAAACATTTTATAATTTTATTTGAAACATCATTGTCAAACTGCGTGACACGCATGCAACTCGAACGCAACTTGTTGCAAGTGAAGTGCTTTAAAAGCTCCACTTGAGCTTTAGGGATGCGGAAATTGCTATGCCGTCGGCAGCCATTGCAAGCTCACGCCATTTTGAGCTTTGTCGGTTGGTTAGAAAGCAATGACAGCAACCAGTGAAAAGTTATTTCACTGCCAACTCCACAAGCGGGGACTAGAACCCATAGAATGCCAATGCCAAAAGCCAGTTCAGCATATTAACTGAGATTTTCGAATTGAGGTAAAGTAAAAATAACAAAGGCGTTCATACAAATGGACGGACATGGTTATATCGTCGCACTGATCAAGAATTTATACACTTTTTGGATTAGGGGAAGAATAAGAAAAAAACATACAAATGTTTTAGCTGCTTTGAAGTTACAACCAACAGAAACAAATATAAAGTATATGTATGTAAAAACTACATATATAATTTTAGAATTTGTAACTGCTCTGAAAGTACAACTTATCACTGTCTGATTTGATCTGCGTTCCAACTTAAGTTTGTCGCGAAATCATTATTTTGTCTACATTTTTTTAATGTTTATTTTTAACTTAAGGAATTTAACGTTTTGTTTGACAATTTTGTGCATCTCACCTAGAAAACGTGCATAGCTCACGACTACAGATCGCCCAGGTTGCCGAGACCGCCCAAAGCACCGCCCAGAGCACTGCCGAGGTTACCGCCAGGCGCACCGCTAGCGTCCTGGTTGAAACGCGCCTTCTCCTGACTCTCTGACCAGGCCTTGGCAATGACCTGCTTGGTCTGGGAGTCGCCGCTGTTGTACATCTTCTTCATGATGTTGACGAGCGCCTCCTGGGGATTCGCATTGTCCTTGGCCATTTCGTTGTCCTGCTTCTTCTTAAGGCGTTTCTGTATAGCCGTCAGCACATCCCAATGCTGCGCCTCGTCCACCTTTTTCAGATAGATGGCCACCATATCCGTCTTCACCTTGCGATAACTCTTCGCCACATCGATGGCAAATAGCAGATTGTTGACGCTCAGACCGAAGTCCTTGCCGTTAAGATCGCGCACGTGCAGCTGGAGCGAATGTTCCGTGTACTGGACAGTGACGTCTTCCTCCTGGCACTGTTGCACACCATTCAGCGTGATGAACAGCTTTACAAATTTGGCGCTTTGATCCCAGCCGTAGTCGGTTAATTCGTGCAAGTATCTGCAATAAAACGAAGCAGATTCCAATTAAAATATAATCGATCGACAATGGAAATATGTCCTACCTTTTGGCCTGGTTGCCAGCTGCCTGTCGCTCGGCTGCGAGACGCGCTTTGATCTCCAAGTTGATGATCTCGCGATCCACCTCCGCTTTGGCCTGCGTCAAGGCGGCTTTAACGCGCGCTCCCTTCGCCTGCTCCAACAATGCGGCGAATTCCGCAGAGTCCGCAGTCAGCTGCAAACACACGTTGAAGGGTCAATGCGACGTTTGTTTAATGCTAGCTCAACTCACCTGCTCCAGGGACATGGTCTGTGTCTGTGTAGTCCTACTTTCAAAAGAAAATAGTAGTTCCAACCAGAAATCTCGAGTAAGAATGACGCCGGTCTATTTGGGTTGTTGGTGCAGCTGCGATTGCACAAATGCACTAAAAAATACCAGACATATCGCATGCTAGTTGGCGCGGCCACTTTTAAATCGGGTTTGCTAATAATATGCTACAACACCTAAGCTCAAAATAATGTGTAACAAATCTGAAATATAAGACAATAGAAAATAAAATAAGAATAACTAATTTTTTGTAAAGATTAAAGCACAATAAAAAAATCAATTGATAATAATAAATATAGTATTATCGATTGTTGCCCATTAGCAGTAGTTTGCTTTGCTGGTCACACTGCACTAGCGCGCACTTTCTTACTAGTCACTATAACGGCGCCATTCCAACTGGAACTGTTAAGTGTGAAATACACACTTGGCGGCAATTTTGTGTGTGTATTATTTGTGTCAAAATGAGTCTGATGGACGAGAGCTTCCCAACAGACGAACTGTTCGACGCCTTGATGGAGACCAGCAGATCCAACAGTCTAAAACGGCAATACAGCGTCTGCATTCGAACAGCCGCCAACGAGGAGCATTTCCAGCAGCAACAGCAGCATTCCAGCAACAACGAGACGCCATTTTTGAACAGTGACTGCTCGGAGGAAACCTGCGCCAGCGATCCCGTGGGCCTCGAGCGGGATCGCGATCACGATGGCGACAAGAACGGTGAGTGCGAGACGTGATGACTGGGGAATGCGAGCTGACATCTCTTTTATGCAGACATGGCACACGACGATGAGGATGGTGATGAGGGCGGACAGCAGCAGCAGCTGCGAAGTGCGAGGAGCAACAAGGCGAAATCGTATCAGGACATCCACTCGGCGTACACGAAGCGACGCTACAAGCACGTGACCAGCAAGGTGGCCAAGTACATTGCCGAGCTGGACGGCATGAGCAGCAAGCGGCAGCTGGACGGCAACGCAAGCTCCTCGGCGTCGATTCAACGGCATCGCTCAATGCCCGAGACTTTGCAGCAACAGCAGCAGATGGAACAGCAGGAGGAGGAGTCGATGTCGGTGGCGAACAGCAGCAGCGATGCCACAAACACGGCGCATACACGCGACGAGAGCTTTGTGCGTCTGGCGAACTTTCTGCAGTCACAAAACAACTTTCTGGAGGCGCGTCTCTATCAGAAGATCGACGAGCTGCGCAGCGAGCTAAGCGAATGCAAGGACAAGCTGCAGAGACAGTCGAACAACGACAATAACAACAACAATAACTTGCATTCGCTGATGTATTATCCGACGACGGCGACGGCGACAGCGACGCAAACGGATCTGCTATCGGGCATCATGGCAACGACTGCGACGCCGCATCCCAATGCGAATCTCAATGACATCACCTACGACAGTCGCGACGGCTCCATCGAAATACCGTTGCTCAGTGTGCAACACACAACACGACAACGCTTGGAACCCATCACCAACCACAATTTGCAGCCGCTCTCGCTGAACTTTAGCGACGAAGTGGATGCGAATAATCGTAAGTTGTATTTGCAACCAAAAGAATTCATTCGATCATTAATTGAAACTTGTCTGTTGCAGCTCTTAGCATTACCGATGGCAATGAGTCGAACCGCAATCACAACGCCAATCGTGACGGCAACACGAGGACCAACAATTCGGGCAGCAGCCAACCGAGCAGCAACGACTCGGCCATCGAGATTGTGGAGCTGCCGCGTTCGCGTAGCGCGACAGTCACGGTTGCTCCGGCGTTCGATTGGGGACAGGCCAAACGGGTCATCTGCTTCGATAAGCACAGCAATCGTCTCGTCGATCTGATACCATTGCATGCTGTTCAAGCCTCCTGCAGCACTGCCTCCAACAATACTTCCAGCGTTTCCAACTCCAACTCGAGTCAATCGTTTCTCTTTAGCCAGTACACAACGACTTATTCGATGAGTCGTCGTCGCAAGAAATCGCTGGGAATGCGTTTGCTGAGCGTTTTTGGACCGTGCACTCGTTGTAACGATCCCAATCAAACTATGGATGCCACCGATGCCACTTATACGGTGGGACTTCCGCTGCTCAACGATGATTCGAGTCGCGTTTAATTTGTTGTTGCATTCAATGCTTACGCAGGTCGTTTGCGTTTTATTTGTATTTATTTCTCTTTTCGTATTTTTATGTTAGTTTTTGTAGCCAACCAATTATTTATGCATGTGCTGCGCATTTTAGTCGCATTTAAGTGTAGTATTCATTTGTTCAATTATTATTAGATAATAAAAGTAGATCATTGTCAACATTTTGAATATACATTTGAAAAATCGCGCTAACCATAGACTTCGATAAACGCGCATTGCAGCGGTATATGCAAATACCGCAATATACTGCATGAGAGTGTAACCACATGAAAATTTGGAGAACTGAAGCGACGGTCACGCTGGCTGCGGTTCCAACGCCTGCCAGCCAGAGTAAATAAAATATTTGTGCTCTATGGTCGCTTTGAATTATCAGAGGATGATAGTACTGTAAGTGCGGCGGCTGTCTAGTGCTCCAGCTGATATTCGCCAACATCGTGTATCATCACACTTCCCCTGCATATGACGTAGAAGGCGGGCGGCAAGTGACGGCGGATGCGGCACCAGCAGCAGTAGCAGTAAAACAACAACAACAAATATAACGAAAACAACAAAAACAAGTAAGCGGTTCAATTTTCGAGACTAGCCGAGAAAAGCTCCTCGTCAGTTAACACTTTTCGTTTCGGACAAACTCAAAAAGGCAATGCATTAAAACTAACGCAGAATCGATGAAAATCGACATGTATTTATAGAGCACACATCATCATCATCCTGCAAAGAAACAGAACTCAAGAGGGTTGGGCGATAAAGCGACGCCACAGTTAACAGAACAGCACAGCAACGTCGTAATCTCTTGTGGAAGCGAAGACAAGAACCGGAATAAACCGGACGTACATAATTCCAACATCATCCGGTCGCGCAACCTTTTGTAGCCAGGTCACGCCGATGCTGCCTGGAAAATGGATAAGCTCATCATCAGTTCGGCAACCGGATCCGGCTGCTACGTCCAGCACAATGCAACTCCGGCGATCGTAGCGGCAGCAACAACAACAAAGCATTGTCAGAGGCTGAACAACAACAATATCAGGGCAAAGCAACATCAACAACAACTTATCAATACAACAACAGTGGGACGCGCTGGAAATTCCAGTCCCAAATTGGCAGCCACATTTCAGGGCATGAGCGTGAACGTTGTGCAGAGTGCGGCGACAGTGCTGCCAAAGCAGCTCCAAATCATGGCACCACAACATCAGCAGCAGCGGCAACAGCCGACCAGCAACAACAACAATCAGAATCACAATCAGAAGCTGCTGAAGCCGCCGCCGCCTGCAATGATGGAACAACAGGCGACGGGGACAATCATCAGGACGAAGCTGCGCAACAAAAGCGAAGGTAGGCGACCATTTTGATTTTTCTTTCTATTCGATTTGGCAGCACTGATTTCTGTCGGTCGTCCGCCGTGTGCGTGTGTGTGTGTGTGTGTGTGTCTTCAAATCTATTTTTATGCACACAAGTGAGAGCGAGAGCCAGAGAGTGAATGCGATGCGTAAGTGAGAGAGCGTGAGTGAGAGGCGGGAAGGGGGTTGAATAGAGCTACCAACAAAAAATACTAATTATCAATTATCAAATCGTATTATACAGAGGCCATCGGTGATTTGCTGCAGCGTATACCAGACATTGGTCACATCTTCGATGTGCACAGCCGCATTGGCAACGGCACTTTCAGCACCGTGCTGCTGGCCACACTGAAACGCGAGTCCTGCTTGCCGGACGCGAAGCGGCGCAAGTTTGCGATCAAGCATCACATACCCACCAGCCACCCGGATCGCATTATGAAGGAGCTGCAGTGCATGACCGATATGGGGTAAGATATATGTATATGTATGGTATATATGGTTTATACTATAATAAACACATTTAACAAACTGCTTTCATAATTCGAGAGAGAGCTAACGTCACGAACGACGTCAGTCAGACAGATAGACGGACAGTTTTCTGCTATTCTACGTGCCTACGTCAATACGTCATTGCAATTTATTTAAGTTCGCGCTGTTCGCTGTTTGCCGTTGGCTGTTTTTGTGGCGTTGCCATTGGCCCCACCAACAACAACCACAGCAACAACAACGTTTATTGCACTTTCACACACCATTCACGTGCCCTGCTCTCTCACTTACACATTCGCTCTCTCTCGCTCGCACGCTCACTCGCATTCGTTTTGCTCGTGTAACGTTTGTTTACAAATCACGTATGTCTGTCTAAGATACATTTGCCTATCGATATGCTATGCGCAATCAGTTGAACTATGTTGTCCTGCTCAGCCGCATTTATCGATTGTGCTTAGACGACGACAGCTGAGCAGCGATTAGATAAGCCCCAAAAACAAGCACTGACCACATACAGCATGCATGTATGTACATACATACATATGTAAGCATATGTATGTGTGTGTTTGTTTTGTTTGTTTGTGTATTTAGCTAAACTGTTCAATTCCGCTTCGAACTACCTTCAACAAGGTTATCGTCATTAATGTTTCAAAGCCATAAAACACCAGTCAGCTGGCTTCGTTCGATATTCCGTTAGATGAATTGCTTGATTTGTTGTTGCGTCTTGCATTATTTATTAATCTGCCGTCTCGCCCCAACCAATTAACTCGACAGTCTGACCGAGAGGGAGATGGAGATGGAGATGAGGACTGACGACAGCGTGACGCTTTCTGCGTGGGCAGTGCAGGTGGGCAGAGCGGTGGGTGGTTGGGAGGGTGCTTGACTGGGTTGACCACACAGCATACTTATTAGTCAGGCAATCGGCTGGCCAGCCGGCCGGCCGGCCGGCTAAAGCTCTCCTTGCTCTCACACTGCCAGCTGTATGTGTGTGCGTGTGTGTCCTCTGCATGTCTCTCGCTCTTGAGCACTGTGTTTTCTATATCGTGCTTCTCTATCCGTCTTCAATTTGCGCAAATTCCATTCCGTTTGCCCAATTGCGTCACAGCGCCGTCGTTCGTTCGCTCGCTCGCTCGTTGGCTGATGATAATTATGACTGGGTCGTGCGCAATGCTGGGCGAGAAATTATCATCGCTGTGACGTAGGTCGCCCTGTCTACGTGGGCGGCATGGACCTCTTACGTTGCGTTGTCTGTCCACGTTCGTTGTTACGTTCCTAGCTCTAACGTCACAGCAAAACTTCAAGATTCGTGTACATTCAAAAAGATATGCGAAAGCTTTGCGTTGCAACTATTTAATAACTATTTAATAATGTCGATAATTTCACACCTACATAGACATATCTTTTACAATTTCAATTTACAACTTCAATTTGTTTTTGTAAATTTTATTTGTATTTCAATATTTTATTGACTGTTGTTGCAATTATAAAAAAAAGTAAAAACAAAGTTTCGGTTGGCACTAAATGAATTACACCAAAATCATTTATCGAACTTTCTTTCAATTTCTTTATATATAGAATTTTATTTACATATGTCACTGTAATCCCTATTTTGATTTTATTTACTTTGAAATCATATCACTATTTTGTTCTTATTTATGACCATTAGTTTGTTGATAATGTTTATGGTTCTAAATTTATTAGACTGGCTAAATTTTTTGCCACTAGTTTGCATAATTGGAGTGTGCAAAACAAAAGATATTGCAGCTACTTTGAACCGACTATAATTTCAGCTATAGCCGATTATATCGTTAGGACAATAAAGGAACCATTTCTCAAAATTCTTACTCTAACTATCTTATGTCACTCATTAATTTTAGTATGAAAAAGTATGTCGGCAATAATGCCCGGACTAGTTGTGAATCGAAAACTACTCTGAATACGAATTTTGAAACTTATCGTAATCTTCTTACCCTCTCCTTCTCTTTTTAGTGGCACGGACAATGTGGTGGGCATTCACTGTTGTCTGCGCTGCGATGCCTCGGCGGCGTTTGTGATGCCGTACATGCCGCACGATCGCTTCCACGACTTCTACACGAAAATGGATGTGCCCGAGATACGGATGTACATGCGGAATCTGCTGCTCGCCCTGCGCCACGTGCACAAGTTCAACATCATCCACCGCGACGTCAAGCCCAGCAATTTCCTCTACAATCGCCGCCAGGGGCAATTTCTGCTCGTCGACTTTGGGCTGGCGCAGCACGTGAACAACAGCGGCACAACAACATTGATGGGCGCCACCGCCGCCGCTGGACAAGCGCAGCTGCAACTGCAGAAGAACTGCAACACGAGCGGCATGAGCAGCAAGCGGCCTCGGGATCGAGACTCATTCGCCACAATGCAGCAGCAGCAGCAAGCTTCAGCAGTGGCGGTGGCGGGAGCGAGTGCCACCGATGTGCAGCTGGGTGGCGCGGTGAAACGCATGCGCCTGATTGAGGAGACGACATCGACGTCGAGCAACTGCTGGAACAAGATGCCATTGAAGCCGGTCAACGAGATAGCGCAGGGCAGCAGCCGAACAGCCGCCGAGCTGCCAGCGGATAATCCCAAGCAAACCGATGCAGCGCTGCCGCCCACTCCATCCCAAGTGCAGACAGACACGACACCAACAACAGCTGCGGCTGGAGCTGGAGCCGGAGCTGCTGCTCCGCCAGTTACCAGCAACAAGTACAACACGAATCGCACAGCTGGCGGAGGAGGAGGCGCCGTTGGTGGCGGTGGCAAATGCTATTGCTTCGCCAATCCCTCGGTGTGCCTCAACTGTCTGATGAAGAAGGAGGTGCACGCGTCGAGGGCCGGCACGCCGGGCTACCGACCGCCCGAGGTGCTGCTCAAGTATGCGGATCAAACGACCGCCGTGGATGTGTGGGCCGCAGGCGTCATTTTTCTATCGATACTCTCGTCGGTGTATCCGTTCTTTAAGGCGCCCAACGATTTTGTGGCGCTCGCCGAGATTGTCACCATATTCGGCGATCGGGCCATCAGAAAGACGGCGTTGGCTCTGGAGCGCATGGTGACGATTAGTCAGCGCTCGAGGCCATTGAATTTGCGCAAGCTGTGTCTGCGTTTTCGCCATCGTCAGATCTTTAGCGATGCGCAAATGATACGCAAATACGAGACGCCCGATGGCCGTTGCGATGTCTGCAAGAACTGTGATCAATACTTTTTCAATTGTCTGTGCGAGGACAGCGAGTACGTGACCGAACCGCTGGATCCCTATGAATGCTTTCCGAGCAGTGCCTACGATCTGCTTGCTCGCCTGCTCGAGATTAATCCACATCAACGCATCAGTGCCGAGGAGGCGCTGCAGCATCCCTTCTTCAACGAACCGCAACTGCAGCACCAGCAGCAGCCGCATCAGCAGCAGTTGCCCAACAACGTTAGGGCATCGATGGCATCGTTGTCCCGAAGGCGCGCCACCAAGGCGCCGGAGGGAACTAGAGCTGAGGAGCAGCTGCATGCGTCTCTAAACAAACTGTGAAACTAGTCGAAACTGCACTACAATCTACAACATAGAAACCTATCTATATATTCATGTACGTGTGTGTAAAAAGCCCACTTAGAACTTAATCCTCACCAGTGTCCAGGAGATGTATATACGTACATATATATATCATCAGCATCATCACAGTTCACATAGCAACTCACTCATTTTCGATCTAAGTCCTTAAATTGTTTTATAGCAAACGTTGTGTTATACTCAAGAAATATGCGCAAATTCCCATCACGCGGATTTTCCATATCATCTACACCAAATAAAACATATAATCTTAAATTAATGTAAGTCTAAAGTTTAAAACAATGTTTTTTTTTTTATTTTTGTAAGTGAAATGTTATGTTGGCAACGTATAAGAACAGCAGTATAACTCCAGCTATACCTATTTGTATTATATAGAATGTATACCAATGTTGCATAATTCGAATAGTTTTTAAAACACACACACACGGATGTACACATACAAACACAGATATATATGTATATGCCCATGTATAGGGCAAATCAAGCAACTGAGCTGAGAATTACATCATTATACAGATACTTATATCTATATATATATATATAACTCTTTATGTGTATATACAAAAATATATTTATACAATGCTATTTGAAATGAAATGAAATTGCGTAATTAATCCTCAATTCGCAGATCGTCAGCCGCAGATTAAAAGGGGGTAATAACTGACTAATAATAATCGATTGCCGCTTTTAGTAAATAGATTTAGATGGGGATTCCAAAGTATATTTCTTAAACAAAAAATGTTTTTCTTCAACAATCAACGGTTCATTTTGAGTAATTAAAAACATTGTTAATCATGATCATTATTTTTTACAAAAATACTCAACTCAAAAGTATTGAATTTTTTTTTAAATAAAAATATGTTTTTTTCACAATATTTTTTATTAAAAAAAAAATGACTTGAATACAATTTTTTAATAAAAATTATAATTAATTGCAGTCCCTGAATGGAACCGTTAATTCAAACTACGCCTGCAACTAACGTAGTTTCGTAATTTTGGTGTTCCCTAACAGGTATCTCGCAGTCGGGCAGTCTCAACTGCAGCTTTCTAGTTTACAAAAATTGGGGTTTATTTCACGCAAAAGCATTTACATATTATGTACGTAAAAAAAAATAAGAATTGTCATCTAAACTAAGAGTTGAAGTGTTTGAAGCTTAAGAACTGTTTTGCAATTTTTATGTGGCCATTTTCTTGGTTCGCTTTCTAGACGCTTTCTTGGACTTTGTCGCTGGTTCGGGTGTCGCTTCCTTTTCCACCTGCTGCTCAATCTCTTGGTCCATGATGTTACTACTGTCGGCATCGGGCACTTCCTCGACCTTGATGCGCTTGCCAGCGATGACCTCGTCCTTGCTGGGCTGTGTGCTGATCACACGCTTCTTGGGCTTCTGGAAACTGCCGCGACCCGCCGCCCGCTCCGACTCCTCGATGCTGTACGGCTCCGTTTCGAGCGCCTTCATGCGACGCTTGTGCACCTTGGTACGGAAGTGTGCCTGCATCGCTGTGTCGTCGATAAAGTACTTGGCACAGTGCACGCAATAGAACTGTGCGAAGCCCGGCTTCTCCAAGTCCACGCTCTGGTTGATTAATTCTCCGCTGCGCGTCTTTAGATCATCATCGATCTGATCGAGATCGCGACGGCGATTGCGCACACGCCAGCGACGCTGCAGATGCGTATCCCCATAGTGCATCTTCTTGCGCTTCTGTACCATACCCATGATGAGCGAGTTGTTGATAGATCACTTCTAAACAAAAGGAAATAAAATGAGACCCTCTTTGGGTTTGTTTTTGCCAGCGACTACACGTGCTTTGTTTTAGCAGCGCTTTGTTTGTGATTTGCTATGGTACAGCGGTCCAAGTAGAACAACAATTGTGACACACTAAAAGAAACTGTAAATTAGAACTTGTGACCAGCAAAAAATGCTTTTCTTTACCACACAATTAGTTAATAAACAATAACGCCTTTGGCAATTTACTGCGCATAAATAGTTGTACAAAATTAAATAATTAGGTGCACACTGTCACATTGGCCTGCTGATAGGGTTTCAGTGTGTACACACGCTGCACAGAGCATGCAAACAATACCGCCACCTGTGTACACACCGCACAGCTGTTTTGTATTTATTTACAAGATTTGCAATCGAAATGACATAATTGATGAAATACTATGTAAATATTTGATTATTTGTGAGAAAAACTGAACATTTCTTTATTAAGCGAACTTTGTGCTTGACGATAGCCCATAATCGATAACAAATTATCGAATCTGCTGTTGCGGTAAAAACTAGTGCATTTTGAACTACAGCTTGTGGTCACGTTAGCCTCTGCTGGTTTAGTTTTATTATAATTAATCGTGCGAACAAGTTGTCTGCGGGCAGACGTGCGCATTTTTGTTGGTTTCATACATAATCGCGAATACGGTAAAAAGAAGTAAATAAATGCAGAATTGTAAAATAAACAGCAACTCAATTGCAGCCAGATAGTGCAACAAAGTTGCACATAACTGTTCAATGCAATCCATATCGTAGTGCAAACATATGTGATTAAATAACGATGTCGGCGGTGCAATTTCGTTAAATCATTTTTTTTTTCATTTCTTTTTGTTTTTGTTGCCGTTATTAAAGTGAACAAAGTGTGGCAGCATAAAACGTACAGCTTAGCTGCATTTTGTTATGCTAATTCAAGTTCTTCCTCCTCTTCCACCTTCTTCGTACCTAACTGTTTAACATAAACAGCTGTTTTCCTATTGTGCATCTTTGACATGCACAGCTTCCATTGATCAGAAGCGTGTGAAAGTGAAACGTCAAAGTGACAGAGTGACCGTCTACTATGATTACTATACATATGTGTGTGGTTGTGTGTATGTGACTGTCATTATACCATTTTGATTTAATACTGGTTTCTGTTGCAGCTTTTATTTGCACACATTCCGTTGTAGTTGGGAGTTTTTGTAGCCGGCATATTTATTGTTCTCATTCGCAAGTGCAATAAATAATCACATTGAGTGCAGCGGAGCGCAGCCAAATACAAGTGAGTATTCGCGTACAACAATAACGATGTGTAATTGTTTTGTAGTTGCTTTTGTACACAACACACACAAACACATCGTCGGTAATATAATATAAAAGAACGTGCGAAGCTCCGTTTATCAGTTGGGCTCGCTCGTTAATCAGCCGATTCGCCATTTAGCACTTGCATACATAAATATCAATGCTATTTATGTGTGTGCGTGTGTGTATGTCATACATTGTTGTTGATATATTCATATGCAACTCGCCTCGCATCTGTCGCTGTTGTGGCATTCCGAATCTTTTTGATCGATTTCGAATTTAGATCGAATCGTGCAATTGTCTCGCAACTTGTTGGTCTGTGACGTAACACACACACACACACTCGCACTCAGCCCGCCCGCCCCCTTCGCCCACATTCCGCAACCCGTTTCGGCTGTCCGACTGAACGCACTCACATACACACATGCACAATTGCTCACACAGTCTCCCGACTGGCAGCTGCCATTCTCTCTCTCCCTCTCTTTCTCTCTCTCTCTCTCTCTTCTGCTCTCTTGGTCAGTTAGGACTGAGCGATGTTTGCACATCACGAAAACAATTACTTTTTGCATTGCGTTGGTGCACATTAAATTAAATGATCCGCTAAGCGGCAACAAGACAACACACAACAAACTCGTAGTTTAAGTTTAATTTATGCATTAGTAATGTTGTTTATCGGTAATTACTGATTAAGATAGTTTGCATGTTCGCCATCTTGGATTCTCTCGCATTTCCCTTTCACATAACGGCAAAGTAACCGAGCTGCCATATCAACTAATAATATTGCTAATGAAAGGTGGCCAGTTGAAAGCGAAAGTCTGCAGCTGCTGCAGTCAAGAGCAAAAGAGAAGGAAAGACAAGCAAGCGAACATGCAAAGCGAATTCGAATTGCTGCTGAACTTTACAGTGTTGCACAATCACAATTGCAGTGTTGGCAAAGCAAAGTGCAATTTAATGATGCTGGTTTGGGGGGAAATCCCCCAATCGTATGCGTAATATGTATAATTATTATTAAGCGTAGTTTGCATTTTTTTTTTAATTATGCTTTTTCAATTGACACGTATGCTTTGGTTTTCAATAGTTTTGCAAGTCAGAGTCAGCAAGCAAAAAATTATCAAGAAAAAAGCAAGAAAATGAATGAGAAAAAATCTGGTCGTAAGGCGAACGCAGTTGAGCAAGTGCCGCGTAACAAGAAATCCAAAATAGAGCTGTTGTTTGCCAACGATGAGACTGACGAGAATGATGAGAATGATTTGCCGCTGAAGGTCGTAGAGAGTGCCATGAAAAAAGTAGCCGAAGCCGAAGCCGAGTCCAAGAACACAATCAACGAACTGTTGCAGCCCTACAACGAGGCACGCGGCAAGATGGTCAAGGATGAGGAGGAGGAGGGCATCATTCGTTTCCATGTCGTGGGCAATTTACTGACCAAACCCCTCGATTCGGGCAGTACTGGCATCATGCTGGCGCTGCAATCTCTGTTCGGGCAAGAGTTGCCCAAGATACCAGCTGAATACATCAGTCGTCTGGTCTTCGATGAGCAGCACAAATGTTTGGCACTCATCAAACAGTATCGCACCGTCGGTGGCATTTGTTTTCGTCCGTTTCGGACGCAAGGTTTCGTTGAGATTGTCTTCTGTGCCGTCTCCTTGGCCGATCAATTGAAGGGCTATGGCAGCCAGCTGATGAATCAACTGAAGGACTTTGTGCTGTCGCTGCAGATCAAGCATTTGATCACATTCGCCGACTGCACTGCCATTGGCTATTTTCGGAAGCAAGGATTCAGCAAACGCATTCGTTTGGAGCGCTCGGTGTACGAGGGCTACATCAAGGAGTATGATAACGCCACCTTGATGCATTGTGAGCTGCATCCGGGCATTGTGAACACACAATTTCTGTCGGTAGTTCGCCAGCAAGGCGCCGTGCTCAGGGAGATCATTGAGCAGAAGCAGCAGGAGGTTCAACGTGTGCGTCCCGGCCTCAACTGCTTCAAGGAGGGAGTCAGCAGCATTCCCATTCAGGATATTCCTGGCATCGACGAGCTGAATTGGCGGCCCTCGATCAAGACCAATTCCGGCAAAGCAGCCAAATGTGCCTTGGATGCCGATCCGGTCAAGCTCAAGTCGGCTTTTGTCAACGTATTGCGTTCGGTGTCTCGTCACAATGATGCCTGGTGCTTCCTGGAGCCCGTCAAGGTCAGCCAGGTGCCCGATTACTATGATATTATCAAGTATCCCATGGACTTGTCCAAGATGGAGCAACGTCTCACCGCTGGCTATTATTGCACGCGTCATCTGTTCAATGCGGACATGACGCGCATCTTCACCAATTGCCGTCTCTACAATGCACCTGGCACCGATTTCTATCGCTGTGCCACAACGCTGGAGCGCTATTACCAACAGCTAATGCGTCAAATGGGTCTGTGGCTGAAGTAAACTTTGTGATCGCATCAATAGTGCCTGTCTCACAAAAGCTAGTCATAATTAAAGTTATAAACACAGCTGTTGTTTAGTGGTTTCATTAGCACTTCTTTAGTGACATACTGAACTAGTATCAGGCTGATTTTTTGACACTAGACATTTTACAAAATATTGTGCAATTAAAAAAAATTGCTGTATGTTTTTTACTTATAAAGTAAGTACCATGAGAAATTATTCTTAAGTAATTTAGCTCAAACCAAAACTCAAGCCTTCCGCTTGAGGAGCAATGATTAGGCGTTTAAAACGTTTGACGAATCGTCTGAAAATCATATATTTTAAATACTCTTTTAAATTTGTATTAAAAGCCTTTACACGGCCATACGAAATAATTACCAAAATCTCAAAATGAACCTAGTCAGGAGCAAAACATAAATGCGTCGAGCATCGATATCGCCTCGCGATATGGGCCGATATCGATGTTTTTGTAGATATCGCTGTTCAGGAATGCATCTACCTTTTGTGAAACACGCAAAACCAATTAAGAATAATTTTGTTTTATTGAATTAAGAAATTAATTTAAAAAATTATTGAAAGTTTAAAACCTTTCATTACGTTGTACCTTGCGGAAAATCAATTCATTTATGGTTTAACCCAACATCGATATTTTATTTTGAAAGCATCGATATCGTCACATATCGCCTAACAAAGTCGATACTCAACACATTTTTGTTTTGCACAGCCCAACTTTAAATTCTTTTTTTATTCGATATTTCGATATTTTTACAACAAAAATCACATCTCTATCTCAAAAACTAAAATAAGCCTATATACACAATTTTAATGGAGTAATTATTGCGTCAATTCATATCTGCGTTGTGTGCAAATTGTATAGATTGTAAGGTATTACGTATGCCATGGTCTCTCTCTGAATTTATTTGAAAGGTTGTGCAAAACGCTTATAGCAGGCAGCTGAAAGCATCGTTTTCCACATCACAATTGATATTTGTGTAATCTGTGTATACCTTATATCTTAAAGTCTTGCCCACCCGACTCTAGCTTGCTTAGCCATTTGATTCGATTTGTGTGCAGCCAGTTGGGCGAGTTGGCATTCAAGGTGAACGTCTTCTGGCAGCCCGTTATGGGTTATAGTTGTTTGGCTCTTGTCGCTGGGGTCAGTGTTTGGCAGCAGCGAAAAATGTGCTTAGAATTGAGGGCCTGCACTTAACTCGATTTGCCTTATCTTAAGCAGCACAACAGAAATTCCAAAAAAAAAAAAAAAAGAAACTAAACGACAAACAAAAAGAACCTCAACTGCTTTTTATTGCGGTTTCTTTGTTAGAGTGAGAGATAGACGCTTATAATTATATGATTATAAGCATGTGTGTTGTGAGACTTGTGCGGACTTGTTTCTTTATTATTATTTTTTTTTTTTTATAGACAGTACGCTCTCTTGTGGTTAACCTGGTCAGCTTGAAATGTGGAACGCGAATCGCAGCTCGCAACTCGTTTCTCATTGCTGGGTAAATACCTTCCCCCCCCGAATACCCGGATACGGTGGCAAGTCGCGTGACTCGATCGAATCGAGGGGGGACTAGACATACTGAGTATTTGAATTTCCCCAGAAACTCATTATATCTTGTACACAAATACACAAATACACACTTGCAATGTGAAACGATCTGACAATCTGTTTCTGCAATTGTTTTCAACGATCGTTGATTAAGTCAAACCATGTTCATAGCTGGTTATCTGCTGCTCGATCGCAGCGGCGAATGGCAAAGAGTGGGACGTTGTAACGTATTTATGCTGAATTCACAATTCCCATTCATTTGCTACCCTCGCTGATTGTGCATGCACCACAAACACAATCACAATCACACACAGAAAGAGAGAGAAAAAGAGAACCCTCTAATAATGCACCTTATCAAGAACGTTCTGTTGCGTCCGTTGTCTTTTTGTCTGCTTCTCTCTGATATGCACGAACCAACCGCAAAACAACAAGCTGAATTCCCCCGATTATTGCCATTATCGTTGTCGTCGCCGTTGTTCTCGTAACTACCCACAAACAGATATTCAACTCGTTGTCACATTGGTTTCCAAGCCTCATTTGCGGTAAACCCAACTTTAAATTTTATCACAACTAATATAGAATTCATATTTTTGATTGTCCAAAGCACAGTCGAGAAAGTGAACTGCTTCGGCGATTACGTACATACGGGCAAAAATACATGTATACAAATATATAATTTCACAAAAATCAAATCATAACCTCAATCAAATCACAACATAACCTCAAAGTGCAGTAAGTAGCTTTAAAACGTGCCAAAAATTAGGGTTAATAGGGTAATTTAATGATAACTTGACAGTTGATTATGAAAATATAGAGTAGTATTTAGCTTTATAAATTTCGTTAAATTGTCAAATGCATTTGTATAAATATAAATTTATACGAGGATCTTAAATCGGACGTATTGTTCAAATTGTTGTATGATTATTTTAATCCATAGCCTTCAAATTTGAAAGACTTGAGTATGGAGAGCCAAAATAAATGGATTGTGCAGAAACTGAAGACTTGTTTTTAGCTCGCAACACAAGAGATAATAGCTAATTGATATCTCAGCTTAGCTACATATTTATAAAGTGCAGCAATGAATATTAAATAATGTACTTGAGCAACTAAAATATTAAAGTTGAAATGACGATTGTCGAGCAGTTATTCGCCATCATAATCGATTAGTGAGCTTGCAATGAAGCTGGAAGCTGTCGCATCTCCCTCCATGAGCTGCGTTGAGGCAGACATGCTTCGCAATGTTATGCGGGGAATTTCATTAAACTTCATTTGAGCTGCAAACTGCGCGTTGGGGAATGTCTGTGACCTTTATAATAATATTGCTGTGGCATGGGCATAGATAATGGGAGCTTGCGGGAAAGTACTGTACGATTGACGATTGAGGCGGCCGAGAGGTGAAAGGTGTGCTGCTGAGTCAGTCGAATTCAATGATTGACTTTCTAGTCTGCCAACCAGCCAGCCAGCTGGGCAATTGATTGGGGCGGTGTCCCATGGACCCGCAAAGTGCCCTCTATCTGTATTCCGCCTTTTGTTGCTATCTGTGTGTTCCATTTTGTATTTAACTGTCTTTTTTGTTACGAATTTGGCACTCAACTTTCACCATTCGCCGCCAACAGATATACACACAGATATTATAAAGAAAAGGGCTCAACCCTGCGCTCGCAGTCGAAATGGACGCACACGCTCATCACGCACACCATCACGTGGATCCCAATGTTGGTGAGTAATCCCCATAGCCGCTCTGCTCTGCTCTGCTGTGAAACCCCTCCTGAACCTTTTGGTCGTCCACACAGAGCTGATGGATCACTCCTTGCACATGATGGACTCGACAACGCTGAGTCCGCCGCTGGCGACGCCACACGCCGATGCCGACATGAGCATGCATGCGCATCATCATCATGCTGGCGGCACGGGCACCGGCATGGAGCACATGATGTCGATGGCGGTAAGAGAAACTCCGCTCCTATCCATTTAGCCTGCTTTATTCGATGCAATTGCAGTTCCACTTTGGCTACAATGAGACCATATTGTTCTCGTGGTGGCACATCGAGACGGTGGCTGGTCTCATTGGCTCCATGATTGCCATCTTTCTGCTGGCGCTGCTCTACGAGGGCCTCAAATACTATCGCGAGTATCTGTTCTGGAAGACGTACAACCTCTTGGAGTATCGTCCGGTGACGGGGCCGCAACGCAATCCCGAAGCACCTCGCATGCCACCAGCCGCCGCGGCAGCGCCATCGCCTGTGCAGTGAGTATCCATCCCTGGCGTTGCTTCAGCCCTGGCTTTGCTCCAGCCCTGGCTTTGCTGTTCAATATGCTGCTTCAGTTTGCTAGTCCTTTCGTTCGTTCGTTCGTTTTGTAAATATTATTGCTAATGCTTTTATTTTCTCTCTCTCTCTTTCTCTCTGTTTCGTTTTCGTTGCCGTCCTTATCGTCCTCTTGTGTGTATCATTCGCAACAATATCAAAATACGCTTTTCGCTCGCTCGCTCGTTCCAACGTCATCTGTACCATAATCACAACCACTATAATATTTGTATTTATATCGCGCATTCATGTAAAAACACATTCATCACTATCTTCTATTCTATATACGCCACACATAACTCCCGACTGTACAAAATCCAAAACAAAAATAATCGTATAATTATAATTATAATACCATTATTGATACTGCTGATTGATGAAAACAACAACACAAATATCGCGAAATCTTGCTAAACGCTTACAAATTGATAACGATAACGATAACAATTTGATTTGATATTGATCTCCCCCCTGCTCCACCATACATCTGTATTTCGTACACACACACAAACACATGCAACCGTTCCGTTTACCGTAACCGTTACCGCTTCCTGTTACCCGTTACCTGTGCCCACTTCAGATATGTTGGCGAAGTTGTGCACAAGCAACCGTAAGTATGCCAAGAGTCCAGCACCCGTAACGCATAGTACATATGTAAATATGTTTATTAAGTGCACATATATAAATAAATAAATACATAAGTTAAGTGTGTCCGTTAGTGCCGCCCAATCAACGTGGCGCCATCTGTTGTCCGTCATCCGATACTCAGCAGACATTTCCGCCAGCTGTGAATTTCCTTCCCCCCAACCACCAACCACCTCCAATAATAATAACAATTATTAGCATACTAATTATGTAGCTGTTGTTTATTTGCACTGTGAATATTAAGTTGTATTGTAAAAAACAAGTAATTAGAATATTTAACACTTGCACTCAGTATTTAGTTTCAAGTGCGAGAAATGGCGTGCAATTGCAGCCCTGGCATTAACAGCAACAACTGTGACGTCACACTTGCAATGCACTTTTGCAGTTTCTCGCATTCCACCACTAACATCCCAGCAGCCAGGCAATATCATCGTGCGCTCGCTTTTGCATAAGCCACGCTCGATACACGCAACAATATCGATAAGTTTTTGATAAGATGCCGCAAAATATTCAAACACGATAAATTGTCATAGAATTCATGAATTCATATTATGTAGTTTTTAAGTGTTAAATTTCCGTTTGTGTTTTTTTACTTTTTTGCAATTGGGGAAAATGCGCAAATTATGCACTATTGTTTTCTAACAAAAATTGTATTTGAACATTTGAACACAGACCGACGATGCTGTCCATCAACCATCTGTATCAAACACTGCTGCATGTCCTCCAAGTGACGCTATCCTTCCTGCTCATGTTGATCTTCATGACATACAATGTGTGGCTCTGTCTAATGGTTGTTCTGGGCGCCGGCATTGGCTACTTTCTGTTCTGCTGGAAGAAATCGGTCATTGTCGATGTGACGGAGCATTGTCACTAGCAGCGAACAACCAGGGCCACCATCGCAGACAACGACGCAACCAGGGAGCCAGCGATGATTCACTCCAGCCAGCTGTGTCTCACAGATGAAACAACGCCATGACAGCAGCGAATTGGAACCGAAACCGGAAACGGAACTGCAACTGGAGACGCCTAAAACTTGGAACTTGTAACCTGGAGAACCGAAGTTGTCGGTGCCCCATTATCTCGAAATGTCAACAATAATCAACACACACACACACACACACACATTTTTAGGCATCAACGTATTTTTTATTTTGATCAGTGCTTAAGGCGTTTGCCACAGCGCTCACCATTTTTTTATACCATACTGTGAATGTTTTTCAAAAAAGATATTTCAAAAACTGTATACTGCAAACAGCAGCGCTTCGGGCACACTTTTAATGCCAGCAGCATACTTTTTGAGGTTAAGTTTCAAAAGTGCAAAAAGAACAAAATTCAATAACTTTTTTAAGTTGCCCAGCAAATATTGTAAAAATGTAAAGATTAAAGAAAAAAAGGAATAATAAGCAAAACAAACTAAAAGTAAACAGTGAATTTGTTGTTAGTTCTCAATGTAAGTTAGCAAAAGCAAAAAGAAACAAATTCTCAATTTGCTCAACATCTTTTTACTTTTTGTATTGATTGTTATTCTGTTTCAATTGATTAACATATTATCAATATTATTATACTTATACTAATTATACATGCAAAAAAAAACTGTTAATAAATACAATTTTTATTTTCAATATATATATATATATATGTACATATACATATATTTAGTTTCGCAAAAGACGTTATTTTGCTTTGTATTTGCCAATTGATTTTTGAATGTATGCTTTCACTGATGTGGAAATTTCCAATTTAAAATATGATATTGATTACCGAAATTGATACAAGCATGCATAGTTTATGGAAAGCTGTAGATATTAATATATACATACATAAAATGCAAATTAATCGTACAGTTAATAGCAAAAAAACATACTACATTTAGTACATATGGAAAATATACAAAATAAATATATATACAATTGCTATAAAAAAATTAAATTTAAATGTTTTTTTCTTTATATCAAACAAATCACAACATCGAATTTTCAAAAAGAATTGAAAAGTTAATTATTTCTAAAACTTACTCAGCTTAAAACTTCGTCCAAGTCCTGCAGATTTTTTTGCTGAATGCGCCCAATTTTAATAGAATTTAGAATTTCCCAGCGCTGATGATCAATTGCAATTGGATTTTAAAAGTATTATTCCAATGAAATCGGAATTCCGCTAATAAATATATGTTGTTTACACAGGGAAGAACCGATATTAAATTTCAGCAAGACGAAAAAAACATATGGACAGACGAACATCAGCTAATTTAATGCTCCAAATCTTTTGCAAGCATAATTTGTTGAGAAGTTCAACATCATTAAGTTTTGTAATTGAATGTCGATGATAAGCACAACGAACGATCAAATTGGAAATTGAGATTTATTTGAAATTCGAGTATTGATTATAGCCAAAGATTAGATTACCATGTCGTACCAGCTGTCGTATGAGTAATATAATTATTTTATTTTCATCCGCCCCGTTCACACTAAGAAAACTCGAGTTCTTTTTTTTTGATTTCGCAAACTTTGCAAATTTTCTTTTTCGTTGGTTTGTTTTTTTTTATTAGAAAATTATTGCGAGTCTCAAATTGAATGTTATTATCATTAATTGTAATAATTATTAATTGTAAATGTAGGTTATATATGTAATAATTAAAAACTTGCTTTACATGACTACTTTTGTTGTTGTTGTTTGTTGGTTGCTTGCTTGGTTGTTGTTGTTAATTAGTTGTTTTACTTTTTTTTTACTTATGTTTTTGTTTCAGTTGTTGTGTTGTATGCGAATTAAAATAAAACTAAAAATATATTTTTACTAAATACATAACGAAAGGCGGGTGTGCGACGCATTATCCTTCACAAACGTGGAAGATCCATGAATCAAAGTAAATTAAAAAAAAATAAAAATAAAAAAAAAATAAAGCGCAATCGACGCATCGACACACTGCAAATCGATACTGCAAGTGCATCGATCAACAAAATGTGTGTCTTCTTGTGTATGTTTGTGTTTGTGAAAGATACAACGATGCCAAATTGAATAAAATAGATATATTGTATATATATATATATATATGTAACAATTGTTGTTGTTGAAGTCGTTGTGTCTTGTGAAAACAGACAGATAAAGGCAGAGGAAGCAATATATAGGATAAGATACACACGCATACCATACATATAGTATATATAAATACATATATATATGTATATATGTGGATATGCGTCTGCATATAATAGAGATAAAAGGAGAGCAATTGAAATTCACCTCGTATCTCATGCGGTTACTACAGTTAACATGAGTGTGGTGTGAGCCTGTCACTCGCTACTCGCCGCCATTCGTTACTCGCTACTCGTTACTCGCTAGTCGCTAGTCGCTGCTGGTGTCGACAATTCGTCTGTTTTGAAGAAACATTACTGGGTGTTGTGGGCATAGAAGTTACCTGTAGATATTCTTCCCGCATCCCATCGATTGAGACGACTGAGGCTGAGCTGTTGAGGTTTCGCTTCGTTTGCCGACGATTCCTGCAATGTTTGGAGAGAAGAGCATGAGTATACAAGCTAACGACATTATAACAAGCATGTACATATGTATGTTTATCGATAACAAATCGCCCCAAAAGTGTAAGCTAACCCAACCCCAGCTGTGGGAGATATCAACTCAAGTGAACTTTGTTTGGTTTGTTGTAGTTTTTTTTTTTTTTTTTATTTTTTGAAGGGGAAGTTTTTGAGAGTAGTATGTATGAGAGATTAAAGATACGAGTAAGATTGTTACGAGATCAGCTCGAATGTCGTAAGTAGAGTTACGTTTACTTTTTTACATAGAGTTATCCAAAGTTTTGCAAGTACATAAAACCAAATTGAATTGATTCCCAGTAAAAAAAAAAACAAAACGAACAAAAAAAAAAAAAAACGGTTAGAAGCAGAGCGTGGGCTAGGCAAGAAAACTCTAACTAATGTTTATTCGATTCAACCATCGCTGTAATTACCTGCAAAAGGCGTTGAAATTGTTGGGATGTTACACATTACACATACTACTACAGAGGAGGGAGTCTTAAGTTGGGGGACTGGGAGGTTGGCGGTGGGTTTTAGTTCTCAACATAACGAAAACAAACAGAAGAAAAATATATAGGTTATCGTGTTATCGATTGTCTGCATTGATTGGCTGCTTTCTCCTACTATCGAACTATCGCTATGTTTAATAAAAATAAATTTACAAAGTTTTTGTTTTTCTTTCGTTTGGTTTGGTTTGATTTCAATTGCAATTACCTCGTCTCATCATCTTCTTCACATCAGCTTTGCCGTTTCGATAACCGAAAATATCGATCATTGCGCTTGCTTCATTCAGTTCGCATTTGGTATTTTTTTTGGTAATTCTTTTGGTATTAATTGTGTATGTATGTACATAGGAAAGTACAACAGCAATAAACATGAAACCAAATTCGGCATAGCCGAAGCGTGTATGCGCTTTCCAAAAACAACAACAAATTCAAAATAAAATTCACAACAATCTCTAGTCGAATACACAAATAAATACTGCTTCTATAGTACATCAATTTTGGAGAGCGCATAAATATTTGAATTTGCAAGAAAATGTACCTGAGTCGCGAGAGCCGTTTTTACTCTGGTTGGATTATGTTTGTGTATTTGTTTGGAGGAAGGAGAAGACCTACTACATAGACTACAAGAGAGATTCACACACAGATACGAGTACAATAGAGATAGAGAGCGAGTTAAGAGCGGCAGTGAAAGTAGAACATACCTCTGGGGAGAGGAGTGGGAAAATTAGGATGGATTTGCGTTGGAGCCCTGATCCGTTAGAAAATTGGTTCAAAAAGTACGACGCGATTCCCTGAATCCACAAAACAAAAAAGAACTTAAAACGAGAAAAAACTGCCCGTTGCGCGGTGTAAAACAAAAGAGAAAAGACACCACAAAGCACATGCCATTCCCATGCATAAAGGCGATCGATCAGTGTGTGTATTGAATGTGTTTTTGTTTTTTTTTTTTGTTGTTGTTGTTGTCATTAAACTAGTTCATAATTATGGTATGGTATATGCTAGATGTGGTTTAAATACTTAACAAATTCTGGTAGCTTGTTGGAATTATTTATTGTTGTGGTTTGAGGTTAGTTTTGATTTGATTTGAGTCGAGTTGAGTTGAGTAGAGTTTTAAATACCTGGTAACAATCAATTGAACGCTTATCTCCAATAACAAGTACGAGTACAACAAGGATACACCGTTTCGTTTCGTTTCGTTTTCCCATCGTTCAGTGAGAATTATATATTTTTTATATATCTGTATATATGTATGCGTGTGTGTTTTTGGTTTATATTTATAGGTGTGTAGGTGTTGGTGTAGGTGTTTTATTTTTGAGGGGACGGAGGGCAGACGAGGTTGCGAGTTTATCACCATTAACCATCAGTCGAATGTTCACAAAATTCAACAAACCTGATTCCAGAACGGATTTATCGCACTTTTCTCCTCAATCAGTTCGGCAACCGATCTAAGTCTGGGTCCCTGTTCTGTTTCCGTTTCCGGTTCGTTTCAGTCGCTGTCTGTCAAGTCACAAGGCAAGTATTTGGTCGCAGTAAGTTGAATTCAGGGTTTTTGTGCGATACTTGAGACTTTTGGGGACCTGTTCCGCAATTTATTACATTATATTTTCGTATTCCTAGCAAGCTTATATAGTCGCAAGGGAGTAAACAATAAGAACCAAAGAAATGTTATTAACATTCTGAATCTCAATAATAGCATTTTTGTAATTGCTTAATTTTTTTCAAAACAATTTTAAAAAATTAAACCACTAAGATTGGAATTGAAAAATCATATGTTCCAACGAAATATGCTCTAAAAGAATTTTTAAATGTGCTACAGACATTAAAGGGTTTATTTTGAAATTCTGAGGATATCCGAAACAAAAAAGAATAATTAAATGCTGAAGAGAATACATCGATATATTGTGCACTTTAAATGCAGATTAACAAAAACGCAATACTTATAAGTGGAAACAAAACAGTTTTGTAACTTCCCAAATATGTAAATTAAACCAGTGAAGTTATTCTTGAATAGTCAATCTATCGATGTAACCAAAAACTGGGTACAGGAAAATATTCACCTTAAGACATAGTTACAAAGACAACTTGATATCGGAACAGGCCCCGCACAAATCTCGTGCGATTCTCTCTATTCTACAAAGTACAAATGTTACTAGGTGTGTGTGTGTGTTTGTGCAAGTATGTGTAAGTGTGGCAGTGTGAGTATCTATATGACGTGTGTGTGTGTGTGTGTGTGTGTGTGTGTGTGTTTTGATTTGTGGTGGGAGGGGAGGAGGAAAGTCTGTGTTTCAGTTTTAGATCTCTTTTTGCGTTGTTGTTGTTGTTGAGGGGGGTTTTGGTTTAGCAAGCAATAGATAGGAGGGAAGGAGACTTTTGTGCCTGTCTGAGAGATAACATATACATACAATATATATATTGTCATATTGGACTACGAGTACGATTGTACGAGACGTGTACGACAGTAGAGTAAGAGTAAGAGTAAGAGTAGGAGGTTGAGTTGGAGTAGGTAGGAGTTTTTATATGGTAAGTGGGATAAAGAGATAAAGAGAGAGAGAGTACGGGGCGGGGTTTCGGGACTAAATTGTGTTGAACTCACCTGCAATCGCATATTTGTTTTTGGTAAGCGCACATGAGTCTGTGTCTCACATGTGCCTTCTACATTCTTAAGCCTGTCTGAATTTTGTATTTTTTTTTATGGTATTATTGAAATGTGTTATATTATTATTGTTTTGGAGTACCTCGATGCTGCATGGAGACAGAGACAGGGGCAGCGTGGACGCTGACGTTACCCGACAGAGACAGAGATAGCGAGGGTGCGAGCGAGAGCGCATGATGTCGTTGTTCTTGTTCTTGTTGTTGTTGTTGTTGTTGTTGCTGCAGTTGTTTCTTGTTTAAATCATTTATCATTTCAACATTCACTTCTCTTTCATTTGTTGCACTCTGTTGTGGTTCTTTCATTCTCTCTTAGTTCCATTCACTTTTCTCTTGTAGTTGTTTGTTGTTTACTCCTTTTGTTAATTATATATATATATAGAAATTTGTTGTTTGTTTTGTTTTTGGTATCCTCTGCTTAGTAACGACTGCGACTGCGGCTGCGACAATGCCGCTCCCGACTGTCGTGGCGATAATGATTGTGCCGACTGCGACTGCTGCTGCCGCTGCTGTGGCTCCCGCTGCGCGAATACGAATGCCCGTGGTGCGACTTGTGGTGATCTGTGGGCGGGAAAGAACATAGTTTAAGATACATTTTGTCACAAGTCAAAGTCAAATCTGCAACTCTCTCTCTCTCTCTCTCTGCATCGCTCTGTGCCGTGTGCAAACTTACGATGCCTGCGATCCGAAGACTGACGACTGTTGTTGGGCGCATAGTCGCGGCTGCGTTCTCGATGCTCACGCTGATCACTGCACCGAATGGAAAGAGAAAGAGACATTAGTTGTGCATCAGTATAAACAATAAATATAATAATATTATAAATTAACCAGCATGTCAACTATATACATATATCTATTCTCTACAATAAGGCACTTTGAATATAAATTGAATAAAAGAGGAGCATTTGCTTCTTTAACATACAAATTAATAATGTCGTCTCATTGTTCAAGCATTACTAATGACAACTTATTAGAAACATACATATTTTTGTATGCTTCAAATTTCTTTCTAAATAGTCGAATTTTACATATCAATAAATTAAAGTTTATAAATTATCGCTTGAATAATAAAAAGTTGAATGAAATGCAAAATAAAACAAATTAAAATCCATTCATGTCAATAATTAAATCACGTATTGACTTTAAAGAAAATCAAAAATAATATATGCTTTAGCAAAAGGCTAATAAAATTTAAATTAAGCGGAATAAGTAATAATTCGTTTTTTGAACGTCTAGTTTGTACTCGTTAATTATGGTTTTACGTATTATTTTTAAATGTGGCAAATAAATAAATAAAATGTTAGACGCAAAAGTGCAATTTGCGTGCCAAACAAATTATATCTTTCTAATTAGTTGTCAAAAGAAATAATTTAAATATTTTAAGCACCGATTTACAAATGTTCAAAATGATCTACAGCAAGTTTGGGCTTTTCCACAGTTCAAACAGCCAATATAAAATTTCGACAATTACAGATGCTTAAAATACGAAATATGTAAAGCTTATCCAATCTTTCAAATACAAATCTTCACTTGGCGCGTGCAAGGCTTTAATTTAATGGAACATTAGCTGCGACTTCTAACATACGAGTAAAATAGTTCATTTTGTACGTTTGTTTGCTTCCAGAACTCTACATTAATCTTAACGTTCGATTCTAGGTAGTTAAAGTATTTGTTGCTCACCGTCGATTGTCGTAGTTATTGTGGAAGCGTTGGACGCGATCATCGCGACGCCTGCGCTCGTCTTCCTCGCGTTCCTTTTGTCGCCGCTCGTTGATCTCGGCGACGGCATTGCGCAGCTTGGAGTAACCCAAATGCTGTTTGCCCATCAGATGATCCTCGATGCGTTGCTGGGCATCGCCGACAATGAGAAAAGCGCCGCAGATTTCGCAGACTTTCATCTGTTTCTCGGGCACCTCGTGAGACCAATTCGGTGGCGTTTTGCCGTCTGTCTTAGCATCTAGCTTGTCAGCAGCATCGGACGTGGCAGGATCTGTAGTTGATGCAGCTGCAGTTGAACCTGCCTCCGTCGTCTCTGTGCTGGTGAGCTCCTCAAGAGCCTTGGGTGTTTCAACGCACTCAGTGACGTTGGCTTCGTTGTGAATTGTCGCTGTACTGGGAGTTGCTGCTGCTGCAGTTGGAGCTGAAGCTGTGATGCTGCTGGCCACCGCCTCGTCATCAATGCTTGGCGTTTCCTCGGCTGAGGCAGACGCCGGTGGCGGCTGCTGAGGACGCAGCTTTTGCAGTTGCTTGACGCTCGCATCGTACTGCTGCTGCAGCGTCTCCTTCTCCTCTTTCAGCTCCTCACAGATGGTCATAAGATCCTGCGCCTGGTCCACATCACCTCGGATGCCCGCCTCCTCGGCCTCCGCCATCAATTTGTTGATGCGCGCATTCAGATTGCTCAGCTGCTCCTCATATTTGGCCGCCTGATGGGCAGCGGGCGCCGGCGGATGGTCGCGTTGCATCAGCTGCAAGCGCTGTTTGCCCTTCTGGATCTTGCGATCGACATCGTGCAGCATCACGTTGCAGAAACGCAGAAACTCATCCTCCGTGTGCCGTTTTCGTTGCGAGGGTCGCGCCTCCTCGTACAGATGCTTCGCCTCCTCGTCGTGGATGCGCACACAGGGCCCCAGGTCGGCGCGTGTGTTGATGAACAGATCGTGCGGACAGAACTTCACATTGTAGAACTGACAGAACTGCAAATAAAATCCAAATTTAGCAAAGTGGAAACCAACTGACGACGCTCACTGTAAGTTTTCTGGTGGCCGGCGAACATTGCCAAGAATTTCGATTATATCACAAGCGAGCTGCGTCGCTGTTGTTCGCTGTGATTCACGTCGCTTCACTCACCTCCGGATCCTCCCAGTTTACCGCCTGCCCCGCCTCCGAAGGATGCAAATTCCGATTGCGCCCCATTAACTCATCGAGCATTTGTCTCGCAGCGTCCACCATTTTGCTGCTGTGTGTGTGCGTGTGTGTGTGTGATGGGGGGCCCTCTGCAGTGAATGCTGGCCACAAACGTGTAGGCGATTAGAAAACGTTACGCAGCACTAATTGCTGCTGCTTGTTGATCACACAATTTGCGCAGAAAACGTAGTCCATGAAATTGTTTTGGTTCTTGTGTACTATTTATTTCACACCGCACAATAGTTGCAATCAATACTTAGAGGTGGAGAAATGTCGATGGCACTATCGCTGCATCGATGTTTTGGCAATTTTCGCAAATATCGATTTGCCTATGTCAATCATCGATTATTTTAACAAGTAATCGATAGGCCGCAACGATCGCAGTCATTTTATAGTGTATTTTATATGCTTCTTATTTGAAGTCAAGATTGCACATAAATAATTGCTGTAAATTAATTAATATTATATTTATATATATATTGATGAATAACAATGTTAATAATTATTGAACTCGATACACCTTTTAGTATATTCATGTGGGTCGCATAGTATTTTTTAGCAAACATGCACGCGGTCACACTGAAAGTGGTAAATTGGCGCGAAAGTTGCCAAAACCACGCAGCACAACATTAGCGTCACCGCGTCTTCAGTATTGCATTTATTTGGTAGACAGCAAACAAACAACAACAGAAATGGATGTAGCGGATGCACAAATCGGACAGCTGCGCGTCAAAGACGAGGTGGGCATCAGGACGCAAAAGCTCTTCCAGGATTTCCTCGAGGAGTTCAAAGAGGACGGCGAAATCAAATATACGCGTCCCGCCGCCAATCTCGAGTCCCCAGATCGCTGCACTCTCGAGGTGAGCTTCGAGGACGTGGAGAAGTACGACCAGAATCTGGCCACCGCCATCATCGAGGAGTATTATCATGTGTATCCGTTTCTGTGCCAATCCGTGTCGAACTATGTGAAAGATCGCATCGGGCTCAAGACCAACAAGGATTGCTATGTGGCCTTCACCGAGGTGCCGACGCGTCACAAGGTGCGTGATCTGACCACCTCCAAGATAGGCACGCTGATCCGCATCTCTGGCCAAGTGGTGCGCACGCATCCCGTGCACCCGGAACTGGTGTCCGGCACCTTCATGTGCCTCGATTGCCAGACGGAAATTCGCAATGTGGAGCAGCAGTTCAAGTTCACCAATCCCACCATCTGTCGCAATCCCGTGTGCAGCAACCGTCGACGCTTCATGCTCGACGTGGAGAAGTCGCTGTTCCTCGACTTCCAGAAGATTCGCATACAGGAGACGCAAGCGGAGCTGCCGCGCGGTTGCATTCCCCGCGCCGTCGAGATCATACTGCGCTCCGAGCTAGTGGAAACGGTTCAGGCTGGCGATCGGTACGATTTCACGGGCACGCTGATTGTGGTGCCCGATGTCAGTGTGCTAGCCACGCCTGGCACCAAGGCGGAGATGGGCTCACGGCATAAGCCCGGCGAGGGCGCCGAAGGTGTCACCGGCCTCAAGGCGCTCGGCGTACGCGAACTCAACTATCGCATGGCGTTTCTCGCCTGCAGCGTCCAGGCGACCACAGCTCGCTTTGGCGGCACCGATCTGCCCATGTCCGAGGTGACGGCGGAGGACATGAAGAAGCAGATGACGGACGCCGAGTGGCAGAAGATATATGAGATGTCCAAGGATCGCAATCTGTACCAGCATCTGATTACCTCGCTGTTCCCCTCCATCTATGGCAACGATGAGGTGAAGCGCGGCATTCTGCTGCAACTCTTTGGCGGAGTGGCCAAGACCACCACGGAAAAGACCTCGTTGCGTGGCGATGTCAACGTCTGCATCGTGGGCGATCCCAGCACAGCCAAGTCGCAGTTCCTCAAGCAGGTCTCCGACTTCTCGCCCCGTGCCATCTACACCTCGGGCAAGGCATCCTCGGCAGCTGGTCTAACGGCTGCTGTGGTGCGTGACGAGGAGAGCTTTGACTTTGTGATCGAGGCGGGCGCCTTGATGTTGGCCGACAACGGCATCTGCTGCATCGACGAGTTCGACAAGATGGATTTGCGCGATCAGGTCGCCATCCACGAGGCCATGGAGCAGCAGACCATCTCCATAGCCCGAGCTGGTGTCCGTGCCACACTCAATGCTCGCACCTCGATTCTGGCCGCTGCCAATCCCATCAACGGACGCTACGATCGCTCGAAGAGTTTGCAGCAAAACATTCAGCTGTCGGCGCCAATTATGTCGCGTTTCGATCTGTTCTTCATTCTGGTGGACGAGTGCAACGAGGTGGTGGACTATGCCATCGCACGCAAGATTGTCGACCTGCACTCGAACATCGAGGAGTCCGTGGAGCGTGCCTACAGCCGGGAGGAGGTGCTGCGCTATGTGACGTTTGCGCGCCAATTCAAGCCGATCATTGGCAGCGAGGCGGGCAAAATGCTGGTGGAGAACTACGGGCATTTGCGGCAGCGGGACACGGGCTCGTCGGGACGCAGCACTTGGCGCATCACGGTGCGTCAGCTGGAGTCCATGATTCGCCTCAGCGAGGCCATGGCCAAGCTGGAGTGCTCCAATCGTGTGCTCGAGCGCCACGTCAAGGAAGCCTTCCGTTTGCTCAACAAATCGATTATACGCGTCGAGCAGCCCGACATTCATCTGGATGACGACGAACAGCAGATGCTCACAGGGGATGCTGATGATAGCATCGAGCATGACATCGATATGGAGAACAATGGGTCGGCAGCTAATCTGCAAGGCGAGGAACTGGACAACTCGGGAGCGGCGGCTGCGGTGCAGAAAAAGAAGTTCACGTTGTCGTTTGAGGACTACAAGAATCTGTCGACCATGCTGGTGCTGCACATGCGCGGCGAGGAGGCGCGCTGCGAGGTGGAGGGCAGCGATACGGGCATGAAGCGCAGCGATGTCGTCACCTGGTATCTGGAGCAGGTGGCCGACCAAATCGAGTCCGAGGACGAGCTCATCTCACGGAAGAACCTCATCGAGAAGCTGATCGATCGTTTGATCTATCACGATCAGGTCATCATACCGCTGAAGACCGCGAGTCTGAGGCCGGTCTATAGAGGCAGCAGCTCAGACGACCAGGTGGACAACGATCCGCTGCTCGTGGTGCATCCCAACTACATCGTGGAGTAAACACACCATTTTATCACAATCTCATCTCATTTCCAATTCATTACATTTTTTTGTCTTCATCTCGAGTTAAGTTTGTAGTTAAGTTTCACTTTTAGACTAAGCTGATTGATTTTTGTAATAAATACAACTTTAACTGCTGCCAATCCTCGACAGCTGCATTGAATACAATACACACAGTTTTAGTAATTTTCCTTTAATTGATACGTTTGCCTAATTTGTTAACAATAAAGTAGGCGCAGCAACAGCAGCACATCTGTCGTCTCCACATCCTCCATCCTCCATCCTGGTCACACAACTTAACGCTCAAAGGTGTAATGCTTGCCATCGGCGGGATATTGCTTGGCGGCCACGGGACGGTACATCTTTTTGTCCTCCAACCAGTAGTAGAGCGCCAGGCAGCCGGACATGACACCCAGGAAACTCAGGAAGTAGTAGGAGTTGCTGTAGCGTGGCTTCTCCGCCTGTGAATAGCGATCCTCGCTATACAGATCATGATCGGCAGACACCTGGGAACCCATGGGAAAACAATTAGATTACGCAGCAATTGGGAATAACTGGATAACTCACAGGCTCGTTAAAGTTGCGCTTGTGCTCGGGATAATCGTAGGGATAGTACGAATCCTTGGCCTCGACGCCCAAACCGCCGCCAACCTTGGGATAGTCACCATAGCCCAGGCCGTTGTCCGCGTATGGTTTGTACTCCTCGGGCAGCAGGTAGTACTTCTTGGCGGCCGCTTCGCGCTCCTTCTGCGTCTTGGGATACGGGGCTGGGGTGTAATCCTTGTTCCAGCCGGCAACTGTCGCCATGCAATGCAAAATGATTGCCTAAGTTACGTAAACACACATTCAAAAATTCAGCACTTACGATTGCGCGCAATGTGGAGCGAGAGGCGCGGATTGGCGGCGCTCAGTTGCTTGGCCAGGCACAAGGATTTCATTAACGCTGACATGCTGCTGGCGTTGATGTTGTGTTCAATTTCACAAATTTTTGTTCGCAGCAAACTATTTTGCTTGCTTTATTCGTTGGCCGACAGCTTGCAAACAGCTGTTGCCTAGTGATGAGCGATAATTAAATGTCGATAGACAGCTAAGACTGTTTATCGTTTTGCCAATATGCAACGCGACCTACCTCGTGTTTAAAAAGTCACCAAAAAGCAAATATGTAAATTATATTTGTTATCACTATTATTGTGACAAGCTTGGAAAGTAAAATGTATTTATTTGAATTTGTTTGCCACCCACACAGCTGCCATGCGATGTTTGCCTATCGATATGCGCGCGTGAATTGTTGTGCAATCGCCTATCGAGGCAATTTTTTTGTTTTTGTTGTGTCGCCTGTGGTTCGCCAGTTTCGTGGGGCGAGTGAAATATACGCGGCTTAATTTCCCTTGGCAAATTTGCTGCCATTGTTAACTACTATTCGAAATAATAACAAAATAAAGATGGTGTTACCTCTATTGCAACGCTCCACGCTACGCGGCGTACAACAGCTGACCAAGCCATGGGCGAGCGCAACGTGCAGTCTTCGTTTGGTAAGGAGACTTTTATTTTATATCGTGAGATATTCTATGTGTGTGCCGCTTATGTAATTGTTTTGCATTTTCTCTTTTGGCCTGCACTTTTGCTGCTCCCAGTTCCCAGACAGCCTGCATTGAGTCTCTATTGAGGCATTCAGCTAGAGTTAGATATAGAGTTATATGCTGCCGGCATTTCGTAATCATTGATATCACCTGAGAAAAATTGATTTTGCTTTGTTGCATAGAGGCTCGTCCCATAAGAATGTCATCAACAAGTCGTTCCAGCTGCATCTACATTGGAACTCCTTGCATTCCAGTTAGAGCACTTGGTGCATATTGCACGCAATGTAATGACAAGCAGTGTTGTTCCCTTTAGGGCAAGCAGTGCACATGTAATTGCCATTTCTTATTTATTAGTCCATTTCTTATTAGTCGTTCCATATGTATCCACAGGGAACGCCTTGCATTCCTGTTAGAGCACTTGGTTTATCCAATTAGCAAAATCGACGGCAAGCAGTGCGATTCCATTAAGATCAAGCAGTGCTACTCCCTCTTGCACAAGCAGGTCGCATTGTCCATTTCTTTTTTATCTTTCATTTTTGTACAGTAGATAACAGGGGATTTGTGTTTACTATATACATTTTTTATTTATTTCGGTTTTTATTATTTGCCATTGTTTATTCAGTTCGTTCAATTTTACTGCTGACTAACTACGGTAAAACATATCAATTACTGTTCACTTCAGCAATTATGATAAGTATACATAAAATTATTTAAAGATTACCAGCCAAAAAAATGTTAATTATTTATTACAATAATCACTGCTATAAACATTTGTGCTCAGCGCAACAAATGTTTAACGTGTTTTTGAATATTTAGTTAATTCACAAAAAGTAAAAATATTCAATTTGAAATTATTGAAAAAAAAATGCAGTTAGATTTGATTTTTGCAACTAATAGTCTTGTTTGCATTTTTTCAGTAGTGTTGTGAGGTTTTATTTATAAACATTCTAATTTTTGTATTTAGTTGCGGTTTCTTTGTACTTGACTTTTTGTTTTTACAACTTCATAGTAATAAAAACAGATTTCTCGCGTTTTCGAATAATAAATGGCAATGACCGAATGGCAATAATTTAAAAACGCAATCGGCAGCATTTTTTCAGGTTTCGCCATATGAAAACAATTAACCGGTTATACAAAAACAAAAAAAAAAAATGTTCTAATTGTAAATTGCAAAAGGATCGAAGCACACGCATACAAGTGAACAAGTGTATGTGTGTACGTATCTGTGTGTGTATGTGTGTGCGTGTATGAGCGAGACGTTTAACCTACTGTTCACACCGGTTAGCATCCACTTACTACCGTTTGGCGTCGCTGTCAACGTTGACGTCGCTGCCGCTGTTTCTGCTTCTGTTGCGCGCTCCGTTTAATCGCGTCTCTTTAGCTTAACTGTGGTGTTTATTAGTTCGTCTTTTAGCACTTGATTGTGGATTGTGTGTGTGTGTATTTTTAAATACATATGTATGTACTTATGAATATGTAGTAGTAGTGTGGGCTTGTAAATTTACTTAAGTGGGATTCTAAAATACGCGAGCACTAACACACACACACACACACACACACACGCACGGGCAAAGAGAGGTGCGCAGAAAAGCGCACAATCACTGCTATTCACACACACACACACACACACACACAGGCAGGCACACCTACAGGCTGCTGAGCAGAACCAAAAGCGACCCCCGTTGGTCGTCTTAGGTAATTCTTATTTGGGCTTCAACGCACTTCTGATGCTCTACAGTAGGAAATTCTGTTTGTCGAAATTTGCAATGATTTGTTATGGAAAAGTTAACGAATAACGAAAATATAAGCGATTTATTTAATTACTATAATTGTTACTTTTAAACAATCAGTTCAAGTTTAATTCTATCGAGTCCTTTAGACTGTTTTTTAACTCACCTACAAATAACAACATTGCGTTAATTATTGTGAAATAGTTAAAGTAGATTATAAATTAGCACTTAACTAGGGAACAGAGTCTGTGCTACAGACTTTATTCCTTTGACATTAACAAGCTATTGCGACAGGGGTCTGAAGCTTATGGATATAACGTTAAAATTGGACGATGTTCATTATGTTTCTGTTGTTATTGATTATTAGAACTGATGTGTAATATGTAATGCAGTGTAGGTGAGCGTTGTAGTCACGTTGGCCGACTGTCCGACCGTTCGACCGTCGGGCTGTTTGGCTGGAACAGGCTTTACTTGTTGAGCTTGCTCTTTCGGGTGTCGAGTCGGCTGATTTTGTATTTCTGTAGCTTTGTATTTTATGGTCGCGGCGCGGTCGTCAGCAGATAAGCGCGGCGGCCTCTCACATCACATCACATCGCAGTTCACCCAACAGCCGAGCAGAGCTCCCAATCATTTCAATTACCGCATCGCATCGCACAAATGGTCAGAGGCGACTTTGAAAGCGGCACGCGTAAAATATAAATATTCAACCAAAATTTCCTTGGGCTCGTTGCAGGCCTCATCCTCGCAAGAGTTTCGTGTGGAGAGCGACACTTTCGGTGAGCTGAAGGTGCCGGCCGACAAATACTATGGCGCCCAAACGATGCGATCCCAGATCAACTTTCCCATCGGCGGACCAACGGAACGCATGCCCGTAAGTGAAGCACAGCCAAAAATCACCGTCAGCTGCAACGTTTTGTTTATTCCTTGGCAGAAACCTGTGGTGCAGGCCATGGGCATCCTGAAGAAGGCTGCCGCCGAAGTGAACAAGGAGTTCGGCCTCGACCAGAAGGTCAGCGAGGCCATCTCCAAGGCCGCCGACGATGTCATCTCCGGCAAGCTGTACGACGACCACTTCCCGCTGGTCATCTGGCAAACCGGCTCCGGCACCCAGAGCAACATGAACGTCAACGAGGTGAGATCGTCTGCTCTAGTTATGAATTCACTGAACTTCATTAATTTGCTATTTTGTAGGTCATCAGCAATCGCGCCATTGAGCTGCTGGGCGGCAAACTGGGCTCCAAGACGCCCGTGCATCCCAACGATCACGTGAACAAGTCGCAGAGCTCCAACGACACCTTCCCCACCGCCATTCACATTTCCGTTGCCCTTGAGCTGAACAACAACCTGAAGCCCGCCATTAAGATCCTGCACGATGCGTTGGCTGCCAAGTCGAATGAGTTCAAGGACATCATCAAGATCGGACGCACGCACACCATGGATGCAGTGCCGCTCACGCTGGGCCAGGAGTTCAGTGGCTACACCCAGCAGCTGGCCTACGCGCTGGAGCGCATCGACGCCTGCCTGCCGCGCGTCTATGAGCTCGCCTTGGGCGGCACCGCTGTTGGCACCGGCCTGAACACACGCAAAGGCTTCGCCGAGAAGTGCGCCGCTAAGATTGCCGAGCTGACCAAGCTGCCCTTCGTGACGGCACCCAACAAGTTCGAGGCGCTGGCTGCCCGCGATGCCATGGTCGAGGTGCACGGCGTGCTCAACACGATCGCCGTCAGCCTGATGAAGATTGCCAACGACATCAGGTTCTTGGGCTCGGGTCCGCGTTGCGGTCTCGGCGAGCTGTCGCTGCCCGAGAACGAGCCTGGCTCCTCGATTATGCCCGGCAAGGTGAATCCCACGCAGTGCGAGTCGCTGACGATGCTGGCCGCGCAGGTGATGGGCAACCAGGTGGCCGTCACTGTGGGCGGCGCCAGCGGCCACTTTGAGCTGAACGTGTTCAAGCCACTGATAGTGTCCAATGTGCTGCGCTCCATTCGTTTGCTCTGTAAGTTGTCGTAGTTCCTGCTTGCATTCCTTATTAATGATCTGTGACTTGCAGCTGATGGCAGCCGCACTTTCACTGCCAACTGCGTGAACGGCATTGAGGCGAACACGGATCGCATTGCCAAGATCATGAACGAGTCGCTGATGCTGGTCACCGCCCTGAATCCGCACATTGGCTACGACAAGGCGGCCAAGATTGCCAAGACGGCGCACAAGAACGGCACCACGCTCAAGGAGGAGGCCATCAATCTGGGCTATCTGACCGAGCAGCAGTTCAACGACTGGGTGCGTCCCGAGCAGATGCTGGGCCCCAAGTAGGCGTCGTCTCCCAACAACTCCACACTTAAACATCTTCTAATAATAAAAAAGCTTGTGAAAAATGAGGCAATTTTGTTTTGCGTTCAAACCAAGTAGGCGACGAAAGTTGTTCTCTGTTCAGCTTCACAGTTTTGTAGCTCAGTCAAACGGCATCTGTTCATCGAAAACATTGTGGAGAAAAATATCCGATTGAAATTGTAAAAGTAGAAAATTTGTTTTGAGATGTTGCGCGGTTCATTGCAATTGTTGCAGGCGAAGCACAAGCTGTACAACAGCTGCCGTGGCGCCTCCACCACAATTGTGCTGCAAGACAAGTCGAAGGTAATCTTTGGTACTCTTAATCCTTCCGAATCAGCTTCGAACTCCTTTTCCCCTTTCCCCGACAGGGCGGCAAGGGAGGCAATGGCAAGTTCCGCGTGGAGCGCGACACGTTCGGTGAGCTGCAGGTGCCAGCGGACAAACTTTATGGTGCACAAACAATGCGCTCGGTGCTCAACTTTCCCATTGGGGACATTGGCGAACGCATGCCGGTAAGGCATAAAGATTACCATCTAGTGTATTTAGTTAGTCTTGAGTTGTTGCTGCTGCTGCTCCACAGATGCCAGTCATGCAGGCGATGGGCATCCTGAAGAAGGCTTGCGCCGATGTTAACAAGGAGTTTGGCATGGATGCCAAGCTGTCGGATGCCGTCTCCAAGGCCTGCGACGAAGTCATCTCGGGCAAATACTACAAGGAGGGACACTTTCCGCTTGTCATCTGGCAAACCGGCTCCGGCACCCAGAGCAACATGAACGCCAATGAGGTACAATCGTTTAACAGACTCCCATCTTCATACTGTGTAAATTCCTTGTTTGTTTAGGTTATTAGCAATGCGGCTATAAAGGCGATGGGCGGCGAATTGGGATCCAAGAAGCCCGTGCATCCCAACGATCACGTGAACAAGTCGCAGAGCTCCAATGACACCTTCCCCACCGCCATTCACATCTGTGTGGGCATGGAGCTGAACAATCGCCTGATTCCCGCCCTCTCGTATCTGCGCGACGCCCTCGAATGCAAGTCCATCGAGTTCAAGGACATCATCAAGATCGGACGCACCCATCTTATGGATGCTGTGCCCCTCACCTTGGGCCAGGAGTTCAGCGGCTATGCCCAGCAGCTCAGCTATGCCCTCGATCGCATCGACAGCTGCTTGCCGCGTGTCTACGAGCTCGCCTTGGGCGGCACAGCTGTCGGCACCGGCCTGAACGCACCCAAGGGCTTCGATACCAAGGTCGCCGCTCGCATTGCCGAGCTCACCGATCTGCCTTTCGTGACGGCGCCCAACAAGTTCGAGGCGCTGGCTGCCCGCGATGCCATGGTCGAGGTGCACGGCGTGCTCAACACGATCGGCGTCAGCCTTATGAAGATTGCCAACGACATCAGGTTCCTGGGCTCGGGTCCGCGTTGCGGCCTCGGCGAGCTGATGCTGCCGGAGAATGAGCCGGGCTCCTCGATTATGCCTGGCAAGGTTAATCCCACGCAGTGCGAATCGGTGACCATGCTCTGTGCCCAGGTGATGGGCAATCAGGTGGCTGTCACCATTGGAGGGTCTAATGGTCATTTTGAGCTGAACGTATTCAAGCCGCTGATAGTGTCCAATGTGCTGCGCTCCTTGCGTTTGTTGGCCGATGGCAGCGTTAACTTCAGCAAGAACTGTGTGGAAGGCATACAGCCGAACTCGGAGCGCATTGCCAAGATCATGAGCGAGTCGCTGATGCTGGTCACCGCCCTGAATCCGCACATTGGCTACGACAAGTCGGCCAAGATTGCCAAGACGGCGCATGAGAATGGCACCACGCTCAAGGAGGAGGCTCTGAAGGAGGGTGTCACAGAAGAGCAGTTCAAGGAGTGGGTGGATCCCACCAAGATGTTGGGTCCCAAGTGAATGCACCACTTAATAATTATAAATTAACAAATTTGTTTGGGTTTGCATTAAATTAAAGCGCAGCGTTAGCTATACACAAACTTAGTCATTTGTGTTAAATCGGTATCGCAATATAAATTTAATTATTAGTAGAAATGGAAAAACTGCTATAAAAAAACCGCGATTTCGGAAATTTGCGCTTTAGCTTATAAGGTGTGACCAAGCTTACAAGTGTGTAAGTGGTATATTCTAGTATTATTGTTATTTTTGCGCAATGAACATTGCGGTCACGCTAGTCCACAGCACACAGCTGTTTTGCTAGTGTTTGTGAGTTTTCCTTTGTTTTTATTGTTAAATTGATGCAAAATCAATCTTGGTGCTAAAAATATCATAGAAAATTGCCAGTTTTTCGGCTGTATTATGTTAGTAAATTGAATTGTTTCGTAAGCAGGGTTTTTACATATTTTATTCGACGTATATGGCATGTGATATTGAGACGTGATTATCTAATTTGTCTACCAACAACCGCAACCGAAACTACGAATTAATATTATCGATGTTTAACAAAAATTGGTAACAGCACCACACACAAAAACATAAATAGAATAATCCCACACACACGCAGAGTGAGCGAGATAGAAAGGGCGGCAGTGGCAGCCGGAAAATCAATCAACAAGGCGAGTTAATAATTTGTTTTTGGGAAAAATTAATCGTACTTCATTCATAGAACAAAATCGAATTTCTCATACACGTTTCAAATAAAAATATAAAATAACGAAAATATCTTTTAAGGACAACCATTCGTTACCACTGGCAATACTTTCCTATATATATTTACTATATCTATCATCTACTATAATCCAAAAAAAACTGCAGTGTGACAACGACGGACGGCTACAAAAAATTCTACGACGCAATTTACCAGCAAATTATCGAGCAGCCAACCAATCGATAACGTGCGCATCGATAACGATAGCCGGCGATCAAACACATGAGAGAAAAGCTATAAACACAAGGAAAAGGACAAGGACGACTCTAAGAGCAAGCAGAGGCCAGCAAAATAAAAGGTGAGATCATATATCAAATTAAATGTTTAAAATACTATAAGAAATGTACGTGCCACAGGCGTCTTGCTGCCTGCCTGTTGTTGTAACAGCAGCAGCAACTGTAACAGGGCTGTGTTGGTGTTGGTGTCGGTGCAGCGGATAAAATGTCTGTGAGACTGTTAACAGTGCGACTGGTCAAACATGGTCGCTACGTTCTGCGCAGCTATTGGAATCGTGAAATACACTCCAACATTTTGGAACAAAGCCATTTAAAGACACGCAGCAAGCGAGGCTTTCCCCTTTCGTCCGTCAATGTTCTGCGGGTGAGTCTCCCATCGGATCCCCTATCCATCACTATAATAATTCGCTTTTAGAACTCCGTTGCAGCGCCGTCGTCGTTGTCGTCGTCGCCGGCAGCAGCCAATGTGCTGCCGCGATGCGCAGCAGGCAGTCCATCGCATGGCGGCCTCTTCCGTTTTGGGCAGCACGCGCGCAAACTGTTTATCGATAACATTTTGAATCGTGTCACCACCGGCTACTCAGAGGAGCTGCGCAAGCGCGCCACCCGCAAACTGTTCTACGGCGACTCGGCGCCGTTCTTCGCTTTGGTGGGTGTCAGCCTGGCCACCGGCTCCGGCGTGCTGAGCAAAGAGGATGAACTAGAGGGCGTTTGCTGGGAGATACGCGAGGCGGCAAGTCGCCTGCAGACCGCCTGGAATCACGACGAGATCTCCGAGACGCTCAACAGCAACTTTAACATCGATCAACTGGACGTCGGACCGCCCATTGCCAAAGGCTGTGCGGCCGTCGTCTATGCCGCCAATTTCAAGTCGAATGCGGATAAGGAAACGGATTCGACGACCAGCGGCAGCAGCGAGAGCAACAGTCCGCGAGCTATGCCCGCTTTGAACAGCAGCAGCTCCAGCTCCAATTGGAACCATGAAATGATGTCGCCGCTGCAGAATATGTCGCGTTTTGTGCACAACTTTGGCGGCTCCGTGGACAACATTTACAACTACAGCCAGCCGACGGCGGCGGCCGCGTTTGTCGAGCAGCAGCAGCAACCGCCTGTGGAGCAGTCACCATTGCCACAATCGCGTCCAACGCCACGACAAGCGGCCGGCTACAATTATGCGAGCGGCAGCGACTCCATTGAACGCTATCCGCTGGCGCTCAAAATGATGTTCAACTACGACATTCAGAGCAATGCGTTGTCCATTTTGCGTGCCATGTACAAGGAGACGGTGCCGGCGCGTCAGCGTCGCATGAATCCCAGCGCCGATGAGTGGGAGCGCCTGTTGCAGCATCAAACGTTGGCGCTGCCCCCGCATCCCAACGTCGTCTGCATGTTTGGCTTCTTTTGCGACGAGGTCAAGAACTTCACCGACGGCCATCTGTTGTATCCGATTGCGCAGCCGCAGCGCATCAATCCGCAGGGCTATGGCCGCAATATGTCGCTGTATCTGCTGATGAAACGCTACGATCACAGTCTGCGCGGTCTGCTCGATACCAGCGAGCTGAGCACACGCACCAAAATCCTGCTATTCGCCCAAATGCTCGAGGCCGTCACCCATCTGAGTCGCCACGGCGTCGCCCATCGCGACCTGAAGTCGGACAATGTGCTGATCGAGCTGCAGGCGAACGAGGAGTCACCGCTGCTGGTGCTCTCCGACTTTGGCTGCTGTCTGGCGGACAAAGTGCACGGCCTGCGTCTGCCGTATGCGGCCAATGACATCGACAAGGGCGGCAATGCAGCGTTGATGGCACCCGAAATCTTTAACACGCAACCTGGTCCATTTGCGGTGCTCAACTACAGCAAAGCGGATTTGTGGGCGTGCGGCGCCTTGGCCTACGAGATCTTTGGCCTGCCCAATCCGTTCTATTCGGCCACCGGGGGCATGGCCCGTGCCCAGGGCGAGCTCACCTATTCGCTGAGAAACTGCGATTATCGGCACGAGCAATTGCCGCCGCTGGGCGACGCTTGTCCGCCGCTGCTGCAGCAGCTCATCGTCAACATACTTAATCCGAATCCGTCGAAGCGCGTCAGTCCGGACATTGCGGCCAATGTGCTGCAGCTGTTCCTCTGGGCGCCATCCAAGTGGCTCAAGGCTGGCGGCATGCCCAACAGTCCTGAGGTAAGTGCAAGCAACAATTAATTAATTGAAATCGATTTTGCTAATTGCATTTTACTTTGCAGATACTGCAGTGGTTGCTGTCGCTGACCACGAAGATCATGTGCGAGGGAAGACCACAGAGTGGCAACGATACAAGCTACAAGCAAAGCGGTCGTCGCGCCTACGTCGAATATCTGTTGATCTGCAGCTTTCTGGTGCGCGCGCGCTTGCGTCGCATTCGTGGCGCCCTCAACTGGATACAGAATGTGGTGACACCGTAAAATGGAAACAGAAACGGAAAAAAAGACGGCGATAGAGGTGAAGATGGCGATATAAAGATGGAATTACAGTCGAAGCGAGCGTGGTGGCAGCTGGAAGACATGGATGATGATGATTGGAGGAGATACTTGTTGCAAATAGGAAAATGAAAATGATACAAGCGTGTGATACCTAAAATATATAGTATATATATATAGCAAAATATATACGAGAGCGTTGCCTTTTATATTTTGCGAATAATAACGATATAACAAAACAATTTAATGTGCCAAAAGTGTATTAATTTCAAATCAATCTGGTTATATACAAAAATTTCGAGAGGCTTGGTCAAAGAATGGAGCTTTTGGTGAGTATTTCATCTGTTAAACACTAATAGAATATTCTTTAGTTTATGATTAAATTACATTACATATTTTAAATTGCATTTGATTTTGTTTGTCCATTTATATTTTATTTTGTTCGTATATAAATGAAAACTAATTTGTTGGCAGTGGTGTAAAGTTATAATTTATGTATGTGTTTACTATAAAATATATTTTGTATAAAATATAAAGTTAAAATAAAAAAAACAATAGGAATTATACGTTGCCGAAAGTCGTCAACAAACCAATCAGATCCTGCGATTCGCTGAAGAACTCCTGGATGCTGGCGAAGTTTGGATGCGCCGGCGACATTTGCAGCAGCGACAGCTGCCCATCTTCGACTCGCAGCAGCAAATGGCGATTGGTTGTGTAGCCAATCCTGTAGAGCGTTCGATCGTCGCGACTCACGAACAAATTGCATCCCAGCTTGTGAAATCTTTCCATCAATATGTCAAGCAGCTGTTCGTCATTGTTTGCTGCCAAATTAGTATGTAATTAGTTTGTTTATTATTGTGATTTACAGTTGCATACCGAATGCAGCCATTTGTTGTTCCAACGCCTGATGCTCGGCCTCTGTTTGCAGCAGCTCCGCGTCCAAGGCGAAGAGACGCTGTGTCAGCGACTCCGCCGCAATTTCCTGGCTTCGCGACTCGTCGGTCAAGTGTTGCGTCTGGGCATTGATTGTGTCCAGCGTGGCCAGCATATTGTCCACGTGATTGTTTACTGATTTTCTCGCAGACATGGTGAACAAAACAAACCAAATCAAAACAACGAAAAACAATTGAAAATCGGACGCGCTATACACGATAACGATAACACACCGCAGTGTGCCCAATAGCCATGCAACTCAAAAAATACTAAATTTGTGAAAATACTAAATTTTCTTTTTTTTTTTTAATGTGAAATTTAAGCTACTAAAAAAAAAATATATACAAAAATATTAATGATTATGTTTCAATATAAAAACCATTGCAATTTTGTGCTATTTTGCAAACAGTTACAATAACACATCTTGCTAACCGATACCTTAGAAAAAATACCAAGTGCAAATCCAATTACTTGAAATAATGTAAACAGCTTAGCTTTTATTTAACAAATTGCAAGCTATTAAAAATAGTTGGTGTCCACTCGGCTGACGCACAGCTTGTGATCGTAAAAGGAGCAGGTGGCCATGTGCAGTCGCGTCTTATAGTCGTCCGATACATTGCTATCGATAAAAGGCGACCAATCGGCGCCATAACAAATGCTCTCGTGTTCCATAAAAGCGCCCAGCATATTGAGGTTCGCACTCAGCTCCCCATTCAGAGTCATATCGACGACACTGAAGTTGTTGTACATGCAGGCGGCCAGCAGCAAATTGCTGCGTTTGGGATGCGGCTTGATCCGCCAAATGCCTCCATCCAAATTCAGCTCAGCGATGCTGCGTTTCATGGCGCGCGTATCAAAGACACGGAGCCGCTCATCGTAGCTCCCCGTGAGCAGCAGATGCTCTAGCTGCGGATGACTGAGTAGTGCTGTGACGCCGGCGCCATGCGCACGATTCGTCCACACGCGTTGTTCCGGCTCCTGGCGGAGATCGTAGGCATGCAACAGGCAATCGTCGCCGCCGCTGTAGACGACGCCACGGGACCAGCGATCAAAGGCGCAGGTCCAGGCCTCAAAGTCATGTGCGTGCCAGTAGTTAATGCTGCTTAAATCGCCCTGTGACGTGTACCGCAGTCGATGCACATTCCCCAGTGAGTCGGAGACCAGCAGCTGCACTGCATCCGCATCCTCATCCCGCTGCCAGTCAAGCGATAAAGCCAAGGCGGGCACATCATCGTCTGTTTTGGTGCCCAGTTCGCAGGTGGCGCGTTGCAGCAGGCGACGCTCGTCGGGCAGCAGTTCGTAGATCTCCAGCTGGCCGAGAGCGTTCACGGTGGCCAGCAGTGGCCCACTGTCGTCCGTCCTGGCGGGCAGCCACTTCATGTCTAGTATGGCAGCTGTATCGATGCTCTGCAGTCGCTCCAGCTCCGTGTCACGTTGCCTGTCGAAGCCATACAGATAAATGCGTCCCTTGCGCGAACGTTGCGCCTTCGGTGTTTCCTCGTCCTGCTCCACCAGCTGATAGGTGCCGCAGGCAAAGTAATCGTGTGTAGTGCACCATTCCACGCTGTCCGCCGAGTATTCGGTGTCCACAGCGTGCAGCGTTGTGAACTCCATGACGACAGGGGGCGATAAACAAACTGACAGCAGAGTGTGACCATACTGATTAATCAGGCGACATCGATTGCCGATAAGCAACAGGTAAGTTATCGATAGACAGTTGGTTCTTATTGCTCATTAGATTTATTTGTTGTATGTTTTGCTACTTTAAAAAATTAATACGTACTTTCTACTTAGTGCTCGGTTTAGGGGCTACAAATTATTATTATGAATTTAGGCTTAGTTGTTCACTTTCTTTTTTGCTTATTACATTACATAAAACGGTTTAAACGGTCCTCGATTACCGTTACATTTCCAAAAACTTATTTTTCTCTTTTAAAAGATTACAATTTCTATAACTATTTTATATGCAATACATTGTTACTTGTTTCGTTCTGTTTCCATTTTTGTTTTCTGTTTTTAGCTGCAGCGTTAATGTATACGTATAGTGCATGTGTGTGTGTGTGCCGCGGTGCGTTTCGTTCCGTCTCTTTCTCACACTGTCCTGGATATTGGGCAGCCATCTTAGTTATGACACCCACACATGCATGCACATTTGCGAGTGTGTGTGTGTGTGCATGTGTAACGGTCATTTGATGGCGATTTTAGTTTAAATTTAGTTTGATTCTTTTTACAGGTGTTTTTCGTTTGTTTCGTGGTTGTATGATGATATTGCACTGTCTAATTACTATTGCACTAGCATATCCTTAGAGTACTCGTTAAATTTAAACAATTAAGTCGATTTGTTGTAAGACGATGTTAAATTTAAAAAAAATACAAAAAAAAATCATTGCAAACGCACAATATACAAAACACACATACTCACACATACAGCGTATGCATGTGTATGCGCAACTCTGAATTAAAATGGCAATAAGGCCAAATAGAACGCGAGCCTTACGGATAATTATTTTTCTCTTTGCAAGTTTTCTCTTTTCTTCTTTGTACAAACGCAAGGGGAGCGAGGGCGGGGGGCGGGGTGAAAGTTTTTTGATATTCTACAATAAAAATGATCGCCAGAGCGAGCGAGAGAGAGTGAAAGCGAGAGCGAGAGCGTCGACAATAGCCCAAAAATAAAATAGCTGCCTTTAGCGGTGCGTGGACTGATTGTGACGCTTTCGCGACACTCATTTGGTCTTCATGACGATGATCGGCTCGAGTATCTTCAGCATATCGTTGTTCTCGGCTGCACCGCTCGCTCCACCGCCCCCACTTCCGCCTCCTCCCGCGGCACCCGTCGACGCCGACGTCTGCTGCAGCTTGCTGTATCCCTGCTGATGCTGACTAAGTGTGACCAGTCGCTGCTGCTGATTGATCACAATGGCCTCGTGATGCGGCTGCTGCTGCAGCGTGCTCGTCATTTGCTGCAGTTCGTGCTGCTCCAGTTGCAGGGCCGAAAACTGTTGATCGTTGGAGCCCTCGCCATCCAGCTGCGAATCGCTCTTCACCACAAAACTTTCGCCGCCATCGGTGTCGTTGTCATTGTCGTTATCGTTATCGTACAACTGCTCGTTCGTCTCGTCCTCGGTCTTGGCATGGAACTCGGCGCTCGCCGTGCTGCTGCTGTTCCGGGGCGTATGGCTGCGCATGCGTCGCAGCCGCGCATATTCCGCCTGCTTCGACAGTCGCTCCTTGCGCTCCTCCACGTTCTCGGTGGCCCGAATCTGGGCGCGCTTCAAACGCGCCCGTTCGCTCAGCTTCTGCAGGCGCACCGTTCGCTGTTCGGGCGATTCGTTGGCGCGCACCGCTCGCTGATGGGCGGCCATTTTGTCGAGACGCAGACGCTTTTCCTCCTCCGTTTCGTACTTGTTGGCAGCACTGCGTCGCGGCGTTGCCGTTGTGCCGGAGTTTGGCGTTGCCACCACAACAACGCCGTCGCCATCGGCCGTGGAATGTGCATGTATGTGTGACTGGTCGCGTCCCCCACGTCGCTGTCCCCCTCCGCCACCGGCGCCAGTTAAATGGGGTCCGGCCAGCATTTGATTGAGCTCCTGTTCCAGCAGAGTGTTCGCCTTGAGATCCTCGTGCGATGTCGTCAACAGACTCGTTTTGCGCGGTCTGCCGCGTCCCATCTTCGGAAACTCTTGCACCAACTGTTGCTGCTGTTGTTGTTGCTGCTGTTGCTGCTGCTGCTGCAGTTGTTGTTGCTGCTGTTGCTGTTGTTCCTGCTGCATGGCGGCAACTGTCAGTGTGGGATTCGTGCCCGCCGGCGCCGTCAAAATGTTGTATTGCTGGGCGCCCGCTGCCGTCGGGCTGCTGCCGCCGCTGGCGGTGGCAAAGTGAACGGGCGTGAATGGCGGCGGCACCGCATTCGGTCCGATGCCCAGCTGGAAGCCATTGTGATACATGGGATAGTAGGCGGTTGTGGTTGTGGTGGTTGTGGCGCCATTTGCCGCTCCGGCAACGCCTCCCGTAACGGTTACAGCGCTGCCCGCTGCGCCGGCGCTGTTGGCCGGAAACGTGGCCAGATAGGGGAACTGGTTGTAGAGTTGCGTCGTCGTCGTCGTCGCTGTTGTCGCCGCGGCGGCTTGTCCGGCGGCCTTCAGCGCCTTCTGCTGCTCGGCGGCGGCCACAATCACCTTGGCCTCGTTCTGGGCCAGACTAACAGACCCGCTGTTATCGGTCGCCTCGTTGCCAGACTGTCGTGAAAGAAACAAACAGGCGAAACGGAAATGCATTTGTGTGTAAGTGAAACAAAAGTATAAGCAATAACTGCAAGTGCGTACTATCTGTCTCTCTCTCTCTCTCTCAGTCGCACAAAGCTTAGTTCTGACAGTCCTGACCGCCATATTTAACTATTCGCTCTGCGTGAAGTTGGCTGCGCCTGTGCTCTTTCGTTGTCGTTTGCAATTAATGTTTTATAATAAAAAAATTAATCAGTGGCAACATAACCAACCAAGAACAAATTATGTGATTTTTGTGACAAATTTAATTGAAATACAATTACTCGCTCATTTGGTTTTGTGTCTACGATGGCTTATTTTGCTCACTCCTGTTTTTTACGATTAATTAACCAAGTAGTTGCAATTTTAAATTATATATATTATAAAATAAATACATATTTAAATTGTTACTTTTTAAAAATCGTGATAAGTTCGTTTGCTACTCAAAGGCAACGCAAATTAAAATGTGAAGAGGTGAGTTTACTGTGGTCACTTTACCAAGGTGAATTCCACCAACTGAGGTGAGCTTTGTGTTTTGAATAAAAAAACAACTGAAATCTTAAATCGTTGGATGTAAAGTTCATATGTTAAAAATCCAACGATTTGATCGCTATAAATGTCTTCTAGCTTTTGTCGAATGAAGAGAGACATCTAGAATTTAAAGAATTAGAGGTGGTTTGGGTTTTGTTTTGTTTTTTATCTGATCAGAGCAAATGTTTGATTTTAATTTCTTGTTTTTGTTTTACAGTTTTTACGTCTAAATTTAGTTAAAGTAGAAATTAAAGCTTGAGCTCTCTCTCTCTCTCTATCTCTCTCTCTTGCTAACAAGAGGAACTAACGAAAACTTTGGCATATAGTTGTTTTTCTCCCCCCTCTCTTTCTCTCTCACTGTCTGTCTGTCTGTCTCTGACTAATCTGGCGTTGTGGTCGGGATACGCACCTGAAGTTCCTGCTTCTTAGCGTATTTGTGCTGATAGAACTCGAGCGGATTGGCAATGCTAAAGTGCGGCACATGCGCCTGCAGCAATTTACCAGTTTTGCCTCCTCCGGCTGCGCCCGGCTCCTCGCCATAGATCTGCTGCACAAATATGCTGCCGGCTTCCGCGGCGCCGCTGCCGCCCGCAACACCATCGATCAGCTGCTGGGCGCCCAGCGAATAGCGCGGTTGCTGCTGCTGCTGTTGTTGCTGCTGCTGTTGCAGTTGCTGCTGCTGTTGTTGCTGCTGCGGCTCCTGCTTCAGCTGCATGGTGGGACGCAGTCCAACGCCGGGTGTGATGAACATATTGCCGCCCATGTACTCGATGGCCTGGTGCTGTTGATACGCTGCCGTTGCTGCCGCTGCCACCAGATGCTGCTCATCGTTGGCGGCAGCAACTGTTGCTGCTGTTGCCGCTCCTATTGTGGTTGCTGGCGGACTGCTGCTGCTGTTGTTGTTGTTGTTGCTGCTGCTGTGATTGATGTTGATGGTGGTTGCAGGCGTTGCAGCTGTTGCGTTTGCCTGATTTAAATTAATATTATGCTCATTATTACAATTGGGCGCTGCAGCGGCTGCGGCGGCGGCAGCGGCAGCAGCTGCTGCAGCTGCTGCTGCTGATGCCACAGCGAGCACTTGCTGCTGCTGTTGCTGCTGCTGCTGGGTGAGTGAATTGCTGGAATTGGTGGTCGAATTGGTCGATGAGGATGACGACGAATTCGGTGGCACGCCGCCATGCAACTGCACCTGCTGCACATGCTGCACCTGCTTGTATATCTTTTTCTTTTCTCTGACCTTTTTGGCATAATCGTTCAGCTTTCTCAGTCTTTCCTTGCGCTCGTCCACCGACTCGCTGGCAATCCTCTGGCGCGCTCTCGCCGCCATCTCCGCCAGCCGGATCTTACGCTGATCCGGCGTCTCGCTGGCCCGATACATGCGCATGCGCTCGGCCAATTTGGCCAAGCGTTTGGCACGCTGATCGGGCGATTCCATGGCCCGTCGCAGACGCTGACGGGCCGCATTGCGGACCAGACGCATCGCTCGCTCGATATCGGACTCGTTCTGGCGACGCTGGCGATTCGCTTCGGCGTTGCGCAACAAACGCTTGCGATACTCGTCTTCACTTTCACGCTGTCGTCGCTCTCGCATCCTTTCAGCATTGCGTGCCAAGCGGCGTTGTCGTGCCTCGGGACTCTCGTTCCAACGCTGCTGATGTTGCTGCTGTTGTTGCTGATGATGTTGCTGCTGCTGTTGCTGTTGTTGTTGCTGCTGCTGCTGCTGTTGGTGAAGATGTTGCTGCTGCTGCTGCTGCTGGGTGCTGACCGACACCGAGCTGACGCTGGAGGCGGGGCCAAGGGGCGTCGGTGGCGGTTGTTGCTTCAGTGACAAGGGCTGTGAATAAGCGGGTAATGTTATTTGCAATTGTTGTTGGTGAAATTGTTGCTGCTGCTGCTGTTGTTGGAGGTGATGGTGTTGCTGCTGCTGCTGCTGAAACTGTTGCTGCTGCTGCTGTTGCACTTGTTGCTGCTGCTGCTGCAGCTGCAATTGTTGCTGCTGATGGGTCGACAGAGGTACCAAGAGCGCTGACTGATGATCGATAAGTAGCCGCGCATTTGGACCGTTAATTGCCAACACATGCGTTGCGTATTGTTGCTGCTGCTGCTGTTGATGGTGGTGATCAAGTGTCGGCTCTATCTTTATCCCATTGGGATCTGGTTCCATTATTCGGCAAAGCCTGAACAACAATCGAAATTGTCGTCAACTTGTTGCTGCTGCTGCTATTGCTGTTGTTTTGGTATTGGTATTGGTTTTATTTGTGTTGCTGCTTCGTTGTTGCCGTTGCTGTGATCGATAACTTGGCAGTCAACAACGAGCGATAAACGTGTCCCTGTCCTCCACTGGATGATATCGATAACTGCGTTTGCTGCTGTTGCTTTTGCTCAGGCGACGTTGGCGTTTTGATCGCCGCATTTAACAGCCGTTTTCCTGGTTGCCTCCTCGATCAATTGCTGCCGTCCTGTCGTCCCTTTCTTCCTCTTCCTCTCCCTCACACACACCGTCTTCACTTCAGTTGTAGTTGGTTTTGTGGTTTTGTTTTGTGTCGTCCGCAGTTATATAAAGCAAGGCGCTCGAAACTATCGGTTATCGCAGCTATCGCAATCGCAATCGATATCGCCGCCTATACACAAATAAACATAAATACATATTAAATATATTTATTTATACATATATATATATAGTGTGCGTGTGTGTTATTTATATATATATTATATATATATATATATATATATATAGTTTAGTTTTAACAACTTTCGACTGATGATGCTACTCTCTCTTTCTCTCTCGCACTCACGCTCACCACTCTCTCTCTCTCTCTCTGGTTTCGCTGTTTCTGTTTTGCGCATCACCTTTTTTCCTACTTCTTCTCTGCTCGCTTGTCACTCAATTTGCAATATGCTTCTAAAATATATCTATATATATATGTATATATAGATATATATATAGAATGTGTTGATCGCTAATTCTTTTTTTTTGCTCTCCTTTTGCGCTTACACTGCTTATTCGTGTGCTGTTTCTTCTTCTTCTTGGGCCTCGCGCCGTTGCCGCCGCCTGCACATGCAAATGTCAAAAATCATTCATACACACACATACACACCGACACACGCACTCACACAGAGAGAGAGACAGATGGCAACACAACAAAATGGAAATAACACACATACGCTGTGCGGTTCGGGTCTCCGCTAAACGTATTGCGCACCTTTCACTGTTTTTTTGGGTTTTCTTTTTTTTGAGTCTGTGCCGCAAAAATGTTGCAATTTTCGTATTTTGATTTCTTTTGTTTCGTTTCGTTTTTCGAGCGCCTTTTATTTTGCCTATTATTTGATTTGTCGTTCGCTTTTTTTCGGTGCGTGCGCACGTTTCTTCTTCTTCTGTGTGTGATAGTAAATGACAATTGGCGCCGCCACCGCCGCCGCTCTGCTTTCCAATGACTACACGGCGCTTCCAGTGTGGCTTCCAATCGATTTTTCACATGATTATATTGTACACACACACACACATACATCTATGTCGGTATATTACGTATCTACGCTTGCATTTCGGTATTTGGTATATTTTTGCCTTTGACAAATGCGTTTTTTGTTGCTTTAATTTCACTCCCACATACACACACACACTCACACACACACATATTTCAAATATATTTCACACACACAATATTTTTGTATTCTACCTATTTAATAATAGACGCTCACATTTTTGCACAATTTATTTAGCGATGAACGTGCGAATGACAATTTGTTTTGGCTATTTGTCAATCGGAATTTTGTTGTTTATTTTTTGTTTTTTTGGTCGAGAAAAAACGCGCTAAAATTTGCGGCTCGCTGCCAGTTTTGGTGTAGCAACAACGCAACGCACACAACAACACACATTAAAAAAGTAAATACAACTGGAAAGCGTATGGAAGGCGTGTGTGTGTGTGTATGTATACACACATATAGTTATCGCAGCGATAACTATCGACAGAGATTGCGCGTAATTTCGATTAGTGCGCCAACCTATCGTAATCGTCGTTCATCAAATCAAAATGCAGAATGCGCGCTTTTTAAAAATTGTGAATGCAACTTTATTCAAGTATTCATTTTTGTTTTTCATTTGCTTTTTTGTGTGTATGTGTTTCTTGTTGTTTTGTTTGTGTCATTTGTTTTTTGTTTTTCATTTTTTAGTGTACATAGAATATTAATTACAATTACATAAAATGTATGTATTTCATAATTTTACATCAAAACAATTTTGTGGGGAGGAGCGGCAGGGGAAAAGGAGAAGGGTTAAAATTATGAAGAGAAAACAATTTGAAATTTCGACTAGAACTTAAATGTTAATATTAATTCTTTTTTTTTTATCGTTTTTTTGTTTGTTATTTTTTGTGGGTGTGTTTGCAAAAAGAGGGGGAGCAGAATGGAGTGAGGAGTGGGGAGTGGGAGGGAGAGGCCTGTACTGTTGCCATACTACCATGCAAGTGTGTGTGTGAGAGTGTTTGTTTGTATATACACATAATCCCGCCTTGCATTGTGCACACACACGCACACACACACACAGACGCGTTCTTATCAGTTTTTGGGTTGCTGGTGGTGGGAGTGGGAGAGGGAGGAGAGGCGCTATATGCAACTGCAATGCGTTTTGAATTTGGTACATAGCTTGCGCTATTGACCGCAAGATGTCGCACCTGTTGCAGTTGTTTGTGTTTTTTCTGCTTAACGCGCGTCGCTTGCAAAATGCAGTTGGCTGAATCTGGCAATTGGTCCGGCCAATTTGAGTGGGTGTATGTGCGTGTGTGTGAGCCACCCTCTATGCATGTGTGTGTGTGTGTGTGTGCGTGTGGGGAGCACATATGTGAGCACACATGGGGATGAAGTTGAGTTGCTCTCACGCCATCTCGCTCTCGCACACACACATATGTGTGTTTGGTCTGCGTGTGTGTTTGCGTTTGTGTGTGTGTGTGTGTGTGTGTGTGTGTGTGCTTACAATTTACACTTGACTATTTTCTAGGCGTTCTTTTCCGTATGTGTGAGTGTGTGTGTGTGTGTATCTATACTATTTATATGTGTTTGTGTGTGTATATATATATATATATTGTATATGTGTAAGAATATAATGCATGCATTATAAAAATACTTTTCTTTACTTCCACTTTATCTTTTCGCTTATTTTTCTTTTGTTCGTTAATTTAAAACTTAAAAAAAGATTTACCGACACTTTCCTACATATATGTATATGTATTGTATATATATTTTATGTATATATGCAAAAAAAAAAAAAAGGAAACGCGAAGAAGAAAGTTGCCGTTGTTGTTGTTGTTGTTGCTGCTGCTTCATATAGCGATCTGGCAACGCTGCGCGGATCCTGCAGCCGATTTCACGCTCCGCTTCTTGCCCATCTTCTTCGCGCTCTCTCCTCTCGCGCTCTGGCCTATGTAAATGTTATATGTCTCCTTCTTTAAATGTATACAATATATATTATTTATATGTTTCGCTTTCATTTGCATTTTGAATTTCGGTTTCTGTTTTTGTTGCTGTCTAAAACGACGACGTTGATGACGTTGCTGCTGCTGCACTGCTTGCGCTGCGCTCCCTCAACTGCTTGCTCTCTGCTGCTGTTCTGATTAGATTCGCTCTGATCGCTCCACTGCATGACTCTGTGTGTGTGTGTGTGTGTGTTTGTGTGTTTGTGTGTGTGTGGAGCCAGCTCCAATGCTGTCTCGCTCGCGCACACTACTTAGTAGCCCTTGAGGCGATCCTCGAGCGGCGGCTTGATGACCTTGGGCGCCGAGGCGCGCGACACTCGCATTCGTTCGGCGGCCTTCGCCAGTCGCTTCTTGCGCTCGTCGTTCGACTCGCTGGCGCGTCGCAGTCGCTGGCGGGCGGCGTTCTTCATCAGTCTTAGGGTTCTTTGTACTTCGGTTTCGTTTTGGCGTCGCACCCGATTCGCTTCGGCGTTCTTGGCGAGCCGCAGCCGATACTCGGCCTCCGATTCCTTGGACCGCTTGTCCCGCATTCTCGCCGCGTTCCGTTCCAGGCGACGTTCGCGCGCCTCCACCGACTCGTTGCTGCGTCGCCGCGCTGCCTTCTGGGCGCGCGACGATTGGTGGCCGAGGGCGACGCCGGTGACAACGATGCCGCCGCCGCCGACGCTGCTCGACAAATGGTGATGCAGGGGATGCTGTTGTTGTTGTTGTTGTTGTTGTTGCTGCTGCTGTTGTGGATGCTGCTGCTGCTGTTGTGGATGCTGCTGCTGCTGTGGATGCTGCTGCTGTGGATGCTGTTGGAGCTGCGGATGCTGTTGCTGTGGATGCTGTTGGTGCTGCTGCTGTTGTGGATGCTGCTGCTGCTGCGGATGCTGCTGCTGCGTGTGGTGGAAGTTGCTCTCGCTGTTGTTGCTGTTCGTGCTGCTGTTATTCGCAGCACTGTTGCCAACGGCGACGGCGGCTGCTGCGGCTGCGGCGGCGGCAGCAGCGGCTGCGACGCCCGAATTCGCTGTGGCAGCAGCGGCGGCCGCAACCGTCGTCGTATAATTGTTGTATTCTATAAGACCCCGATTTGTCGGATACAAATGGTGCATGGGATTCTCATAGTTGAGGTATTCCGGTTTGATGAAGAACGGATCGCGACCACCGAGCGTTGCTGCCGCCGCCGTCGCCGCTGCCGCCGTTGCCGCCGCCGACGTCGTCGTCAGTGTCGTTGATGATGTCGCTGCTGCTGCCGCTGCCGCCGCCGCTGCCGCTGCTGCTGCTGCTGCTGCCGCCGCCGACGCTGTGGGCGAATTGAGGAAATACAAGCGGCTGTGGTGATCGGTTGTCGTTGTCGTTATGCTGCCTCCGCCGCCGCCGACGCCCGCGGACATCGAGGATTGCTCAGATCGCTGCTTGGCGATTTTTTTTTTTGGTTGCTTGCCTATCGATTGCACTGCTTGCTGCTGCTGCTGCTGCTGCTGCTGCTGCTGCTGCTGCTGCTGCTGCTGCTTCTGGTTCTTCTTCTTCTTCTTCCGCGCCTCCTCCGCCTTCGCCGCCTTCTTTCTAATCGGTTCGCTTGCCTCAATTTGCGTATTTTGTTCGCTTCCTTCCTTTTTTTTTCGCCAATTTTATTTATTTATTTACTGGGTTTTTTGCCGCGCACACAACACACACAAGTTAACTGGGCAAAAAAGTGTAGCGAGTAAACAACAAAAGCGACATAACTAATCAATATGGAAAAAACTTCCAAATTCTGATTGGAAGCAGCGTTTCCACGACACACACACGCGCACACACACACACACCAACACGCATGCACCAATATTTCGCGTGGAACGGCCTCCCCTCTCTTGCCCTCCCACTCGCACACACACTCAGTTGGCCGCTCTGCGGCTTCCAATGGGAGAGCGGGGGCGCCTTCCAATTGTCAAATTCACGCCGGCAGAGCTGCATTGGACACTGCAGCGTTGCTTCTTTGCCGACTATCGATTTATCGATTGCAAATTTTCAATTAGTTTCAAATTCAATTAAATTGTTTATTTAGTTTGTTATGCTATGTTGCTTAATTCTTAAATTTTATAGTATAGTATAGTATAGTATAGTATATAGTTTTAAAATTATTCTTATGCTTGAGTTATGCTTCCATTAATCAAAAAATGAAAATTGTGTTACAAATTCGTTTGCTGAAATGGAAAACCGGCAAATATATACATATGTTAATTAATCTGATGTAATAATTGCAATATTTATTCCAATTTAAAATACAACAATCCAATAGCATCCAATAAGAAATACAATATTAACGTATTAGAAAACAGGCTTGAGCAGCAAAAAAGTGAAATAAATAAAATCAATTAATCTATGACGAACAAATTGGCAAAACAAATTGTATTTTCTAATAACTGCAAAATTTTTATAATTACAATTAAATTGTATTTAATTGATTTGCCACAAAAATCGATTAATTTTAATTGGATTCTATTAATTTGCCTCTGCGCTGTTAAAACAAGCGCTATCGATTGTCAGACTTTCTGTTCTTTAACATTCTAAGCGCAGCACAACGGCGCGCAGCTGATGCCTTAACACTGCCACTTGAGTTTAACAGTGGCTTAACAGTAACAGGCGCGCGCAATAAGGTGTCGCAAAAGCGCAAATGACGTCGCGAAATCCCGCAGTTATAAGCACCATCTAAATTTGTTGCGAAAAATGCCAAATAAAGTAAATAAAGTGCAAATTAGAGTGCAGTGCATTTCCAAAGATTGAAATAGGTTTAAAAAAATTTTGCTGCAATCAATATATAACATACTAACATTGCCAACTGAATTGTGACGTTGCACGCCTAACAGAGAGCGCGCTCTCAGAGAGCGAGAGAGAGAATTTCTCTTCGTTGCGACACCTTGTACAATGTTGCGGTCATGTGCTGATGTTTTGTTGTTGATTGTTGTTTTTTTTTTGTTTTGTCTTGTTGGATTTTTGCCGTGAACGGACGTCTCTTTAGTGCTTGCTTGCGCTGCTGCGTCGCAGTTGGCGTAGTTAAGACTCGAAAACAATTCAATTGAAAACTGCAACAACAACAAAAACAACAACTGTCGCTGTGTTTACATTATTTTTGTATGTGAAATTTATGAAAAATATGAAAATTCAATTCAATCATTTGTGCGTCGTCGTGTAAACAATTCTGGTAGTATTATTTTTTTGTTCCATTTTTTTTATGTTTCAAATGTGCATTAAAAAAAAAAACAAATAATTTGAATGTAAGCTGCAAAATGACATAAAACATAAATTACTTGGCATGCAAAATTTGCATAAATAAATGAAATACATGTCGGTGCGTGTGTGTTTTACTCATAGATACATATTTACACGAACAATAAAGCAAAAGCAACTTTACACATTCCAATTGGATTCTGCTGGTGTGTGAAAATCTAATAAGCAAAAAAAGAGACGGCAACAACAACAACAACGGCGGCCGCAGCGACAGCAACAACAACAACAACAGCAGCAAGAAACCAAAGGCACGGCAAAGCAGAAGAAGAAGAAAATAAATAGCAATTTCGACTAAATAAAGGTATGTATGTATGTATGCGTGTGTGTGTGTGTGTGTGTGTGTTTTACATATATGTAGATATGAATGTTTGCTTGAATGTGTGTGTGCGTATTTCGTTATTAGTTTAACTCTTCAATTTATTATTGTTATTATTGCTGCCTGTCGCTCTCTATGCGTGTGCGTGCGAGTGTTTGTGTGTGTGTGTGTGTTGGCCCCGCTTCTTGTTGTTGTTGTTGTTGTTTGCGCTATTAACTATGCTCACTGGAATAGTTACGTTACTTCTCTCTCTCTCTTTTCCGCTCTCTCAGTAGTTGGTTTGTCTATAGGTGGGGGGGGGGAAGAGGGGAAAGGAAGGTAAGCAGAGATTACGTTGATAATGCTCAAGAAATGTCAAGAGAACGTTGCGTGTGTGTGTGTGTGTGTGTGCTTGTATTTGTTTATTGTTCTTTTCGCATTTGATTAACCACATGATAAAGTACAAATTTTAAATTGAATTAAGCGAAATTTTAGGAAATTTGCATTGCAATAAATGCCTTGATTTATGCAGTTCATCGATTAATCAAGGCGCCAGCTTCGAACTGTTGCAGGTTTGAGAGCAATTGCTTACAGTTGGGCAGCTGCTGATACCTTCCAATTGGACTTGTTAACTATCTTATTGGAACACTGTAAAAGGAGTCGTTGCTCTCGCTCGTTCTCTTTCTTTCTCTCTTGCTCTGCTATTTTTAATGATCCTTTTGCCCTGCCTTTGTTTGCCAGCGACACTGGCAAAAACTCGCTATTTAACATTACCATATCCATTTCCATCCTCTGAGTCACACACACGCACACATCTAAGTGGCCGCCTAGTTGAAAGCGAGAGCGAGCGAGAGAGCTATAGGCGGTAATATGCATGCATGTGTGTGTGTGTGTGTGTGTGTGTGTAACAGAGTATCATTAAATGCAGATCTCTATATTTGCCGTTGTTGTTGTGTGGTTGGAAAAAAAGAAAAATAATAAAAGCCAAAACCAAAACCAAAACCGAACCAAGCCAAGCCAACAAAACCAACATACACACACACACACAAGCACATTTACACACACACACATACAGACAGGTAAAGCAGCAATCCATAATAATCTTCCCGTAATTTATAGTCCAAGACAATTTATGTAATTTACAAATACCAAAAGTGACAGAGACGGCAACAGACGAGAAGGCAATGCGAGCGAGCAGCGCAGCAGCAGAGCAGCGACGCTGAGAGCGAATGCGACTGCAACTAACGATAATAACAATAACTGCAAGACAGAAAATACAAAAAAACAAACAACAACAACGACAGCGTACTAAATAAACAATTCAACAAATTTGATCCGAGGCAAACACACACTCAGATACACACACACACACACACACACACACATATGTACATATGTATGTACATACATGCAAGCGAACGTCGTCGTCTCACACGCACATGAAAATGCATATGAAGTAAACTAACAACAACAATAAGTGCAGCAGCATTGCACAAGGGGGCTGGGCGGGGGGCGGTTTGGTCGCGCAAAGCAAAGCAAAGCACATGAAACGGCAAGCCGCGACGGCGACGGCGACGTCGACAGCGACGTCGACAGCAGCAGCGACTGCGTATACAGAAAATGTCGTTCGTTTGCTTCTCAAGTTTTGTGAACGCATAAAACAACAACAACAACAACAAGCAGCAGCTTGAAACTAAGAATCGAACGCAACGAAGCGTGCATACGCTATAAGCTACAGGTGACAAGTGCCAAGAAAAAAACTGTTGAAATTGTGTGTGTAATTTAGAATTTTGCATTTTATTTTTATTTATTTATTTACATACATATTAACAACATTTAGAATGTTTTTTGTATTTACTAATTTACAAAATTTAGAATGTGTATTTATTTATTTATTCACATATTTACAAAATTGAAAATGTGTTTATTTATTTACATATGTATTTACCAAATTTAGAAAGTGGTTTTTATTTATTCATTTACATATTTACAAAATTATGCTTAACAAAAATATGCAAACATAATGTAAGTATATGTATGTTATTTGCAATCTGTCCGTCGACAATAAGTAAATGATAGGAATTTATTTTCTTCAGTTAGAATGTTTGACAGCGATAAGATCTGGTTTTTGCCTTCTTATCAAGTAAATATATGTATGTATATATACATACATATTTTGTTAGTTGAGTGTAGCGCAAAGAAAAACTACAGAACAAATTATAAAAACCTGCACAAACACAGACACATGCACATGCACATGCACGTATACGAAGTCAAAGCCAAAGCCAAAGCACTCTCTCAGTAACTCACACACACACACACACACATGCAGACAGCGACTCATTCGCGCATTGAATGTGGTAATTGCATTTATTGCACGTGTATATTGTACGCTCTTATGCTGCTGCTGCTGCCTCGCTCTCTCTGCCTCTCTCTCACATTCTCTCTCTTGACGCTTTGCAGCAGTGCTGCCAGATTAGCTTACTTCATGCTAGAGTAGCTATAAATCTAGCATATTTTTTAAATTCATATATAAAAAAAGGAATTTGTGACATTATCGAAATATTTCACACCAACAAAGTATTTAAAATGATAAAATCGATGAGTTGCTTTTCGGGACCATTTGTTTCTTTTGGCTTATTTTAGCTTTTTCTGGCTTATGACAACACTGCTTGCAGTCAGCTCAAGAACAAAACAAGAAAGCTGCAGTTGAACTTGTGCTCGACTGTGTAATATCGGGTAACCATTGTTTGAGCAGGCAATACCATAAAATGTGTTAATGCAATACTCTACAATTCAGAAAAACAAAATAAAACACCGTTTGGCTGTTTAACACTGCATTAAATTCCGTTTACACTGCAATTGTTAGCGGGCATAAAAGGTTTAGAGCATTTCAAGTGCGACTTGCAGTCGCTAGATGTCGCTTTACATTGCGTTGCATTAATGACGACAATACTGATGATGATGATGCTGCTGCTGCTGCTGCTGCTGATGATGATGATGCGGCTGTTGGGGCTGAGAACCTACACACACAGACACAGACACAGATGCATGTGTGTGTCGGGTGAGAGGACTTTAGCTAGCTGGCATCATTTATAGCGTTGCCTCCCCCCGTCCCGCCCCGCCCTCTGTTTGCGTGCCTTCGCCTACCTGCTGGGATAAACTTGTCTATGCGGTTGGTTCTTTTTAACCGCTTCGCTTCGTTCCGTTCCCGGTTCCCGGTTCCCGGTTCCCAGTTACCGGTTACCGTTCCCTGCGCCTCATTCCTGGTTCCCATTTCCCAGTTCTCAGTTCGCAATTGCGCTCTCTCTTCTTCTTGTTGTTGCTGTTTGGTGCTTGGTGCTTGGTGCTTATCTTTAATGCCGTCGTTTGCCATTGCCAAGTTTTCGTCTAGTTTTGGTTTTCAACTTGTCAGCTTTTGTCTCGCTCTCGCTCTCGCTCTCGCACGCTTGCCCCACGATCTACCTTTGTGCACTCTTCACACACACCCACCGCCCACACGCATTTGTTTGAGCGAGAGAGAAGAGAAGTTGTTGTAGTGTTCTTGTTTAACTGCTTCCAACTGTTTTCTTTGCTGCCTTTGGCTCGCATCCTACTCATCATCATCATCGTCGTTATTACGAACGCCATCATCGGAATTATGATAATCGTCATTATCGGGCAATGTTTATTTTTGGCTTGCTTTAACGCATTCCAACCGACTTCATGTTAGATAGAGATAGACGTATGTGTGTGTGTGTGTGTGTGTGTGTGAATATCTCCTTTGCAATTTGATTTCTTCTCTGTTTACGCTATACCCATAATCCGCACATATCCATTTTCGATTTCCCAAGAACTCGTAATATTTATTTGTTCACTTCGTTTCGTTTCGATTCGTTTTGTTTTGTGCGAAACAATAAACCGCAGAAACTGGTGTATTATTATTATTTGGAAAATGTTTACACAATTTAAAACAAGTCGTTTTGTGCAATCGAATATCATTCGATATACAATATATTTATGCTTATCATGCAATTTGTATTTATCGTATGTTTATTATTTGGATTCCATCTTCGCCAGCTGTGTTTTCGCATTATTTCTAGCATATTCCATGTTTGGTTTTTTTGTTTTTTTTTTTTTTTTATTATTATTTCATTATTATTCTTCTTGTTTTTGGATTTTTTTTGGGGCGTTGCTTTACACTGGAGCCACACCTTGAGCATATAATGAACGCATGATGCGATTGTCAATCTTTCAGTCTTCCGATACACGATTACGTACCAGAGATGTCTCAATGTCTGTGTGTAGTTATTGTAGGTGTTGAATTTCCACTAAACCTCTCCACCGCCATTGCCGTCTCGCTGTCTCGCTCTTGTATCTTGGTATCTCGCCATCTAGCTATCATATAATAAATATATGCACATATGCGAGGCGGCTCAACTCTTCTTCCGGACCCATTGTTATAGCAAGTACATGTAAATTATTGTTCACGTCGAGCTCTGTGCTCATTGTTGTCGTCGTGAGTTTGTAATTACCACGCACTCTTCGACATCGAAATGCTCTATCATCGAAAAAGCCCAGACAGACAGACAGACAGACAGACATACAGATGGACGGACACCCACCACTAAAAGTAGATTAATCTTTGACTAAGCTAAATACAATACAAATTACCCACAAAATACGTGTTCATTGTGTTTTAATGCTGAATCAATAAGTTGAATCGCAATTTCGTATACTTAATTTTCTCAGAAAAAAAATATACAATTCCACATAATTTGATGTTTTTCATTTAATGTAGTACATTTTGTATTATTTATTTTATTTTGTAACCTTTATGCTTATAGTTGAAACTAAAGTTACAAACAAAAAAAGAACAGCCATTGTTGCTTGGATTTAAGCGCATTTTATGTTGTGTTACGTAACATTCTTTGTAAATTTAAGCAATATTTAATAACAATTATGTATTCAAAATTCATAATAATCTTTAAATTGCATATTTAAGATTTCAACATAATCAAGTTAGTCTGTAAATCAAGTTTCAAAAAAATATAATAGAATAAAATATGCATAAAAAACCTTTCAATGAGTCTATCAAATTTAAAATGATTTGCTTGACTTATTTACAAAACTTGTTTTTTTGGTATTGATCTGGTTTTCTTATTTCAATATTATTTATTTTGGCGTTTTGCCATGCAAAATTATGCAATGCAAAAATTAAAATTAATCAAGTTTCTAATAATTAAAGTAGTTAGTTCCATGTATGTAGCTTATTAGAAAGTTTTTTTTTATTTTATTTATTATTTCATAGAAATTTTTCAATTATAATTGGAATTTTTGTAATTTCTGTTTTATTTAAAACTCTTTTTAATTGATATATTTATTTTACAGTTTACATATTAGTATTCAATTATAGTTTTATAACTCTTAAAATATTCAATATTTATTTAAAGAGTCGTTGACCTCGAATTATATTCGTATGTTGTTTCTATAATTTCCATACAATATATTACTTAATATGAAATTAAATTTCTTCAATTAAAATTCGAAAATTAAGTAATTCCATTTAATTGATATATTTATTTTAAAATGTTTCAATTATTCTATAACTCGTCAAATACTAACTAATTATTTATCGATCCGTTCATCTCGAATTATCATGAATTTAGTTGAAATGAACAATAATTATAATTTCTCTACACACTGATATTCTGATATCTGCGTCATAAAATTTAGAAATAGGAAAGGAGCGCAATATCTCCCCACAATAATGAATATAATCATAATAACGAAGGGCATAACTTGAGATGGAATTGGAGTTTGTGTTGGGTTTATTATGCCCATTAATGGTCTTAGTTGTTGTTGCGGGGAGGAGACAAAGAGAAGCGCAACTGCGTCTTCAATAGATACTTTCTAAGTCAACGACAGCGTTTAGAATTTATCTAGTGCGCACACACACACACACACACACACACACACACAGACACACACGTACACACACACACACACACACACACATGCTTGGCAACTTTGTCTTCAAGTCGTTCTCTTTAGCTGTTTTACTTGTTGTTGTTGTTGTTGTTGTCGGTTCTATGTTCTCGCTCACAAATATTAAATTGTACGTACCACCTCTCTCTAACCTCCCTGTCCCCCTTCTCCCCTCTCTTCTTACCCCCTTCCGCCTCCTCTCTCTCACAGCACCGTCCGTGCGTTGTATAAATTTTCTGTGGAACTGTACAATAGCTAAATAAAAAAATAAAAACCATACAAATAAAGAAAAAAGTTAAAGCACACAAACCAACGACAACAACGACAACCCAAGAGTTGAGTTAAGTATTAAATGTACGTGAGCTCCACACACACACACGCACACACACACACACACACACACACACACACAGTAGTTATGTATGGATATGGATAGTAAGTGTAAGTAGCGTGTATTTGTTTTTCTCGTCGTAGTCTTCTTCTTGTTGTTGTTGTTTCTTTAATAGTTGTCGGTTGGGCACTTCGACTTTAGCACACTGAGCGAAATACAACAAGTAGGAAAGCTACAGACGAGAGTGCTCGACTGTGAGATACCCGCTACCCGATTTGCGAGACGTGTATTTAAATAGAAGAGTATATTCGGTGTGGAAAATGAACCTTTCTTACCATTCATGTTCAGCATTTGATTTTTGGCCATTAAAATTGATTTTTGAATAATTTCAATGGCTATATCGTCAAGAATTTATAGTATATTTATGGGGTCGGAGATGCCTCCATCTGCCTGTTGTAGGCACCAAGTTATAATACCCTTCCACACCCTTGGGTAGCAAAACTCTTTCGCATGCCACCGCGTTGCAATACCCGTTTAACGCATCGCTGGCGCGGGTATCAAAAAATTTAGTTGAGTTTCTTGACTTTTCTGCCATTACTATTTTGTATTAAGGCGCTGCTGCTGCGCTTGGCTCTCTTTCGACTCGACTCTCTTAGCGTCCGCCGTACTGTCTGGCTGTTGCTCTTTGTCTTCTATTATCCATGTCCATGCATTCGTGTGTTCGTTGGTTCGTTCGTGTTGTTATAAATTGTAATATTTCCTCATATGTAAACCGCGACGTCAACGCCGACGTCGCTGCCGCTGCTGCTGCTATTATTATTATTGTGCTGTTTGCTCTTTTTCTTTACTATGGTTTCAATTTTATTTAATTTTATTTTAAACTCTAAACAAAAGACACAAACTCGAGTCAGTGGAGCGGGCGGTGGAGGGGGCGGGGGTTCATATGCGGGTAGGGCACAAATACGAACATGACTTTTGCTCGCATATGTGTGAACAGATATCCAACCGTGTGTATTGTAGTTAAATGCAGACAAGCAAAAGAGATGGAGACGGGAATCGTATGTCTGTATGTATGTGTGTGTGTATGTAGCAAGTACTCGTCTCGTACAAATATGTATTGCAAATTGCTTGGGTTCCAGTTTCTCTCTCTCTGTGTGAGTGTGTGTGTGTGCGTGCATAGCTTGCTCTCTGCCTGTGTGTGTGTTTGCGTAGTTATTGCATGTTCTTATTTCTATTTGAGGCTTGAGTGCAGTTTCTAGATCTTATGATTTCCTTCTTCTCTCATCGCGATCCCCCCCATGCGCAGCATGAGTGCGAGCGAGCGCGCGCATCCCAATTTGACTTTGCCATTTTTTTGTTTTGCGCTGCTTGTTGTTGTTGTTGTGCGTTCTCTGCTCTCTTGATTTCCATCATTTGAATAGTACAAGAAGTTGTTTTGTCATTTGACTTTGGTGTACATGTGTGTTTACGTGTGTGTGTGTGTGAACTGGTTCCAGGCATTTCACATTCCTTGCGCTGTTTTTCCTTTATTTACTTTTTTTATTGCATTTTAATTGGTATTTTTTAATGCCAGCATGCATTCCCAATAAGACTGATATTTTATTGCTCTTTGTGCATAGTTTGTATTTTAGTATTTAATCGCAGCGAGTTATTGATCTGTGTTGTCTGCTGGAAAGCATTTTTATTTTTATTATTCTTAAGTGCATTTTTAAACTTTTGTAATTGTGATGATTAAATTTAATTTATTGATTTTTTTAAACAATTTTTTTTATTTTTTGTTGCAATAAATTTCAAATCCATTTTGTTACAATTTTATGTAATATATTTCAATGATTCATATTTTATAATTTTTAAATATTTTTCGCATAATTAAAAGTACATATGTTTTAAGTAAGTTTTAATTTGTTATTCTTTGTAATTGTTAGAAACACGATTTAATTGTTGAACTTTACAATATAAAATTGTTTAAAGTTTTTTTTCTCCATTTTTTATTATAATTTTTTTATATTTTAACATATTGGATTTTTTTTGGTATGCTGTCTTTTTTTGTAATATTATATTTAGTTTCATAGTTTTGAAGCATTTGTTTTCATAGTTTATTTTTAAGCTTTTCATATTTGACGCTTAATTAATTTTCTTTAAGGGCTCTGGCCACTCTAATTGCCAGGCATCTGCACTCGTCGTTCTGCTCTTTTCCTTCCATTGCACAGGATGCATTGCCCTTGGCATTTTGCGTAGTTTTGTTTTGTTTACCTTTCGCCCCTGCCGCCCCCCTCACGCACACACGCACACACACACACACAGAGACCCCACCAATTGAGCGACCGTCCTTGCTTACCCTTTACAGCACACACACACACACACATACACATGCAGAGAGACACGCACACTTGCACAGAGATATTGTATTAAAAGAGAGATGTAGCTTGCTAGATAGGCGAGAGTGAGTGCGAGTGCGAGTGTGAGGGAGATAGTGCGCACAACGCTGGGAGAACATGAATTTATCGTTGTAGTTTCTGTGGCGGTTAACCTCACCTCACCTCGCACAACCCCCTCACCTCACCTACCCCCCTTCTCCCCTCGATTGCTAGTGCCACTTGCCCAGACGTCATCCGGCTTCATAGAGTTTTTATTTTATTTCGTTTCGTTACGATTTTTGCTATTATTTATTTGTTCGCTTCTCAGTCTCTAGCTATCTCGCTCGCACTCTGCTTGGCTGCCGCTCTGCAAGTATGCATGCATGTGTGTGTTGTGTGTATGTGTGAATGTTTTTAAGTTTTGTGTTTTTTTCTTTTTTTTTGTATTTAGTTTCGACTTGTTTTCTTTTGTGTAATTTTATTTACGTTTGCGCTCGCTTTATACGTGCATGTGTGTGTCTGTGTGTGTGTGTGTGTGTATCAAGTTCGTATCTTTGTGTGGCTGCGTTTGTATGTGTGTGTTCGCTACGACAGTAAGAATTGTATTACCGTCGTCGTCGTCGTCGTTGGTTGTTGTTGTTTCTGAATCTACACAATAATAAAATATAGAAAGAAAAAAAATACCTCATATATAGATTGAGTTTGCTTTGGAGGTGATAGACGGCAGCGAGGGTTGGCTTGGGGCGGGACCGGGGGCGGGGGTAGTTTTATTATGTCTCTATCTGTGTGTGTGTGCGTGTTTTTATTTTCTTGAATTTCAATTTTTCTGTTTGATTTGTTTTTTTTTTTTTGTTCTCTTCTCTCTTTTTCCTACTGATATTTGTTTAGTTTTCGTCTACGTTTGTTCCCCTCCCCTCATATTTGTATGTGTGTGTGTGAGTGTGTAGATATTTATTTATTTGTTCGTCTTTCTCATTATTAATAAAATAGTTTCTTGTTCTCTTTTCTTCGTTCAGTTCCCAAATCAACGCCAATCCAGTCGCGTGACGCGTGTTTTTCCGTCCTCTTCTCTTTTTGTGCTTTGTGATTTTGCCAAACACTTGTTGAACTCATCCGACATCCCAGTCGGAAGTCGCTCCCCCGACAGTCCTCATCATACTGCACACCACCCAGCAAATGTCGCGGCAACGGTTAAACGGTTAAACCGAAACCAATAACAACAGAAACAACAACAAGTGTGCGTTTCTGACAAGGAGCCAGAGAGCCAACTCGAGAGAGAGAGAGAGAGTGTGTGCGAGAGAGCGTCACGTCAGCGTGAGAGGCTTGAGAGAGAGACGCCAGAGAGGAAGTTCTGGCATGCAGCTGGCTGGCTGGCCGGCTGGCTGCTCATACGCCTCCTCCTCCAACAACAACAACAACAACAACAACACCATCAACAACAACAACTCTAATTGCAATTCCAACTTCAATTTCGATACCGATTCCAATTGGAATTGTCATTCCATTGCCACGATCAGGGAACCATCGCCATCGCGGGACACAATTTCCATATCCAGCTGCATCGTCATCTCCATCTCCATCTCCATCAGCTCGTGATTGGCGGCTCACGGCTTCATCCAATATGGACGACGAGATCTGCAATCCGCAACTATGTCGCATTTGCATCACATCGCACACAAACTCCATGCAAATGATATCCATATTCGGCGAGGATTCTCTCTGGCAGAAGATCACAACGCTCGCCGATGTGAAGGTGAGTCTATATCATATTCATATTAAGAAAACCAAAATGTGTTGCCTACAAAACGAATCCCAATTTCAGTTGCGATTTTTGAAAAGTAAATTAGAAAGAAAACCGTTTTAATTAAAATATAGTTCTAGGGAAAAATACAAAATGAAATATACAATAAATAATACATCTTGGGATATGCAAAATAAATTTAGAATTTAATATGCCATAGCCAAAACATTAAAACCTTTTAATCATCAAGAAAATCTTTGTAGTTATATTTAATTAGAGCAAACTACATTAAAATATAAACATATAAATTAATATGTCATGGAAAAACCCTATGATAACCGGATAAAATTTAAAACATCAAGAAAACTGTAGTAAAGAAGGTAAATAATAATTATATGTATATCTAGGGAAAAATACATAAAAAAGAAGCATATAATTAAATATATGATGGAAAGAACATACATATAAACGTAACAATAACCGGTTAAAATTTATAGCAGCAAGTAAACAATTTTATTCAATTAATTTGAACAATAAAATAATAAGGGAACCGGGCAAATTAAATACATCAATGGAAAAAATGATGATTCAAGACATGTTTGTGGGGTTTACACAAGTTAAAAGAAGTTTATTATAGAGACACAATATAAGGGTTAGTAAAAAACACATATTTGTTTCTTAATAAACAATTCATTTCAACTAAGTAAAATATAAAGAAAAAATTATTTGATAATGACTATTAATGATGGAATTCGTTAAAATAGAAAGAACCCAACTGAAACTAGTGGAAAATTCTAGTTTAATTCTTCAACTTCATTGGATTATCATTTATGTTCAGTTCTTGTCTTACGTGTAGAATGCTAATATTATAAACTATTCAAATAATATGCCAACGCAAATTTCTGTCGTTTTTTGTTTTGTGTCGACCAAGTATCAATTAATCAATTCAAAGAAGTCGTTGTATGATTCATTTGCTACTTAAACCTTATCTAATTGGGTGCTCAAATTCGATTAAAAATTTATTATCTAATTATTTGAAACAAAGATTATAAAAATATGAATTGAAAACAAGATAACGCAATTTTGTTTTATAATACAATAACATGCGGAAACACGAAATTAATCAGATTGCAAATAATATTGAGCGAAACATATCGAATTCCACTGCAAATCGAATGAATTATTAAAGTGCTATTTATTTGCATGGAAAATGCCAATTGGAATGATGTGCATTCCCCTCTCTCTCTCTGTCTATCTATCTCTATCGCTCCACACACTGCAACAATGTAAGCTACCATTACGCTCTCTGTCTCTCTCGCACTCTCTGTCGCTCGCTTGCAAAGAAATTGTAGCTCAATAACGTGATATTCACATACACACACACACACACGCACACATACTTATATTTGTGTGTGGCTGTGTGTGTGTGTGTGTGTATTAACATATTTCATAGAATACCCACAATTCACAACATTTTTATCTTTTTCACAGTAACTGGCATTCAAATAAAACAACAACAACAATTCTGTTTGTTTTGTTGAGCTTCGTTGTGTTTAGTCTACAATATTTAACGAAGGAATCATATTTATTTTCATACCCCCTCCCCCCTAGACCTCGTTCCTCCCCCCGCCCGCATATACATATGTATACTATATGCTATGTGTGTTTCTTGTATGGAATTTCTGGCTGCTTGTTTCGTATTTGGTTTTCTTTCGCTGCTTTTGTAAAATAATTTACCGTTTGAATTGCTGCTTTTGTGTGTCGTTGTCTCTCTTTGCTTCGCTCACACACACATACACACCAGCTCATATGTGAATGTATAAATGTATGTACACATCTGAATGTATAATTCATATGTTTGGTTTAATTCCATAAATTTTTCTTTTACAATTTTGTGCTGTCAGTTTATTTTTTTTGTGCTGCTGCTTCCTCTGCTTCTGCTTCTTTGACTTGATTCTCTCACAAACAGCCTGTGACTGAGACTAACCGAGAGCGCGTGAGAGAGAGGGAGGGAGAGGGAGAGAGAGTGAGGTTGGCGGCCTGCGCTCGCTCTCTTGCTCTCTCGCTCATTCATTTAGTCGGCTTAGACGTTCGTTGGCCCCCAATGGGGCGGCACGACGACGACGACGACGAAGACGAAGACGAAGACGACGGAGACGACGAAGATGAGGATGAGGAGCGAGGAGGCGCGCAAGACGTCGACATAGTCGTAGATGAAGAAGGAGTTGAACACGGCGGAGGGATGGGGGAACTCTTGTTGGATTTTATTTCATTCCATTCATGCATTTTAGTTGCTGCTGTTGTTGTTGTTGTTGTGGTTGTTGCTGCTGTTTATTATTATTATTTTTTTTTGTGTAATTTTTCCTGAATGTGAAATGTTTTCTGGTTTGCGTCGTTCAATTTGAGCGCAGCTTAGCTTAGTTTTATTCATTTTTATTCAGTTTATTCATTTTTCATTTCTCATTATTCATTTTTTTTTTCTATCTCAGTTCGTATTTGCTTGTATTTGTTTTTGTTGTGTACGTACATAATACATTTTTTCTTCTCCTTTTTATGAGTTGTTTGTGTTTATGGGCCAAGTCGCTTTGGAAATATGAGATCGCCGTGGATCCGTGTTTATTATATTTATATTGTACATAGCATAACATATTTGCTGGTATGTACATACATATGTACATATGTATGTAGATATGTCCATACAAAATGTTCATCTATCTGTGCATATATTTACATGCATACTTGGTTCGCTCTCGCTAATTCTTGTTTAAATAAAACAGTTTTCCGTTTCGAGATTTCTCAAAAGCGCTGAATACATTTCACATTCACATTTACATTCGCATGCACATACTATAATTTACTCTCGTATACATATTGTATCTACATTAATCATGTGCCCAGCAATAATTCGTTTTATTTCTATTTTCTATTTCTATTTCTGTTTATGGGCAGTTTTATTAACTCGAATTTTGAGGTTAGTTGCATTGCAAAATATTAAGCAATCTCCGATACCTGGCTGTGGAGTAAAAAGATTATTGACCTCGCTAATCGTATTATAGGCTAATATCAGAATAGTACAAAATCGAATATAATTTAAAAAAATTAATAATGAAAAAAAAAAATCTTTATATAAAAGAAAACGTAACTGTAACAAAAAATAATTATGTAATATAATATGTAATAATTGCTCATTTTATATGCTTTAAAAGTTTACTTAGCATGTTGTGTTAAGAGTTTAGATAACAGGGATTCATATTTATTTACTAGATTTTTGATTTACATTAGTTTAGTTTCACAAAGTCCAAGACAGATGAAGTAGTAATATTTTAGATTAAACCAAAATGTATAACTCCAAAAATTAAAAAACAAAATGAGCAAAGGAATCTTGATCGTTAGTTGTCAATAGCTTTAAATATAATTGGGTATATTAAATTGTGTCTAGAATTTAGCAGGAATTAGCTTTAAATACGTTACTATAGTTTTTAAATCGTAAACTGCTGATCTGGCAATTATTTGTAAAAAAGAAAACTATCTTTGAAGTACAGTTTTTACTTCAACTAGCTACAAATATTAAATAAAATGGTATCACTTAATCCCATAATTCAATCTATAAAATCATTAATAGATATTGAAGCTTTCTTCAATACAGATTTATTTTATATTCATTTCATTCAACATATTATATAACTCAGAGACTATAAGAGGTAGAACTATCAAATTAAATAGTAATGGTTAACTCTATTATTCGCTTTAATATTAAGAAACATGCAGATTTAATTTTTAATAATTTGAAGGGATTACACAGAATAAATATATAAAAGGAACCATAAACTTCAAAGAATTGCTCTTATCTTTCTGTCTGTCCGTGCTTATAAGCATCTATAACTCAGAGACTATAACAGCTAGAACTATAAAATTTATTAACCAGCAAATTCGCTTTTGACCACTTGCAGATCACCAAGAACGACACGCTGCCGCAGCAGGTGTGTGTCAGCTGTGCGAAGACGGCGATCTCGGCGTGTTTGTTCAAGAAGAAGTGCGAGGATGCGGATAACTTTTATCGCCAGCAGCTGCTGATCAAGAAGATCGAGGGACACAGCGGCCAAGGCGACGCAGCCAAGCCGGAGGAGGCCGAGGAGGAGGCAGAGGAGGAGGCGACCACGACGCCAGAGGAGGCAGCTGCTGGACAACAGAGACAGCGACATCGAGAGCAAGAGCGAGAGCGAGAGGCGAAGAGCAGCGGCAGTGTGGCGAGCAGCAGCAGCAGTGGCAGCGGCAGCAGCAGCGGCAGCAGTAGCAGCAGCAGTAGCGGCAGCTCCGACGATGACGACGACGAGGACAACGACAACGATAACGATAACGATAACGAAAATGAGAATGACAATGAGAACGACAACGATAACGTTAGCGAGAACGTTAACGAGAGCGCAGCGCAAGCGAACGGCGAAAGTTTGGCTGTGTTGCAAGCCGAGCAGGAAGCAGCGCTCGAGGAGCACGACGCTGGCGAGTCACAGAACGGTCATGGACTGAGCAATGGCCACAACGAGCAGGAGCAGCAGCAGCAGCAGATGGAACAGATCGAGGGCAACGGAGAGTCGCCGGACAATGGCGAGATGCCGGAGCACATGGCCTTCAATTCGATACGCCTGATGCAGGAGTATATGCAGCAGCGGATGAACAAATTCCCCAATGGCCACCACAACAGCCAGCACAGTCCGGTGAATGCGCATCGAGAGCGCGGCAATGGCGACGAGGACGACGACGAGGATGACGACGATGAGGAGATGACGCTGCCGCTGATACCAGAAATCGAGCTGATCACACCGTCGGACGACGCCTCAATGCTGGCCCACGATGCCGCCAGCAACGCGACGCTCGGCGGCCAATTGGCCAATGGCAATCATCATCACAACAACGGCGCTGCTGGTGGGATGCATACGGTGAGCGGTGTCCATGGATTCCAGTGTCCGCACTGCTATCTGCTCTTCGAGATGAAACAGATACTCAAGGCGCACATGCAGAGTGTCCATGGCGCTCCCGGACCCGTCTACGAGTGCACCAACTGCCGCAAGACATATTTCTACAAGCGATTCCTCGAGAAGCACATTCGACGCGGTCGCTGCGTCAAAAAGCGACGCAATCAGACGTGAGTCCCCCCTGCCAGCCAAACGTCTCCTCTCCAGCCTCATTCTAATTCCCATTTTCTGCTTTTTACAGCCGTCCAATGCAGTGCTCCGATTGCCATGTCCTCTTCCCCACCGGCCACCATCTGGGCTGGCACAAACGCACCGGCTGCCCCTCCAAAGCGGCCAAAATGTAAGTATTTTTTTTGCTACAGCCTACAATCTATATGGCCAGATTTGGGATATATAGTAGTTCTTTAATCTGGACTCTTTTGATAATCATCAAGAAAGTTTCATATAGAGAGCGAATTATGGGCATATAAACAGGCGGATAGACAAAATTTTGTTACTGGAAGAAGCTTTGGGAGGTTGCTACTATATTACTTGGTAGTGTACCGTCTAGCTAGGCGGCTAGCTCAAGAACTAAGTGAAAGGAAGCGTCTGGAGGGTTGCATTTTCTATCAGAAAATAACTATGCGATTGTTTTTAAACTATGACGATAGTTTTTTACTTAATTGATATTAATATAAAGGAAATTTAGATTCAGAACTTATGATCTGCAGTTAATATCAAATGGTAATTTTATTAGAAAATTGCTGTGCGTTCCAAATTCGATAAGCAATATCGAAAGATTATTCTGTGCAGTCTATAAATTTGTTCGTATAGTTATGTGATCTCTGTGAAAAGGTGAAATGAATGGGGTTATAATAAATATTACCAAGTATTTTGTAGGTGTTTTGTTTAAAAATTGAAGCATTAGTAAGCAGGCAGGTGTCAATGTTTGGGGATCAACTACAAATTGGGAAACCTGAAACAAATCGGAATTTTTTCAACAAAAATCGTTGGCTAATCGTTGGCTTTAAAAAACTTTGCAGGCCATTGCAGCAACTCTTCAAGCAGAACATTGTGCAGTTCAACAACTTTCCGAAGCGCATGGCAGCCCGCAAACCGCCGCCGGATAATGCCGCCGTGCATCTGAACAATCGCAAGTGAGTAGATAGACTGTTGATGATTAATGTCTGCGTATTTGATTAATAACTCTGTTTATCCTTAGACTGAGTCTGACGAACAAGCGCAAGGGACGCACTCGCATCAAGCTGGACGCCAAGAAGATCGCGCTGGCCAAGCAGCTGATCTTGCGCGAGGCGACCACAACGGTGATTGCCAACGAGCTGAATATATCGCGCACCTTCGCCTGGCGCTTGCGCAAGAGTCTCGTGAACGGCGTCAGTCTGCACGAGCGTGTTGTCGATCAGTCCAGCGAGGAGCAGCAGCAGCAGCAACAATTGCAGCTGCAGCAGCAACTGCAGCAGCAACAGCAACTGCAACAGCAGCTGCTGGAGGAGCAACAACAACAGCACCAGCAACAGCAGCAACAGTTGTCCTTGCCCTACGGCCATCTGGGGCTGGGCCTCATCAAGGAGGAGCAGCTGGACAGCGAGGACGAGCAGCATGTCGGTCTGCAGATCGACGATGAGCTCGATCCCGATGCCGATCACCATCACGATGCCGAGCACGATGACGACGGCCATGCGGAGGGCGACGTTGATGGCGCCGGCGAAATTGGCGCCGAGGAGACGGCCGGCTATGCGGGCGACGACGATGTCTGCGGCCTGCTGCACAACGGCTACGAGATGCGCGCCCAGCTGGGCGACGATCACAGTCCGCACCTCGGCGACCTGGAGCACGAGCAGCACGCGAGCGGCGGCAAGCAGCGTGGCGTCTCCATGTCGCCCACCACCATGCTGCCGGCTCGCGCCGATGTCGAGGCCTATCAGCGCCTCTTGGCCGAGTCGCAACGCTTTCCCCACATCGTCAATGCCCAGCAGTTGCAGCTGCAACAACAACAGCAGCAACAACAGCAACAGCAGCAGCAGCAGCAGCAGAAGGCCGCTCACAATGGAACGCTGCCCATGCTGACGCGTTATCCGCCCGCCGTTGTTGCGGCAGCCAAGTAAGTTCGAAAAGCATTTATCGATAATCGATTCGATATTTAGGGATGGTCCACAATCGATCTACATCGAACGCTAGAGCTAAGAATATTATGAATAGAGCTTATCGATCAATACATAATGCTCAATATAAAATTGTATTGTGAAAAGTCATTTATCATTATACTTGATTATTGATTAGTGATAATCACGGTATTTATTAGTCAGTTACAACTCTTTTTTATTGCTTTTATAAGCGATAAACGATAGCTCTTGCTTGATAACGTTAATAACAGATAAATACTTGAAAATATTCAGATTAATTTTAAGACTAAAATAGTTAACTAGCGCATTTAAGTCTGAGTAGTGAATTTAGCTTTACTCTTATCAATCTGAAATCAAAACTCATCTTTCCCATTTTTGGGCCATTTATTAATTTGTGTAGGATTTAAAGTTATAAACATATAAACTACAAACTTATGTTGATAAAGGCCAACTAACTATATTGAGCACAAGTCTAGATAAGAGCAGATATATACTCAAAAAAAAAAAGTGTAAATTCACTTCAATTTCGATAAGTAACCTTTGTCGATAATTGCTTAATTGGCGAAGAAGTTGAGGCTAAATTTCTTTGTTTACAACTGAGTTCAATGACTGCAAGCAGCCGTCTGTCTCCCTCTACTGTTCTTTGTCTTTCGACTGCTCTTTCTAATGATGCATTTTGTTATACGGTCACACTTGCAGCCATGCTCTGCCCGTCAATCTGTCCCTCCGTTCGATGCCGCCAATGAACAGCAACGAGAGGTAAGTTTGTCTCCCTCTCTCGCTCTCGCTCTCACACGCAGTCTCATCTAACTGTCTTGCTCTCTTTCGCTTTCGCAGCAATGGCAGCAACAGCAGCAATGCCACAGCATCGAACCAGCAACATCTGCAGCAGCAGCAGCAGCAACAGTCGCTGTCGCAGCTGCATCAGCCGGGCAAAAAGCCGCGCAAACCGAACGTGTTTATCGACGATGAGAAGTACGCGATGGCCAAGTTGCTGGTGGCACAAAACTCATCGACAATGGAAATTGCGCGTGCTCTGAACGTGTCGCAGATGACGGCCTGGAAGGTGCGCGATGCCATACTGAAGGGTGTGCCGCTCTCGTACCGCAACAAGCGGTCGGAGGCACGCGACGAGGGGCGTCTCAGCGAGGCAACGGCGGCGGCGATTGCAGCCAAGGAGCAGCAGCAACAGCAGCAGCAGCAGCAGCAGCAGCAACAGTTGCAGCAGCAGCAACAGGAGCTGCAGCGTCAGCAGCAGATGCAGGAATTGCAGCAGCAACAGTTGCTGCTCAAGCAACAGCAGCAGCAGCAGCAACATAAACGCCAGCAGCAACAGCAGGAATTGCTGCTGCAACAGCAGCAACAGCAACAGCTGCGTCACACGCCAGCAGACACATCACATTATCAGCAACAACAGCAGCAGCAGCAGCAACATAATGGCGGCAAGCTGTTGCATCCTCGTCGCCGCTTGAAGGCCGCCGAGCGGGAGCTGCGCGACAAGGAGATCACACGCGAAATACTCGAACTGATCAAGGAGGACAGCAACATACAGTACTGGAAGGTGTCCGCTCGCCTCGCCGAGAAGGGCATCAACATATCGCCGTCATCCGTTTGCCAGAAACTCAAGTCGATGGGCATCCATCGTCGCTGGAAGCCCGGCGATAAGCCGCGCACCCTCCTCGACATCAGTCAACTGAAGGCGGCAACTGTTGCTGCCGCTGCGGCGGCATCGCTTGCCGCCAACGGTGGCGGCAGCAACTTTGCTGCTGCTGCTGCTGCCGCTGGCAACATGCAGCACAATGGCGTTGTTGGGCCGATGGTCGACGAGGCCTACGAGCAGCAGCAACTCGATTTGGGCGTACCACATTTTCTCAGTGCCTTCACGCTACGATAACGCGGACGATGACGATGACGACGACGACGACGATAACACGACACGATAACTACGACTAATTACGCCCAAAAGGCAGCTATGTGACAAATGTGAAAGACGAGGACAAAGCAGCTACCGATAACGACAGGTAACCGTTTAAATCACGCGCTAACAGTTACAGAATATTGACCAAGACGTTAACGATATAACAAGAACGAAGACAGTTGCCCCTTTGCAGTCTCCAATAACCGATATTCATAGCAAAGACTACCTAACACAAGTTCGGATGATACAAAGTCAATAACAATAGCAACAAGGGCAAAACAATTGGAATCAAAAGACGTCAAATTCGATAACAATAGAAACAACTACAAATCGATTGGAACAAAAAAAAAGTAGCAAAATCTATAGCAATAGAATCAAGCGTAAAATGTTTAAAAAAGAGCAAAAATCGATACTAAACAGAACAAGCGATAAAACGGTTAGAATAAGACTAAGCAAAAGTCGATATCGATAACGATAACGATAACAGAGACCAAGACGCAAACACACGATGACTGCGACTGTGACTGCGACTGCGACTGCGACTGCGACTCTGACTGTGACTGTGATTATGACTGTGACGATACAGATTACAGATGATGATGCCTCCCGGTCCCGCCCAACGCACGTTCCCTATTTCTTTAAGTATTACACACACACACACACACACATAAACATAAGACACTCACACGCACACACCCACACACAGACGCTTGCACGGCAGCAACTACAACAATTTGTATTTTTATATAGTATTTAAATGTGCAAAATCACGCGCTGCATAAAACTACATCAAATGTATTCGATGCATATATCGATGAGGCGATGCAGATTTACATCAATATATGTATATGTATGTATTTTTTTTTTTATTAGATCGATAACAAGCAACAACAACAACAACAACCACGCATATATAGCAACTATATAATATGCATTCCTAGAATGTAAGACTTTAACCACAACAACAACAACAACACACACATGCAAAGCGGTCATTCCAAAAACAAAAAAACAAAAACAAAACAAAACAAAAAGAACAAGAGAGAAAAACAATTTCCATATATACATATAATTAATTAATTATATTTCGTCGGTATTTTGTTTGTATTATTTGTATTTAATTTAATTTCCGATTTGGTCAAGTTTTTTTTTTTACTTTCGTTTTTAATTCTGGCGCCGCTATTAATGATAGACAAAATTATAATATTTAATGTAGCTAAATGCATAATTGTCTAGTATTTATTATAAAGTGAACACGCATACTAAAGCAGAACGTATGTATGTGTTGAATGTGTGCGCATAATGTGAATGTGAACGGTTATTGTTAACTGAACATTAATTTATTTACATTTCTGAGAGCAGAGAAAACAATGAAATAGTCGAAGAAAATTATGATGATGATGATGATGATGAAGAGGTAGAGATTGCGATTGCAATTTTTGCAATTGCTGAAAGTACTGAATTTTTGATTTTAGTGAAAATATTATTATTACAATTATTATAAATAATTACATTACGATTATGATGAAATGAACAAAACAACAACAGACGGAACAAACAACAACAAAAAACAAAACCAGCAAAAAAGCGAAAAAAAAATAACAAAAAACAATCAACAATTAACACTATTAAGACATTTATATATTGTGTTATAAATTAGCTAACATAAGTGCAATTACAACAACAATAATAGCAACAAAATAGCAAACATCAGAATTCACATTTGGCCTGGCCTAAACGACAGGGTGCAATAGCAGAAAATTTGTTGAGACATTTACATAGTTAAGCAGCACACAACCACAACCACAACCCTTCACCACTTCACCTCCCTTTTGACACTTAAGACAAGCTAACAATGTGGAATTAGCAAATTGAAAAATGAGAAAAAAACAACAAGCATTACATTTAATACTGCTAAGATTTGTATTTATTTACAGTATAGTATAAACACACCCACATCCACAGACACACCCGTAACTACATATATATCAATATACACATATACATATATACATATATATTTATAAAAGAAAAAGTTTATTTTTTGATCGCCCGCGGAACGATCGCATTTCGCAGCTATGCTTGTAGTATTAAAACCATTTACCCAAAACTCAAAAAAGACACTGAGCGCGCCAAAGCGCAAAAAGGAGCCACAACGCGAAAACGAGCGCTTCGCTGCGCGTGCGCAAATGCGAGATCGATTGCAAGTGTATCGATAACTGCATGTATCGATAATTAGTATTTTTGTAAACAATTTGAAATTGTAACTGGCAGCACTGCATAACCACAAGTATATACTACCATTATATTACTTAAACACGAGATAACGAAACAAAAACAAAATACAAAAAACAACAATGAATATGTGTACATAGTTAGTATTTTTTTTTGTTTAACTTTATAATAATTATGATTATTATACTTTTCCAGCTTTTGTATGCAATACAAGAAATTATTTATAAGCGATAAAAGAGCAAAAAAAAAAAAACAAAAAAAAAACAAAAACAACAAGAAAACAAACAAATAGAACTGACGTGCCTATGTAGCGATTAAAACTGAAACTTTCCTCTCCACATTAAAAAAAAAAAAAGTATATATATATATGAAATAAATAAAAAACATATATCAAATAAAAACATTACATTTATAAATTTGAGATGAGAAATCAACACACAATACACAGACACTCACACACATACACCGACTTCATTTAGTTGTAATGATGTAATACATATAATCATTCCAAAATGTCATTAAAACAACAACAACAACAAGAACAAGAAGAACAACAAGAAATACATATACATATATAGCATATATATATATATATATATCTATATGTTTATATATATAAACATGCCTATATATATTTTATGAAATAACCGAGCAATGTTTTTTTACTTCATCGATTTGCATAATTCACATACGACCTGTAACCTGATCGGGGGACTTCTTGGCCAGGGGACTTCCCAAAAAGTAATATCCCTATTGGAACAGCGCATATCTAGTGTTAATTTCTCTGCATTGTTTGCAGCTGTGCAGTCCCCATGATTAATGTCATGCTATAATACTCCCAGAGGGTCCAGCTGGGCATATGCGACTTATCAGATAATGATTGGAATTATATGTTTATTTTGCAAACGATTATTCTTCGAATTTTGTATTTTGTTTGAGTGTAGCAACTATAATTGTCTGAAGTTCGGAATTTAGTAAGTGAATTTGTTGGTCCACTAATAGTTAATAATAAAGTGAAAATTCCAGATAGTTGGCTGAGATTAACAATTGCGTTGCGAATACCGAGAGAGCTGATGAGAGGGCGTGACATTAAGAGACCGCTAACGAGAACGAGAACGGGAACAAGATTTTCAATGTCGTAATGTCGTAATGCCGTAAGTATCATCTTTTTTTGAGTGCGCTAGCGTGGCAGATGAGTAACAGGGATTTTCCTAGCTATAACTGGCAATAATGTAATTGATTATCATAGGTATTTTATTTCAGCGCTTGCGCTACCACAAAGAGTTGTTTGGGTAGCCCATTGAAAATGCGACTAGCAAAAAATGTTAAGTGAATAATATAGAATAATCTATATGATAATATGATCCGCCACGTGGCGGATACGTAATATTCGATACAACAAGTGCATTCATTCGTGGAAAATTGAACAATACAATTAGCTTGAATGATATGGATTTATTTGAAATATTTTACACATGCTACTGGCGATAACGTGGCGTATGCGTAATATTTTGAGGTTCAACTGCTTTTGGTACTGTGAAAAACTAAAGTTAACAAACAAAATTTGAAGAAAAACGAAAATAAAAGTAAGTAAACTTATTTTTTAATTAATTAGTTCATTGAAATACTTAAATATTAGACTTGAAAATGACGTATTTATTGGATCGACGTATGAGTAATTTTATTGCATGGAATGTTGAATTTTAATAAATTCATGCTGCGTATGCGTGATATTTTGAGTTTAAAATTGTGTTTAAAAAATAACATAAATTTACAAGACACACAAATGTAGTATAATATGTTAGATAATTATTATTTGTAAGCCAACAAAAAAGTGTGAGCGAAAGTGAATTTGTTTAGTGGGTCGTATGCGTAATATTGCAATCAGGATATTAAAAGCAGAAGTTGTGTTCACAAAAATTAGGCAAAAAATGCGTTGAAAAATATAAAGTGAATACAAATGTTGTTGGAAAATAAGTAGGAGAGCGGCAAGTTGTCAAAGTCTGGCTGTCGCTTCAGCTGATGAGCTGATGAGCTGATCCATTGATTAATAAATGCCAGCAGCGAAGTTGTTCTGGCTCTCATTGTTGTAATTGTTAATGCAATTGCTGTACTAATTGTTGTTGTTAGTTACAGTAGTAGTAGTTGTTGATGTTGATGTTGTGGTGTGAGTGCAAATGTGTGTTGCATCCGGCGACGAAAACACGGCCACTTGATGACGAAAACAATGGGGATGAGCCGCGTCGAGAGTGAGAACCCTTATAAATGGGCCTGTTCTAAGCGGCAGCTCGATTAGTTGGCCCGCAAAGCTGCCGCTTAACTGTCAACTGTTAACTCTTCAACTGCGGCATTTGGTTTGTTCTGTGGTACGAAGCCGGAACTTGCAACGACGACATGCGACACTCGCGACTGCTGCTGAGCTGGCTGCTGGTGGCCAGTTGCCTGGCCCTTGCCACGCCCTCCCTGCTGCAGCTCAAGAAGAAGCTGCTCTTTGGCCACGGCGGCGGCGGCGGAGGATTTGGCGGTGGCGGCGGAGGAGGCTTCGGTGGTGGCTTTGGCGGCGGTGGCGGCTACGGCGGAGGCGGCGGCTACGGCGGCGGTGGCGGCTACGGCGGAGGCGGTGGCCATCGAGGAGGAGGAGGCGGAAATTATAATGGCGGCGGCGGAGGCGGAAACTATCATGGCGGCGGAGGAGGCGGCTACAAGCAGCCCAGCTATGAAGTGTATGTGGTGAAGCAGGTGCCCGTTTATCATGGCGGCGGTGGCGGAGGAGGTGGAAACTATCACGGCGGAGGCGGTGGAGGAAACTATCATGGCGGCGGCGGTGGTGGAGGAGGAAACTATCATGGCGGAGGCGGCGGCGGCGGCGGCGGTCATCCGCAGTGGGGAGGCGGTGGCGGTGGTGGAGGCGGTGGCAACAGCTACGCCAGCAGCAGCGCCAACAGCTACAGCTACGGCTCGGGGGGCGGCAGCAACGCCTACGCCAAGGCATCGGCCAACGCCTATTCGGGCAGCTGGTAAACTCTGAAACTGGAGCAAAGGCGTCGAACAAATTCATTTGTATTTTGTAAGTTTTGTTTTTTTTTTTTTCTGTGTAGTTAGTTGGCAAATAAAAGAAAATGAATTGCTTGTGGTAGTAAAAGCGCATCGAAGTGGCTTGGCAACCCTAGCGAGAGGGAGAGGGAGAGGGAGAGGGAGGGGAAGGGAGTTGTAGGGAGTGCAGCAGGTGAGGCAGGTGAAGGTGAGACGGCAGCTGGGAGACCGATGGAAATTGGCAGGGGAAACATGTTTCGCAGCAGAACAAGCATGAATGTGTTGAACGGCAATACACGACGGGCAGATGCGCTGTAAATGTCGCCAGACAAGAGCGAAAGCCTCTTGGCAAGACATTTTTATTTTATTTTATATAGATTTTAATGCATAACTTAAAACTTGTATTTTATATCAATTTTATTTGAGTTAGTTTTAAATTCTTAAGAATTTATTTTATTCGCATTATTTTCTATTTAGATTTTATTTTATATAATTTTTATTTTATGCATATCTAATTTTCTGCAGATTTTATTTTATTTCGATTTTATTTTATATAAAGATTTGAATTTATTTCTTTATTATTTTAGTTAGATTTTATTGAATGTAGATTTCATTTAATTTGCATTTTATTTTATTCACATTATTTTTTATACAGATTTCATCTTATATTTAGATTTAGATTTTGCCAATTTTATTTTATTTACTGTTAGTTTTGTAAGGGTTCTATTTTATCATATGCAGCCGCTATTAACAATCAGGATCTATTATAATTTATCTGAAATGTTGAATCTGCACTTGAGCCACTTATAGTCAACAATCGATCTGCTCGATTTGTGGATTATGTTATCGAATGCGTTTTAGTTTGTTGTTTACAGCTAAAACAACTTTTTATACTTGTCCTTTAGGCACAATCAAAATGGTAAAATAATTCAATTGCCCCTGTAAAAATATTCTTAAAAAAGCTGATATTTTGAAACAACAAAAAAGTGAATAACAACTTTACAGCTTTTGCTATTGCAGGGTATGCAAAAAGCAAAAGACAAAAAACAAAAGGCAAAATAAATACAAAATTATTAACAAGTTGAAAAGATTTCGAAACCAGTTTGCTGCGAAAATACTCGTATGTAAGCAGCAGCAACAACAACAGCAACAACAACGCGCTGTAAACGTGTTTCAAAATGCCAACAACTTGCCAACCAAGTGAAAGAAAGATGCGAGTATTTTCATAAATTGATTGCTGTTGTTGTTGTTGTTTTTGTTGTTGTTGTTTAGGTTTGGCTGACATCAAAAATGTGCGAGTATGCGACGAAATGTGCGTGGGCGACTCGAATTCCAATTCCAATTCCAATTGGAATTCGAGTCGCGAATGCAAATAAGAACGAACGAAACGTTTCGCATTGTTGGCATTCCAAGCAGATTCTATCAGCTGCTTGAGCAGATTAGTCTACTCCAGATCGTAAAGATCGTTGTGGGTTTACACTCCAGACTATAAGAGTGCTTGAGCATACGAGAGTACAATAATCTGACTATCTTGACAGCACGAAATAATAAAATAAATGGTAGCATTGAAAGCTATTCAACAATTAATACAACTGCTCGAATGTCTAATAATAGTGGAGTATAAGTATAATAATTAAATATGTTACCACGAAAAATACATTTTTATTTTCCCACTTTAGTGACTAGTTGGTATGACTAAATTTATGCCTCTAATATTATGTCTATAGTCGATACTAAACATGAACTAGTTTAGTTAAAATGAATGATAAAATAAGAATATGCAGTCATGGAAAAAATAATAGAAACGCATTTACTCAGTTTCTGCAACTTCATCATTTGAATTCAGAATCTAATCTTGAGTTGAACTTTTTAATTTTTCTTAAACATAAATATAACAGTCTTCAATAATTAGTAACAAAATGATCAATTTTTGACTTCAGTTAATTAAAACAGTTAATTGAAATTAAATATTTTTGAAATATAATTTTGAAATTATAATTGAAATTTGTAATTTGTAATTTGTAATTTTCAATTATAAATTGTCTGTTCTGGGAATTTTAAAACAATATTAGTAGGTATTAGTAGTAAAGGTAACTTGTGAGCTTCTGCTTTTATTTTATAATATTTTCAAATTGTTTTAAGGTTGTACAAATAAGTATTTAAATCAATGAATTAGACACAGCTCGGAACCTTCTATAAGTATCTTAGTATCTCAGCATCTTCTTCATTTGCATTTTAAATTGTGTTCGAGTCTCATCATCGCTAAAAAGAACTTGCAATAATGTCGTTTTCTCTAATTGCAAGTACTTGAAGTATCTTTAGCTTTATTGACGTTCGCAAGTAGCTGCATTTGTATCTGTATCTGTATCTGTAGTTGCAACTGTAGTTGTATCTTTATCTGCATCTGTTGCTGCCGCTGTGAATCTATCTGCATCTGCAGCTCGCTGTCGCTTTGCATCTGCACAAATCCTTGCTGCATTTTTTGCAGATTGACATTCGCACTGGAAAAACTTGTTTTCTTGTCTCTCGTTGTTGCTGTTTGTTGTTGTTGTTGTTGTTTGTTGTTCTCGTTGCTGTTTGCTGTGATGATCAAAGCCAATAGCAAAAACCAATTTGAGCCGCTTCTCACGTTTCCCAATCGCTTGGCACGGGCTCTATTGAAAGTTTTTCGAATTTCCAGCACACACACACACATACATTCTGTGACTGTGTGTGTGTGTGTGTGTGTGTGATATATATGTATATATTTCAGAGTTGTAGTCACATGAGATTTTCCTCAAATCGATAACTGGTTTTTGGGCTCAGTCTTTTCGCCGTCTTGGCCTGGCCAATTTCAACGGCTGCAGCAGAAAGTTTTTCTCTCTTGCTACTTTTGCCACCTCCTTCTCCTTCTCCTTTTGCTTCTTGCTTCGCCTTTTGCTTCTTGCTTCTTGGCATTTGCGGCCCGGACCTGAAGCGCATTCAAGTGCAGCCAAGTTGCGGTCACAAATATGCGGATGACAAGCGACCAAATCTTGTCGCTCTACCAACTCTAGCTCTCTCTCTCTCGCTCGTTCACTCTCTCTCTCTCTCTCTGTCTCTTTCTCTGGGAGTTGCGCGTCTGTTTGCTATCGCTTAGCCTTCGCTCCGTTCCGGCCTAACTGCGTCAGTGTCAGCTCTGGAAATTGTCCGTCATCATCGGCTGCATTCCGAAGTGGCCAGGTTCTGTTGGCCCACTTCGACTTGTCTTGGCCAACTCTTGGCAATCCGCTTAAATGGGCGTGGCATTGCCACACTGCAATTGGAGCAAACGGTCTCAGATATGGCACAACTGCAACTTGCTCTATCCGCAAGTCGTAGGCCCAATTTTAAAGCCACATTTTTCTTTCTCTCCCATCCGTATTCGCACTTGATCCAAACCGAAATCAAAATACTTCAGATAGCCCATCAAAAAGTAGAAAACAAGTCTTCGATAAGTTGTCTAGGTTTTCATAGAAAATTATAAACATCCAGCAGCATCTGTTTATATATTCCTCTAAATCCAAATTGAAAACAAAATATTTCAAATTACCCATTTTCAAATTGAAAACAAGACTAATTCGAAAACAAGACTCTTCCATTGGTTCTGTAGTTTTTCGTAGAAAAGTATTAACTTCTATTAATAATTGGGATGTCAAAATATTAGAAAGAAATTTTGTTCGTTTAATTTGCCTTTTTTTATTAAACATATTAACTAATAAATGTTGTAAGCATTTGTTTGATTAATCTAAAGTCATTCAAGAACTCAAATAAAAGTGACGAAATTCACTCAACAAATTCAAAGTTAAAAAATGTAATTCTCGTGTTAATCAACTAAAATAAAATCACATCACAAAAAGATGTCGTCATGTAGAGTTTTTCAATTAATAATTTTAAATCATTTCTACATGTTATAAACAAAACGGATTCTACACATGAAACACTTTTTATGGATATAAATTTGTTTTGCCTTCATAATTTATTTATTTTTGTTTAATTGGAGATAAAGTATATTTCAGTTGCATTTGTGAACAAATAACTACTTATAAAACCGAAAACAAAGTTTTTTTTTAATTATTTATTTTTATTTAAAAATAATGTGTGTGGATAATAATGAATAAATACAATGGTAAAATAGTATTTACGAAAAATACAGAAGACTTTTGGATGCATACAGATTTGGGTGCTGTGGCAGTCAGCTTCTGTCAGCCATGATTTAGACAGTTATATTCGAATTGCAGGGCAGGGGGAAGGGGGCAAGGCACGTACGACGGCTAAAAAAGTTATTGGCAAGTGTTTTGGTTATGTGCAAAAACAAAACTGGCACATCGCGAGGAACTGTGAAACTGTAAAACCTGTTGAAAAAAACAATACAAAAAACAAAACAAAACAAGACCAAAATAAATAACAACACACGAAAAACGAGGAAGGCAAAGCTACAAAGAAAGAAGAAGAAATCTGCACTGAGGAGGATCAACTGGCGACGTCGACGGCGACGGCGACGGCGACGTCGATTGCCGATGGCGTTGATATGACATTTTGTCGCCTTTAGCCGACAATTGCCGAACGGCGTAGCGAACGCGCGACACACGACGAAGCTTCGTTAAGTACACGAACGAAGCTGCAGCTGCGCGACTGCGCAGCGACAGAGCCACAGCACAGCACGGCAGACAGCGCGCGCCAGTTGAGCTCAACTTGCAGTTGCCTTTCAGACAGTCTTCGGTACGAACTCAACGCGCCAAGTCGAAGCTCAATTCAAGTCGCGGCAGTTTGCGTGACGCGTAACTTACACACACACACACACACACGCACTCGCACACACGTTCAACCAGTATAGACGAAGCCGAAGTTGCAGTCGTCGTTCGAGGTTCGAGACACGAATCGTCGTCAAGTTGCGGGCCAAACTGTGCGTGAAATTTGGTAAACAGCAAAAGCAAAGGCAAAAAGCAAAAGCAAAAAGCAAAAACAAAACGAAGCGAACCGAAAAAACAGAAACCGAAACTCGCACGGTTACATTCCACATGCCGACAACGAAACTCAAGACCATTTTAATGTGATTTGTTATTTTATTTGCTTTTTTTTCTGCTTTTTTTTTTTTTTAATTTTTGTTGTTGTTTTCTCGTATGCGTCGCGTGTTTTGAAAACCAAACAAATAAAATCGCCAGTATTTATTTAATTTGGCTATTTTTTTTTTTTTTTGCATTTATCAAACATTTATTTATTAGTTTTCAATATCAACTTTTTGTGCGAGGAGCTGAAGAAGCGTCGCTAAAAAACTCGCTTAGTGCTTAAATTTTTATTGAATTCGATTTTGTTTACATTTAGGTTTTTTTTGTACATTTATTTGAATTTATTAATAGCCGGAGTGCGACAGAGACAGCGATACACACAATCAACTAGGAATTAAACTTGATCTTCTTTTGCCGCACGCGTTTCCATCAAGGGTAAGTCTCTCTCACACACACACACACACACACACACATTATACTATTTTAATTGACTGCATAGAAAACGGGCCAATAAGTCGGCTCCCCTTTCCGCCCCTCGCCGCCCTTGCCACTTACAGTCAATGTCAATGGGGGGTTTTGACTTTCAAAACTCAACTCAATGCGAACAATCGACATTCAATCGTATCGATAGCCAGCCAAGCATAACCTATCGATAGCTTCGATAACAACAATGGCCATCCTCCAGCTGCATTTCGAAACGCCATTTGAGCCCAGTCCCCCATAATTCCCCCATTCCTCGCCCTTCGCCACGCCCCTTGGGCAGCTTACGCTCGTGCCAAATGGCTGGAATTATCATCAATCTTCAAAGTCTGAACACAACGATCCACACAACAATACCTGTATGCAAATGAGTGTGGCATAAAAGCCACTTTGTCTTGGCCAGTTCTTGTTTTAATGTCGACTCAAAGTCAAGCCGATTTAAGTCGGCGCGACTAAGAGATACCCAAAACGATTAACGCACTTCGAATGGAATAAACTTCCTGGAGTCTTTAAATGCCAAACTACGGCAAGAACACTTTAATTAGCTTTTGCTCCATGTTATGTCTAATTTAATAATACTAAATACTTTGTGAGCTCAAATCTCATTCAGTGCAAGACTGTTTTCGTGCATTATTTTAAAAGTATTTAAGATTACATATTTTTCACAGCTACAACGTAATTTTTGGAGAACTTTATCTATGGAAATGTTTAATTATTATTTTTCACATAATATTATTATTTTCTTTTACTTTATGTATCTCATGGAAAATTTTAATTTAAATACTTGCGCAATCTTTAAGAGTTTTCAGTCTACTTTTATTGTGCATTTTTTCCATATCTTCCATCTTCGACAAATTCACAAATCTTACTGATAGTTTTATGTATATATTGAGTATTCGATGACTTATACACATTTTAAAATTTCTAATTATTATTTTTGACAAATTGCAAAACCTTTTTAATAGTTGTGGGTTGAAATCCCAGCTATAAAATACAATTCAAAATAACTAACGGCAGAAACTCGAAGCCCATTTATTAAATAGTTTTGTACTTCAAATAAAACATGGCTACAAAAAATGCGTTCGCTCTAAGTTCTAACATTTGCCAGATTGTAATAAAATATTATACTTGATATATTTTATTATTTCATTTATTATTTTTGTTAAGTAAGCTAAAGCTAAAACATATTTTAGAAGTTTTCAGACTTGAATGTTAGTGTTTAATATCGTGGTTTCGAATATTCCTGCTTTTATGAAAATTGTAATGAATAATTTTCTTTGTGAGCAAGTGATGCATGCAGAACATTGACATTTGGGTTACAAAACAAGTTGCGAGTGTTGCAGCTCGATACCCTGTAAGGCAAGAAGTGACAATGGAGAGCAGCCAATGGGTTTTTGAAAAGGTCAGCCAGAAAAATCAAAGCACTTGACCAACATTTAACATAGTGAAGAGTCGATCGGCGTCTGCAGCTGTCTTTATTCAGCTGCCACTCGATCATGATTGGACTGGACTTTAGCTGTAAATGGTGTTTGTGATGAACTTTGATATCTACTATATAGTATTTGTGGCGTATTTCATTGTTTGCTCGATGCCTCCGATTTGTGTTATTTTTCAGGGAGTCTGAACATCTCTCAGAAATGCCAAACAACACGCACGAGACGACACAAATAAAAAGTGTGAAATGAGGAAAAAACAAAAAACAAAAACACCACACAACAAAAAAAAAGGAAAAGAAAACTTAAATAACGATAAAGAAAAACAATAAACAAACAGCTGAGGTCATTGCTCAAACATGCGAGTTGAAGCTGAGATCTACAAATAGACAACTCAGGGCTTGTCGGCGGCTCGTCTCCGCATAACTCCAACAATCTTTATCTTTGTATCTGTATCTGTATCTGTAGCTGTATCTGTATCTGTATCCGCAGCTCTGTCCGCGTCTGTATTTGCATCTACAATCGCCATGCGTGTCTCAACTTAATTCTGGCGAATTGACAGCTTCATTTGTTTTTCGTCGTTTTCTTTTTGCTTTTCCCCGCTGCGTGTCGACAACGATTTTAATGCTGACTTCAACAACTGTTTTCGAGCTCTGGAGGGCGATGGCTTGACCCACAACCAACTGTGGCCACCCAGTGGGTTGAGACGCCAAGAATTTCGCTTTTCAAATACTTTTTCTTGCCGTCAACACGGTGTTCAGCAAGGCATTGAAAAGCTGCTTAGATCGCCGGCTGTTTGACAAATGATGACTGAATTTGTTATCAAGAAAATTCTTAGTCTCCAATAAAATAAAAACAAAAGTTTGCTCTAAGCAATATGTGGTAATAAATCATTTTACATGCTTATAAATACTTAATTTTCTAAGCGCATTTTCAATAATTTTCTATTCTTCTGGTTGCCAGTTTAAAAATTGGTTGCAAATGCTCTAAAATTTAAAAGCAATTGAAGAATTACAAGTGCAAGAAAAGTTTAATTTAAGGCAATAAGTCAAATTATATTGTATTATATTGCAAAAACTTCTGCACTTATTGTCTACGAAATGATTGTAAATAAAACATAATTACCTATGTAAATACTTACTTTTTTAAGAGCATTTTCAATAATTTATTGTTCCTAATATTTTACTGTTCATCGGTTTAATATTTGTAGCTAATGTTCTTAGAATTTAATGACAATTTATTTATTGCATTTTGCCTTTTTAACGAATACTTTATTTATGCACATTTCTAACAATAAGATTGTTTGCTCCTTAATGTTGAACTTTTTAGTAGTTTTTTATTTGCATTTAATTGCATTTTCTTTATTACAAACAATGACTTTGAAAAGTTTTCTATTTGACAAAAAGTCTTTTTGAATTTGCTTTTTATAAGTAAAGACTTTTCCATTTATTTTGTTGGTTAATTGGAATTAATTTACTTCTTCTGTTTGGGTTTCGACTTAAATATTCTGAGCATTTGAATTTAGGTTTTGTGGTAATGCTTTAATAAGTGAATTTGCTTTTTATAAGTAAAGACTTTTCCATTTATTATGTTGGTTAATTGGAATTAATTTACTTCTTCTGTTTGGGTTTCGACTTATTCTGAGCATTTCACAGCGTTTCACTAGCATCGAGAGCTTCAAGAGAAGGCTTTTGAATTTAGGTTTTGTGGTAATGCTTTAATAAGTGGCAAGGCAACTGCAAGTCAGGCAGGCCGACGAATGACGAGTGCATTCTAAGTTGTTGGCCGCAAGTACTCCTAAGTATTCGACAATTGGTCGCGGTGAAAGCGAAGCTTTAATTATAACTTTGGCCGGTCTGCTTGGCTGGCTCACATGCAGCATTTTGCAGCAAGTTGCAGCAGCAAGTTGCAAGTTGCTGTTGCTGCTGCTGCTGGAGCGGATCTAGCTATTAGCCATATTGCAAATCATCCTATTCCCAGACTCGCATTACGCTCCAAATGCCAAGTGACTAACTAAAAAAGTTCAAACGCAATGCACAAATACAAAAATCAAAACAAAAACAAAAACAAAAACGAAAACAAAAAGTGAAATTTTCAAATCGAACAACGTCTTTGACGGTGTCCATAATTGGCAGCCAAGCAGCTCCAAGTAGGACGCTTGGGTGGTTGCCCCCAAGCTGCAAGTTGCCCCCCTCCTTCCCTCCTTCCCTCCTTCCCTCCTTCCCTCCTTCCCTCCTTCCCTCCTCCCTTCCCCTCTCTTCTTGGCTCTTTGCGGCCCGGAATTGAAATTGGCATTCGCATTTATTTATAGACAAGCTGCAGTCCATAAACAAAATCATTTTTGTTTTCTATCAAATCGAAATGGAAATCGAATTGCCAACGCACAACGCACAACGCTCAAAAACAAACAACAATTAATTAATCAATGCATAAATGTGGACGAAAAAAGAAAAACACAACTGAAAATAAAAGTAAAACAAATACGGCGCAAAAAAGCGATTAAAATTCCTGAGGCGTACGCGTAGCCTGCGACTTTGGCAGTTAATAATATTGGCAACAACAACAACAACAACAACAACCGAAAAGTATTGCTAACAAAAAGTAGCAACAATCACAATGCCAGCAGCCAAACAGCAAATTTTTATTGTTAATAAATATTTGCAATGCTTTTGAAAGTGTTTTTTATTTCTCATTTCAATTTTAATTTCTTCCATTTTTTCTTCTCGTCTTTTTCAATTTAATTTTTGCACGCATGCGCAACGAAAATCGTTTGAGTGTTGATTGCTCCGGGAGGGGAGGGGAATCCCCTCCTCTGTAGGTGTGTGTGTGTGTGTGTGTGTGTGTGACTAAATTGATGACTTCCAGTTAAAGTCACCTGAATACGCGGCGTAGAAACTTCGCACACTCCCATGAAAAAGCCAATCGCAAAAACCAATTTTCGAAAACCATTTAAAAACGCATAAATCTCTGAGCTACCATTTTGATGTATTTTTTGTTATTTTGAAGCAATTTAGTCTAGTTCGCTCGGCAATCGACAGTAAAATTCAACAACCAACAATTCAACATAATGTTTAGAGTCTGAGAAAACTATGTGCGATGTAATTGATTTACATTTTCAAATTTCTCAATTATTATTTAATTCTTCAAATTATACAAAATCAATTTTTTAAACATTAATTGAGAATGGGAAATTCGTTTTTGAACATTTATTTGAATTAATAAAATTGGTATCAATGAGAAATTGGTTTCTAGACAATTGGTATAATTTATTAAATAATATGTCCACTCTTTTCAAAGAATTTGGCAGTAGTTTTTTATACATTTTATTGATTTTTTTTTTAATTGGAATCAATGAGAAATAAGTTTGCAATCCATTTGTATAATTTATTATATAATATTTCCACTTATTTATTATTCCAAGAATTTGGAAGAATTTTTGAACATTTATTTAATTTTCTTTCATTGAAATCAATTAGAAATCAGTTTGCAGAAAATGTTTACAATATATTTAATTATATTTCCTTTTTTTTGTGATAAATTCGGAAGAATGTTGAAACATCTTTTAATAGAATTAAGATCAGAATTAATTATATTTAAATCAAAAAGAAATTTGTTTGACAGCAATTTAGAAATTCATATAATAAATTTCTTAAGTGTACGAATTCAGAAGAATTATTGAACATTTATATGAATTAAATAAATTTCAATCATAAAGTCAATAGTTTATACTCAATGTGTACAATTCATTATACACTTTTTAGAGAAGTTTTTAGTTTGTAGAATATTTGTGAATTTTATAAAATTGTAATTCCATTTTTTACCTTGTTAAATTCAGTGTGCAATCGATTTGTAGAATACATAAAATAATATTTGCACACTTTATTTGTTTGATAGTTAGAATAGTTATATTTCAGGCAACTGTTGTAAACGTTTTCGCAAAGAGAATCGCATTTCGAATTAAATTTATCTAAACGGCTCTTAACTATGTTTAGTATTCGTTGCTTGAACCCATTTATTATTATTAATCAGCAAAGGGAGGGAGTGGGAAATGTGGGCGATTTGCGTTGGTGGAACGTGACTTTCGGTGACATTTTCGCAGCAATTGGCATTGTTGATTGGACGTCAAGCACATCCGTCCGCATATCGCACTCAGAACTGAACTCTCAGCTCTCTGGAACGAGATACAAACTGCAAGATACTCGCAATGCCCCCAAAAAATAGAAAAACAGAAGGGAATGCAAACTTTTGCACCTGCCGCAGTTGAAGTTGAAGTCGTTGCAGTTAAACGCAATTGACGATTTAGAAATACAAAACAAAAAGCATAGCTCAGCTCAAAACAATGGCAAAGTCTCCAGCTAGAAGACGTAGAAGCAGCACAAATGGAAACAAAACTAACTGAAAAGCTGAAAAGCTGAAAAAAAAATCAAATTGAAAGTGGCACAAAGCAATTTTAAAGCTGAATGGAGCGTTAAGTTTTTCAACTGCAATTGCAAATGCAGCTCGGCAAGCAAACAAAACAAATAAACAAAAGAATTTAGCAAAATGAAAATGGAAAATGGAAAAGAAATATGAACTGCAGTCGGCAATTAAAATTGAAATTGGCAAACACTTCCACTCCACACAGCATAACGGAAGCGAACGATTTCGTGACTAGAACCCAAGAGAAATGTTAATGGACCGAACAAATTTAGCACAAATATTGTACAGCTAAGAATATATAATATGTATCTACAAGATTTGCAAATACAAAAGTTGTAGCGCATTATCAGAATGCGATGCAATTAAGAATGCGAGAATTCGAGTTTCCGTTCCGCAAGCACACAAAACAAAACAAAACATGACATGACTGTGCGTGTGCAGACATGCACGAGCTTGTCTATGTGGACCACACACAGCCAGCGATCTGGTCGCGTCGATAGTTTGCATAATTGATCAGAGTATCGTGAAAACGATCATCATAAAAGCCATTAACATGAGAAAGCGCCCGAGGGGCGATGCCTCAAAATGCGGTAATACGTATCGTATCTGGTAAATAGGCGATTAAGCGTTTAAGCCTGGCCAAAACCGAAACAGTTAAGATAACAGCAACAAAGCATATTCAAGTTGGCCAATAAAACGGCCCTAAATCAAATGCTGAAGTCAAGCGATCACACTGCAAGAAAAAATGGATGCGCTTCTAAAACCATTTATTTTCTGTCGTTTGCGGCTTTAAAAATCAATTTAGTATTGATATTTATTTATCTGCATTTCAATTACCTGTAGATCGAATAAAAAAAAAAGCACGCTTCGAATTGATTATCGGCTCAGCAAAAATATTATTTGAGCTACAAAAATATTATTATTTTATATTTGAAAATAAACTGAAATGAAGTAGCAGGTATTGCAGATCATAATTATTTGTTGCTTTTACTTGTCTTTATAATTAACATTTCAATTCACAAACTTAGTTTACTATATTTGGAATGTATATTAGAAAATGTTATATTAAATGTCTAATGGAAAAGTTTGGTAAACACAACAAATCTTGTTTTGAGTAGCGTTTAAACTGAATTAACACTGAACAAGCTATTTTTGCAGATAAGCGCCTAATTTTGTTGTGTAATTGTGATTGAAAATATTTATTTAATTCAAGCAATACACAACAGTAAAATTAAAAAAAAAAAAAACCTATTTTTAATATTGATATATTTGCAAAAAATTGAATTTAAATTTCACAAGCAATCAAATGTTGTACCAACTTTTATGCGAAACCTTTACTCACAATTTTCAGCAAAAAAAAAACATTTATGGACATTATTGTTATTTTAATTAGTTTAGATTATTAATTTTAAGTACTGCATTTCGCTGTCTGTAGAGCAAAGGTGGCAAAGCTGCTGCACGAGAGAGCGACTCGAATGGCGCATGAAGAAAACAACTTAATTTTGAAGTGTTGAAAAGAAATGAGGAGCGTGTGAAAATGCGCCCAGTTTATATGGCAGTGCAGGGAGAAGCCCATTAAAAAGCGATACTCGGACTTGGACCCAGACTCCACACTAACATAAGTATTACCTCATAAAATTCCATATGCGATAATGATAATGCGATGCACTGCGACGAGACATGCGATTTGTGTGAAAAGTGCCCCACGGCAGTTATAGCATAGCTTAAGCTGATTAACCACGGAATGCACACATATATAAATAGTATTATGTGTGTACGAGATCTTTCACACTTAATGCGTCAGTCCATTAATGACATCTTTGTTCAGTCGCTTCATTACGCATTTCAAGACACGCTCGTCGTTTTGTTCTCCAGTTTTATTTTGTATTTTTCATGCTTTCTTCGCTTTTAATCAATCTACATTTTTATCGCCATTGTGCTGGCATTTATGGCATAGTTTTTGTTCTTTCGTCTGCTTTATGCAGCCAAGAGATGTCGTTAACTCATTTGGCTGAAACCCTTTTTAACGCGTAACTATAAATTTGCATAAAACTTTAAGCTCTTAATAAATAATATTTAAAAATGAGATTCAGAAAACAAAATTAGTGAGCCATGACAGCAGTTGATGAATATTATTTATAATACAAATAATAAGAATACGCATTAAAATATACTTAAAATAAAAAGGATTTCGTTAGTAATTTAAACACTAAATAAATATTATAAGTAAAAAATGACAAGAATACGAGTTTCGTAAAGAATTGAATAGTGTTGGAAATATTAAAATTAAATAATACGTATGAGCACTAAATAAATATCAGCAAATAAAAAGAATTCAAATTTCGTAAGCAATCTCACCAGAGAAATATTGTTAATTATAAAAATAATAACAATATGAATTTTATGAGCAATGGTGGCGGTAAATGAATATTATTAAAAATATAAATAATGATATACTATATTAATACTGTGAGCGCTATTTAAATATTATAAAAACTGAAATAATGAGAATTCGGAGTTGGTAAGCAGTAAATAAATAAAAAAGTAAGAATACGAATTAAATAAGCAATCTAATGCTGTCGAGATTAAATAAATATTTTAATATATAAAATTAATTTAGTATGCAATGTAAGCAGACAACAAATACTAAGAATATTACGAACGTGAATTCCGTGAGTAATCGAATCGAACTCTTTCTAGAGCACAACTTTAATTAGTATAATTTGATGGTTTATCCAAGAGACAGCCTCAAAGATTTCACAGTCTGCAAGACTTGTCAATCAATTGGCCCACAAACTGAGCAACATTTTCGTCTACAGGTAATTTGCAATTATGGCCAACAATTATATATTAAGTTGACTGCTGACATGTGTGCCCTTAAGTCGTACCTAACCTCACATTCTGTATAGCAGTTTGCCGCAAACCGCCCTTAATTATTCACATTTTGCATTAATCGTACAGACAGACTGTCTATCAATTATCTGGCAATCTGAATGGTATTTGCTGCGATGCTCGGTCGCTGTATTATTCACAAGTAGTACAAGCTGCGTGACATAACCTCAGATTTGCAAGACCTCAGGTCTATAATTAAGGCGTTTACCCAGCCAGTTTCACAATTAATTGCTGGCAAATAAAGCACTTTAAGACCAGCGACCAGCTCAAGTCATAGCTCAGCGGCGAGCTCGTTCAACTGACAACTGGCATTCTGAGTGTGGATCTCGAGAGATATGTTATGTTGATGTTGATGTAAATCTCAATTCGCCGTCTTGTGTCATGTCATGTGGCCAGTGTCATCTTGGAGCTGTAATTTGTCATCGGTTTTATTTTGTTTTTTTGGGGGGGATGTTGGAATTGTGCCGTCATCGTCAACGTCGACGCCCTCGCTTAGCTCACCTCGTCGCGACGATGATCTAATCTCAAGACCCCCAACGCGCTTGTCTGCTGACAAAGGAAAGCGTTGCAAATGTTTTCATTTATTTATTATTTATTTTATTTCACTCTTCACTTCACTTTTTTGCCATCTTACAACTTGAACTTGAAACTGTCGCCGCCGACAAGCGACAAGGACAGCATTAGGGTCGACTTTTGGGTGGCCAACTCTACGAGGGGAGAAACAGTCCCCGACCCCCTGCCACGCCCCCTCTCCTCCCTCTCCATCAGTTTGTCTCTCTCCATCATCAGCTTCAAAGAAGACAATGCGAAGACAACGCGACGTTGCGATGTTGCGATGTTGCGGGTAAACGCTTTCGAGAGTTCAGCGAACTTCAGTGAAAATTGCTGAGTGTTTATTGTTGTTATTGTTGCTTAAATTGTTGTTGAAGTTGTTGTTGTTGTTGCGAGCCAAACATGTAGACCATAAGGAGAGTAGGCAGCAAACTTCGTCGTCATTGCGATCATTATTGATACCTTGAAAAGCTCTTCGGAATGTAAAAATATCTCGTAAACTATTTATAAGTCATTTGGTATTTATCTATATATATAGTATCTATCTATCTATATCTATCTATCTATATCTATGTATATCTATATCTATATCTATATCTATATCTATATCTATATCTATATCTATATCTATATCTATATCTATATCTATATCTATATCTATATCTATATCTATATCTATATCTATATCTATATCTATATCTATATCTATATCTATATCTATATCTATATCTATATCTATATCTATATCTATATCTATATCTATATCTATATCTATATCTATATCTATATCTATATCTATATCTATATCTATATCTATATCTATATCTATATCTATATCTATATCTATATCTATATCTATATCTATATCTATATCTATATCTATATCTATATCTATATCTATATCTATATCTATATCTATATCTATATCTATATCTATATCTATATCTATATCTATATCTATATCTATATCTATATCTATATCTATATCTATATCTATATCTATATCTATATCTATATCTATATCTATATCTATATCTATATCTATATCTATATCTATATCTATATCTATATCTATATCTATATCTATATCTATATCTATATCTATATCTATATCTAAGTTTAGTTGGAAAATGAAATCGAAAAGCTTCAATCGTTTACAATGCAATTGCAATGCGTCCAGTTGAGTTGAGTTGAGCTGGTCACGTTTGTTAATGATCGTCAGGGACGAGTGTTGGATACGTACTACGTACTATATAGTATATAGTCTGGGCAGCTGAACCCTGAGACGACGTGCCGCCTCAAGCGGCGATGCAGCGCCGCATTTCAAGCAGTCGAGAGAGAAAAAACAAAAGTCGTTAACGTAACCAAACCCGAAACTTGATAAATCTATTGAAATTCATAACAAGTTACACCTACACAGAGGGACGGAAGGGCGATGGTGGAAGATATCTGCATAATTTCACCTTTGTTTGTCTGGAGAGAGATCTTTCGACTACGCGTATTTAGGCCAAACAGGAACGGCTGACGACTGACTGACTGACGAGCAGATCGGGGGGAAGTCGAGGTTGGCCAACGAAATTAGCGCTCTCAAGACCCACAACTCACAACAAGTCACAAGCTTTGCGTCCCCTTTTGCGATGCGTGTCTAAAATGTGTTAAACCGAAAGAAATCGCCAAGCCGAACGAGCCAAAACAAACCAGACATCACAACAAAATAAAGCTAGAAAAAGCAAATACGAAATGTAAACACAACAACAAGAAATCGCTGAGTTATGCGATGTCCATATAGGAGAGATACTCGTACTACTTATAGACATGCTCGGCATATGTAAATCCGTTGGCTGCGACCCATTGGCACCTGTTGCCATACCTCGGTTAAATCGTATTATTTGCATACCCTGCAATCGTTGAGCGTCCCCAAATAAGGTATATACTAAAGCAGATATCTAGCACAGGAAAGCTTACCAAATTCGGCAATTGGATTCATTTTGATGCTACTCTTTCACTAAACTATCGTTTTGAATTTAGCTCCTCAGCTTAACGACTTTATTTGGGTAATATGATCATGGTAAATAAACATTCTAAAAATAGTATTGATAGATGTGATGACGTAATAATAACAGCAATTAATACGAAACTGCAAAAGAGAATGTAATTACTATTAATATTTTTGCTATTTAGCTTGCACAATCATTTAGAAGCGGCAACTGGTAATTTTATTATTTATTATTATTATGGAAATATATGATAATAATAATGATATATATATGAATATGTAGGTATGATCAGATCTATACAAATTATAATGTGGTAGCAATAATAATAAAAAAAAGCTAATACTCATATTGAAACGGCAATTAAAAATGTAACTTTTATAAAAAATATATTAATTGTAATGCTTGAAATGACAAATCTACAACAAAATATTTGTACAAATATTTATTTAAAAGAATATATAGTATATTACAATTTCTAGTTCAATAACAAAAGTTGACAAGAGTTATATGATAAATATAATATAGCTAATATAAAACATTTAATTCTATAGCAAGTTTAAACAATGGATGACAATGAACATGAATGATTATTGTAGAAAACAATATAGCTTATATTTTACATTCAGTAAGAATTTTAAACATAGGATGACAATGAATATGAATGACTAGGAAACTAAGGAGCATAATTTTAAAAAGATTAATCCTGATTAGAAAAGAGTATTTTTTGTAGAGGGTATCATAGCGTCGCGTATGCTACGTTCTTGCCTGTAATTGTTATTAACTTTAGCTGTTGTTGCTTTCAGCTTTCGAGGTGCAAATTAATTGGGCTACTCGAGTTTCGTATTTCATTTCGTTTCGTTGCGTTTCGTTTGCCACGATCATAATAAAGTTTTTGTTTTTTTCTTCTTCTTTTTTCCATTATTATTTGTATCTTTTCTTTGCATCGATTCTTTAATTATGGCAATTAGCCAATTTCGTGCGAGGCAAAACGCCGAAACCAAAACCAAAACCAAAACCAAAACCAAAACCAAAACGAAGCCAGGCCAAAACCAGAGTAGAGATCTCAGTGCAAAAACAAAACAACAAAATAAAGTAAAGTGCTGTAAAGAAAAGTTATAATAATAGCAAACTGCAATTGCGGTCTGCATTCGGTGTTGAGTTTTTCACTTTCCACATTTGTTTTGCGCACTTAATAAACAATTTTCGCTATTTACACCATCGGTTTTTCATCGCATTCCAATTACAATTGCAATTAACGTTCGCAAATAACCGAAATATATCGAAAGATATTTTACCCCCATTTGTTTTTGTATTATACAAGTCGCAACGGGCCCAAAAAATACCTTTGTCCAGAGACGCGTAACTCTTGCAAAATTCCAGGAAACGAACTTCGAACAGATCTATATAAAATATATAAAATGTGCAAAAGAAAGTAGGGAAAGAGTTTTGCTTTCTTTGAGTGCAACTCGATGTGGATTGCGACAGGAGATTGAGCTGAATTCGTGAGGTAATCCATGGAAATGCTAATGGCGTTAATCATTGTGGCAATGACAATAATTGCGATTGACTTAATTATGCCATGATGATCACAATAAACAAAATAAACAATGACGATAGTTATGAAAAACAAGGATTGCAGTGTGAGAATTAGAAGCCAAATGAAAATTGTATTTCTTTAAATATTAAAGTTACAAAGTTGAAGATATTTGTTGAGAATGCATGAAGATAAACTGCTATATATAATAATATTTTTCCAATTTCACTATAGTAGTTTTGTTATTATTAATAGCAAAGTAGCAAACTTGTAGAAATTGGTTGAAAATGCCATTTATATTTTCTCAATTTCTGAATTCAAGTTTTAGTTTGAAATAAAAACGAATTAAATCAAATAACTATTTAAATTAAACGAAAATAAATATATTCTGCAATTTTCTGAATTACACTGTTATTTTAAATACAAAAAAAGTCGATAATCAAATGAGTCAGTTATCTGTATCTGCAAACGATTATAAATATATTTCCCTAATTTCTTTGTCACAGTTTATTTGCGCATACAAAAAAAACAAAGAAAATTAACCGAGTATATTAAAATTAGGCAGCTGATAAGTCGCAATCGTTAGTTATTTAATAAGCAAAATATATTTTTCAAATTTCTCTATTACGAGTTGTGAATGTATTAAAGTATTAAAATCAGGCAGCTTGTAACTTGGTATCTCGAAAATCGTTGAAACAAACGATTTTAATTTTTGGTTTGTTTTGTTTTGTTTAATTTGGAATTTTTGTGTCTTGCGCGTCGTGACAAAATCGTGTCGTGTCGAGTGTTTGTTGTTGTTGTTTGTGTTGTTGTTTGTGTTGTGACTATGGCTTCATGGCAGCCATGTTGTGCAGGGTGTGTTAGCAACACACACACACACACACACACACTCACACACGCACACACACACACACACTCGGAGAGACAGACTAACATCGCACATACCTATAAAATATGTTAATTGCGACATTTGTCGATTTGTTGCGGCGATTTCAGCAGCAGCAGCAGCAACAATTGTTGTTGTTGTTGTTGTTGTCGACGTTGTTGTTGTTGTTGTTGTTGTTGTTAACATTCAACCCAAATATGTCAGCCTTGTGTCTCGCGTGTCGCCGTGTCGCATACTCAACTGGCATCCATAATGCACATCCATTTTAATCCCAATGGCAAGCGATGCTTATTATAATTATTAATCATACGTACGTATGAATATTGCGTATACGCAGTGGGTTGCAAGCAGCAGCAGCATCATCATCAGACAGCGTGTTTAATTAACTTTATGGCTTGGCATTATTATTTCATTGATGAATAGATTAAAGTCTCATTACGCGGCGCGCAAGAAAGTTGCGGCTCAAGTGCTTTCCAAGTGATTGTCAAGTGCTCGATTTGACAGGCAGCCGAGTCGAGTAACCGCTGAAAAGATACCCTGTAAACGAAGTGAAAAACAACATCGATCGCATATAACGACTACAATTGATTCTGGTTTAAAATTCAATATATTTGCAACGAAATGAATCACACCAAAAGCATTATTCTCGAGCGAACTATCAACGATATCATTGATGATAAATAAAAATGATAAATTTCGAACTATTCAAAAATTTAATGCTCAACATTTTAAAAATATTTAAAATTATTGATTTCAATTTATTTTGCTACTAAATAACGATGTTAAGTCAACTATAGTATCGTGTTGCAAAGCAATAAAATAATATCAGGGAAAACTCAGACACAAAATATATTTATTTATTTATTTACACAAGATTTTCCATCACAGCAACAAAAATCTTAATCACTTTTGGATTTCTTTTTACCACAAGTCTTGAATGTGTTGAATGTATTATACAAAAATGCATCAATATCGCTAAAGTAACATTAAAAATCAAAATGTTGTCATTATCATGCGATTTTCAAAATATATAGTATTAATAAACTGACTGAGCAATTTAATTGCTGCATAACATATGTGAATACAGAAACATTTCGGATAATTTTATTTAATTAGTACAGCTACAAATTGTTAGTGACTAGAGTCATATTCAAAAGACTTTAGTTTGTAGCATATACAAAAATAATGTTAGTTGACATGAATTCAATTTCAACAGCTCCAACTTGAATTTAGTTTTGTTCGGTTGTTTTGGGCTGACACACTTGGCACATACTCCCCGCACACCAAGTGAAGCTGACGGGCAAGTATGTGGCTCTAATGCCGCAGATACATTTGTATCTCGGCGTGCTTTTAATGAGCCGCACTTTGTGTGCGTCGGCATGTGCAGAAAATTAGTTGGCAGCTGACTAAAAGCCACACTTGAACTCGCAAGAGTCAAGACTCTTTGTATCTCTAATTGTACAACAGAAACTATCTGTATCTGTATCTGTATCTGTATCTGTATCTTCAATTGTGCGTCTAACTTGTGTTCTATGCAAAAGCTGCTAATTTTGTGGCTGACTTGATGTCGATGTCGATGTTGAATTTGTGAGCTAAGCTCGCTTATTCTATGAATGTAATTGTATCTCTATCTCTATCTCTATCTCTATCTTTTTCTGTATCTCCATCTTTTTGTGGTTTTGTTTGCCTTTCGCTTCCCTTGCCGCAGGCATTGACAGCTTCAACTCAACTGCTCTCTACCTGTTTTTCCCCCCCTACCTGTTTTCCTCCCCGCCCCTTCCAGACAATGGTCCAAGTTAATCTCAACTTTGGCTGTACTCGAAAACATTTCAATTAGCGTTGATTTTTTTCGGGCTGCGCGATTAGCATAAAAGGAAATAAACAGTACCGCAATTGTTTGAGTTATGTGAATGCATTCACACACATTTCTATGAATATGTATGAATCTACGACTACGAATGCGAATGCGAATGCGAATACTTATATTCATGTTTATACGCGAATTGGCGAGCAAACAAACTTGCGCCAAACAAACAAAGAGACATCACACAAAACAGGTGCGATGCCCAAAACCAACCTCAATGTTATAGTTGGGTGTGGAGAGCGAGAGAGAGAGAGAGCGAGACAGCGTGTTGTTTATAATGCAATTAAATTTTAAACTTTAGCTCACAAGACTTCTCGAGGCTATTCAAACAACTACAACTAATTTAAAAGAGTTTTAAACTGTTGTATCAAATGAATTTTCCTAGCTCACACTTATCTCGACTTATGACAAAAGAATAATAAATATTTATAGTACAAATTATATTTAATTTAAAGCCATTTAAATAAATAGAATACAAATTGAAGAACTTTAAGGTGCCAAGAGATTGCTTCAATAAAAAGAGCTTTCTGTCTTACGAAACAGATTTTGATTTAGAAAATCGGAGCAAAAGATACTTTTCTGCAAATTTAAGTGAAATATAAATAAACAGCTATATAACATTTAGATTTAATTGAGAGCTAAGCGAAATATATCGAATAAAAATATATATTGGAAACAATAAACCAAGTTTAGAGGAATTGCTTCAACAAAAAGTAAAAACGATACTTATCTTCAAAAATTAGTTAATTTACAGTCAAGTGAAATTTATTTAAATATAAATGATTCAAATTAAAGTTAAAAGTAAAAGATACAAAAATTGCATTAACAAAAAATACTTGCGAATTGTTTGTTTAAATCTTAGCAATACTTTTTTGCAATTGTGACTGACAGTGCAAATTTCAAAATAAAATATCTATAAATGAAAGCTAGAGTTAATTCAGAGATTATTGTTTAAATATGTATAGTAAACATTGAAGTCAGTTTAGCTGCAAAGAAAGTGATTGTGATTTGGCAGACGACACGTTTTGTGGCCTTATCAGCGGCTGTATCTCAAACTCTTCGAGACGAGTATCTTGCGGCTGCATCAGTATTCGTATCTGCAACATTTATAGCTGTATCTGCAGCTGCATCTGCATTCAGTGAGAGGCAATTAAAATCTGATTGCGATTGCGATTGTGATTGAGATTGAGATGGCTCGTTAGTGGCCACTTGCCACATGCCACATGCCGCAAGTTCAATGCATGGCCAACGGCAATTCAATTAACTTGGTCAACTGGCAGCGAAGACGAAGACGCAGACGAAGACTGCTTTCTTGTCGTGCTGCAACTGTTCTAACTGTTTGACAGGCGACAAGCATGCAACATCGTGACGGCTGCTGATGCAACACGACACGACGCATGTGTCAGCGGCGGCAATCGCGTTCGGTTATGCAACACGGCTAAGCAGGCATTATGTTAATGGCCACCAATCTGGCTGGCATTCCAATTGGCCGCAGTTGCCGCAGTTGCCACAGAACTGGGTCAGCGTTGTGGCAACTGCCGCTAACTGGTTGCCACTCGACGTGCCGCACTTGCTGCTCGAGACGGTTGCCAAAAACGATCCGACTGCGAAAGCCTAATGAACTTTAAGAGCAATTTAATTGCTTGCCACTTGATCAATTGATCAATTGACAGAGTGACGCAAGTGATCGAGATATACGCAGCTATATATGTATATGGTGTGATCGGCAGAGATATGCGCAACTAATTAACTATTTAATCTAATCTATAATGGCAATTAGATGCGCTCTTGATAATACTATCCGAAAAAGCAACTGTTTTCTTAGTAATTTATTCAAGTGGTGGTAATTTAATTGAATTATTTTCAATATTTAAAAATGCATTATTATTATTTTCACTAACTAAAAAGTCAACTGTCTTCTTAGCAATCTAAATTTATTTAATATGCTGTTCGTATTGAAAGATTTGTAATTTATTTTCAACATTTAAGAAATATTATTTATTTATTTAATTTGATTGAATAGTACTTATTTAAAGAGAAGTAATTTATTTAATTTAGTTTGATATATAGAACTTATTTAAAGAGTAGTAATTTATTTTTAATATTTAAAATAACTTCTTAGCAATTTATTTAACTAGTACTTATTTTAAGAGTGCTAATTTATTTAATTTTATTTAATATGCTGTTCGTATTGAAAGTAAATTACAAATATTTTCAACATTTAAGAAATAAACTGCCTTCGTAGTAATTTATTTAACCAGTACTTATTTATTTAATTTGATTGAAGAGTACTTATTTAAAGAGAAGTAATTTATTTAATTTAGTTTGATATATAGAACTTATTTAAAGAGTAGTAATTTATTTGTAATATTTAAAATAACTTCTTAGCAATTTATTTAACTAGTACTTATTTTAAGAGTGCTAATTTATTTAATTTTATTTAATATGCTGTTCGTATTGAAAGTAAATTACAAATATTTTCAACATTTAAGAAATAAACTGCCTTCGTAGTAATTTATTTAACCAGTACTTATTTATTTAATTTGATTGAAGAGTACTTATTTAAAGAGAAGTAATTTATTTAATTTAGTTTGATTTGTAGTACATATTTAAAGAGTAGTAATTTATTTTTAATATTTAAACTGACTTCTTAGCAATTTGTTTAACTAGTACTTATTTAAAGAGTGCTTATTTATTTAATTTTATTTAATATGCTGTTCGTATTGAAAGATTTGTAATTTATTTTCAGCATTTAAGAAATATGAATTATTTATTTAATTTGATTGAAGAGAACTTATTTAAAGAGAAGTAATCTATTTAATTTAGTTTGATATATAGAACTTATTTAAAGAGTAGTAATTTATTTGTAATATTTAAAATAACTTCTTAGCAATTTATTTAACTAGTACTTATTTAAAGAGTGCTAATTTATTTAATTTTATTTAATATGCTGTTCGTATTGAACGTAAATTACAAATATTTTCAACATTTAAGAAATAAACTGCCTTCGTAGTAATTTATTTAACCAGTACTTATTTATTTAATTTGATTGAAGAGTACTTATTTAAAGAGAAGTAATTTATTTAATTTAGTTTGATATGTAGAAATTATTAAAATAAATCACTACTTATTTTGAATATTTAAACTGACTTCTTAGCAATTTATTTAAATAGTACTTGTTCAAAAAGTGGTCAATTATTCAATTGCACTTAACATTTAGTTCTTATTTAAAGAGTACTAATTTACTTTCAATGTTTAAAACTGTCTTAGCAATTTATTTAACTAGTAACTACCTAGATATTAGCAATTTATTTAATTAAATTGAATAGTACTTATTTAAAGAGTAGTAATATTTGTTTCAATTTCTCAGTAATTTATTTAACAAGTACTTATTCAAAGAGTGTCAATTTATTTAATTTAATTTAACATCTAGTACTCATTTAAAGAGTAATAATTTATTTTCAATCAATCAAACATTGCTTTACATAGCTTTCAATCAATAAGTACAGCTCATTATTTAATATTCAATGATCTAAGCAAAGCCATCATCAATCTTGTCAAAAATCGAGCAATCAATCAATTTTAAACTCTTTTTTGTCAGCCAAGAGCAACATGAATTGTTTGATACATTTTGTAGATATTACATTTTATTATGAAGTGCGATTTATGAAAGTATTATGCAGATAGTTTTATCTGCAAAAACAATTTGTTCACTGCAATTTTGACACGACAACTGGCAATTACAATGCTGCGCTGGTAACTTGAGAGTATCTGTCGAAAAGTATCTCGGCGCTGCAAATGTATCTAATTTATGTTTTCACTTTAATTATGAGTTGCAGCCGCGTTACGACGACAGCGACGCATCGAGTTACAGCGACTGCGATGCGTCTGCTTGAACTAAGTATAAAATGTGTATTATATTTAGTTGGTCTCGCTTAATTATTGCGCTTTTTTCAGTAGTTTTTACAATTTACGAGGCAGTTAGCTCGACCCTCTCTCTGTCTCTCTGACAGACAGACAGAAAGATTGACAGACAGGCATCTTTCTGTCTCCCTGTCTGTCTCTTTGTTTGGTCATCGTTGGCGTCAGCGCCTGCGCTCTCCGCTCGCCAGAAATCGAAAAGCGACTTCACTTTTCCAAGCGGCAGACCATATACGACTTCAACTTGCCTCTTGCCACCGTGCGGCGTCTCTGCACGTGGCCAGCAGTGCGTGTCCAGCCCCGGGCTTCGTGCATTTGGCAATAAATTATGTCTACGTGCCTCACAACTTTTCACTGCACGCGCCAAAAACAATAAAGCAGAAGCCACAGAAGCGTCTCTTTCTATCGCTCCCTAGTTGGTTGGACAAAAAGCCCAACCTGAAATCCCCATCCTGCGCAGAAGATGCACGATGGCCTATCTCGGCGTATCCATCTTTACATCATGCCCCACGTTGCAGTTGCAGTCGCAGTTGCTGCCACTTCAGCCGCTTCTGCTTCTGTTTGCAAATGTTTCGACCATGTTCCGGTGGCTTTTTTAAATGAATTTCACTGCAAATGCAACGCATCGTCGATGACGACGGCGACGTCTTCGAATTGTTGACATGCGGAAATGGCTTTGCCTTATGCGATATGCGATGTGCCACGCCCACTCCCACTCCCCATTTGGGGCAACAGCGTTACATCCGCCTGCGGCACCGTTACGCAATTAAACGACGCTAACAATCGTGCCTCCAAGCGTCACATTCACGCACTTTCTTCCGCAACAGCCGCGTTTCCAAATCGATATAGCATTATACCCCGATTGTTGAACTCTACAAATTGTCTATTATATTTGGCCATATCAACAAATGTCACAGACTTTTTAATACATCATATATTAAGCAGTCTTTACTCCATGTTTATTTTCTAATACACACTATTTTTGGCAGTCTTTATTATATATTTATTTTCTAATATATAGTATTCTTAGCAGTCTTCTTTCTATTTTAATTTTTTGTCACTTTCAAATTATATGATTTAACTAACTAAATATTAGTTGAGTTCTTTAACTGATTTTGCCACATTTCTACAAATGCAACAAACTTTCTGATGCATAGTATTTTAAGCAGTCTTTGTTTTATTTTATTGTTTTTTTTAACTTGAAATATGAGATCTAAAATACAATATAGAAATTAATTGAGCTCTTTAACAATTATTTTATATTTTGATATACGTATAGTTTTTACATATATCGTATTTTTATTAGTCTCTTTTTGTATTGTTTTATTTTGTATTTTATCAACTTACACATAATCTGAAATATCCGGTTTACAAAATAAAATAGACATCAAAAGAGCCTTATAATTTGTAATTATTAGATTTGAATTTGATTTAATTTTGAAAAAAAATTGAGAATTTTATTTGTGTTGTTCGTTAAACATACTTTTCTACTAAATATCTCAAGCACGATTTCAACATTTAAATGCGTCTTATTTGCTTGCTAGTTCATTGCAAAATATATTAAACTAAAAGCAATCAAGTCAGCTTGATGTCATCAATCCATTAGTCATATTTGAAGTGTAAACAAGCTGCTTATGGAATTTATGCGACCTCAAAGTAGCCAAATTCCAGCACACATTAATGCATTAACCCAATCTTGCCACTTTTGGCATTTTTATTGCCTCAAACTTGCCTTCTGCCAATGCAGATGAATTCAAATTTTGATAGCACTACATGATGGAGCTAAATACAGAGGGAAAACTACTTTTTACTGTGCGCGACCATTAAATATCTAGTAACTAATATTTGGACAGCTCATGAAATCAAAATAAAATACAACAAAAATTTATTAAATTGTTAATTAATGAGCAGTCGAGTTTATTCAGCTTGGGACTTTTTTAAAGGCATCAATCGATTCCTTTTTATGGTATGTGGCAATATTTTAATTTTAAAGAATTTAGGGAGGCGTGGTTAAATTCTAATGCGCATTAGCTTTAAAAGAAACTAACCCAAAATTGGCAGCTCTTAAATCTAGATGTTAGTATAAACAAGCAGACAGACAGTTGGATACAAGAAATTTACATACAGCTAGACAACAACTAGCTTGATCGCAGTAATTAAATTAACGTCATGTTTTTTAAATAAAAGAGTGAGCGATTTAAAAAATAGTTTTTCAATACAAAAATATAAGAAATCATTTAATATTTGATTTAATAAATTACGAAGCAGATAATACAGCTTGACTACACACAATAATTTATAAGCATTGATACTGAACAAGTTAGGATTATGCATAAATATAAACACACACAAGGAAAAACATAAAATGTTCATTGACACTTGAAAAATTAGAAGCAATTTAATGGCAGCAAATTTTTGCAGTTGAAAAGCAATTGCTAAGCGCTGTATAAATTAATTAAATAAATCACTGGGTATTTTGACCCAGTTGATGAATGTTATTAATGCTTTGGAAATATTAAATTTATATTTTGTTTGTACAAAATTAGCATAAGTATACAAACTGAACATATTTTGTATGCACTTATTTTCTTGAGGTATGTAAGAAAACTGCAACTGGTTTGTGTCTTCGCTAAGCACTGGCTGAAGTACATGCCATGGTTTATGCTTAACTTAGGGAAGAAATACACACTGAAAGGCATCTGCTCTCGAACCAATTTAATTAATTTAGTTGGAGTTGAAATTTGAGGGAACCCCTTTCTATCAATTATCGTGTACAAATTGCAGTCTCCAATCGCTTAGCATTTGCGCTCTGCATTTATAGCTCATAGAGTAAATGAGTCAATAATTTTATGAACGTAATCTTTAAGAAATAAATGAATCAATCAATGAATAACCTTTGCCTTTCGACTCCTTCTGATTGCAGAGATGCCATAATGGAGCCAATGACCATGCTGGTGTTGGCCTTCCAGCTGCTGGCGCTCTTCTCGATCGCCGGCGCGCTGTTGATCTACCTGATATGCAAGGTGCGCGAGGAGAGCCACGCCTGCAACGCCGACCAGCCGCCCAGCCGTGTGGTCCTGGTGACCAGCGCCGACACCGCCCTCGGCCTGCAGCTGTGCACGTATCTGGCGAACAAGGGATGCCGCGTGTTCGCCGGCATGAAGGAGGCAAGGGACTCGCTGCCGGCCAAGTTGCTCTGCGGCTGGATGAAGATACGCGAGTACAGCGAGGAGCCGATCAGCGGCACCATCATCCCGATGCGGCTGGACGTGACCCGCGAGGACGTGCTGCGCGAGGCGACGATTGCGATGGGCGCCCATCTCAATGCGAATGAGCGCGGCATCGCTGCGGTGATCAACACCAGCGGCAGCGTCTATCGCGGCCGCGTCGAGTCCCAGGACGTCCAGCAGTGGGAGCACATGCTCAAGACCAACATCCTGGGCACGCTGCGTGTGGCCAAGGCGTTCGTCGGCTTCCTGCGGCCGACGCGCGGCCGCCTCCTCTACCTGGGCGGCAGCTCGGCGGGCGCCAGCATGGGAGGCGACGGCCTCGTCGCCTTCAACGCGTCCCGCGTCGCCGTCGAGAAGTGCGCCGACGAGCTGCGCAAGGAGCTGCAGCCCTATGGCGTCAGCATCGTGGCCCTCGACACCTGTGGCATGACTGCCGAGTCGCTCTACAAGGCGCCCGTTGCGCAGAGTAAGTGCCGCCAATCAAGCATCACATCCTGAACTACTCTAAAACTATAGAATACTAGTCAGCTTAAAGCATTTATTTATTATGTAGACAGTCGATAGTTAGCGACCCTCCAAAGGGTGTCCAAATTGTCCTTGTAGCTTCCGTGATATTCACGGCTTTTAGTTTTCAAATAAAACATTTTAATGCAAGCCCCAAAAGTATGCAATTTTTTTTGTAGTTTTTGCACTTCCAACATTTTTGCAGCAGGGACGAAAAAAATTGTAGGAATCGCAGCAAAATGTCAAAATCATGAGTAACTCGAAAACTAAAAGGACTATCCAAATGTCCTTTGGCCAGATGATAGTCCTTGTTGAGACGAGTTGATTGCCGCCGGACTCATAAGGATCTGTAAGGATATGGCCAAGATAGAGCATGTTTTCTCTCAGCAAAAAAGTCATTCTAACTCAGTTGTTTAAAGGCTGTTTCGGCTTTTGATTTCATAGTCGTCCATCACGTATTCAGCCCCATCTTCGTGCCAAAGGACATCCTGATCGTCCTTCAAATGACGAAGTTACGGGGGATTTTTGAATTTTTGCCCAATTTTCCATGCCTCCCCCTTGTAGATTTTTTCGAAAAATTCTTGTTTGTTTTTTTTATATATTCTTTATTTTTTCAATGACAATCGGCAGTTATTTTTAAACGTATTTACTAGAGCTATCGATAGTCTAAAGGACATCTAAATTATCGTTGTTGTTTTCGAGATATACACATTTTAAGTTTTCGACTACAAAATTAATTCGACCCCCCGAAAGTATGCAACATTTTTTAATTTTTGCACTTGAAAATTTTTCGCTGCGGAGTCGAAAAAAAATGCTAGGAATCGAAACAAAATGAGAAAATCATGAATATCTCGGAAGCCAAAAGGACGATCGGAATGTCCTTTGGCCAGTTCATAGTCCTTGTTGAGACGAGTTGATTGCCGCAGGACTCATAAGGATCTGTTAGGATATGGCCAAGATAGAGCATGTTTTCTCCCAGCAAAAAAAGTCCTTCTAACTCGGTTGTTTAGAGGATATTTTGGCTTTTGAATTCATAGTCGTCCATCACGTATTCAGCCCCATCTTCGTGCCAAAGGACATCCTGATCGTCCTTCAAATGACGAAGTTACGGGGGATTTTTGAATTTTTGCTCAATTTTCCATGCCTCCCCCTTGTAGATTTTTTCGAAAAATTCTTGTTTGTTTTTTTTATATATTCTTTATTTTTTTAATGACAATCGGCAGTTATTTTTAAACGTATTTGTTAGGGCTATCGATAGTCTAAAGGACATATAAATTATCGTTGTTGTTTTCGAGATATATGTACACATTTTAAGTTTTCGACTACAAAATTAATTCGACCCCCCGAAAGTATGCAACATTTTTTAATTTTTGGACTTGTAAATTTTTCGCTGCGGAGTCGAAAAAAAATGCTAGGAATCGAAACAAAATGAGAAAATCATGAATATCTCGGGAACCAAAAGGACGATCGGAATGTCCTTTGGCCAGTTCATAGTCCTTGTTGAGACGAGTTGATTGCCGCCGGACTCATAAGGATCTGTAAGGATATGGCCAAGATAGAGCATGTTTTCTCTCAGCAAAAAAGTCCTTCTAACTCTGTTGTTTAAAGGATATTTTGGCTTTTGATTTCATAGTCGTCCATCACGTATTCAGCCTCATCTTTGTGCCAAAGGACATCCTGATCGTCCTTCAAATGACGAAGTTACGGGGGATTTTTGAATTTTTGCCCAATTTTCCATGCCTCCCCCTTGTAGATTTTTTCGAAAAATTCTTGTTTGTTTTTTTTATATATTCTTTATTTTTTCAATGACAATCGGCAGTTATTTTTAAACGTATTTGTTAGGGCTATCGATAGTCTAAAGGACATCTAAATTATCGTTGTTGTTTTCGAGATATACACATTTTAAGTTTTCGACTACAAAATTAATTCGACCCCCGAAAGTATGCAACATTTTTTAATTTTTGGACTTGTAAATTTTTCGTTGCGGAGTCGAAAAAAAATGCAAGGAATCGAAACAAAATGAGAAAATCATGAATATCTCGGGAACCAAAAGGACGATCGGAATGTCCTTTGGCCAGTTCATAGTCCTTGTTGAGACGAGTTGATTGCCGCCGGACTCATAAGGATCTGTAAGGATATGGCCAAGATAGAGCATGTTTTCTCTCAGCAAAAAAGTCCTTCTAACTCTGTTGTTTAAAGGATATTTTGGCTTTTGATTTCATAGTCGTCCATCACGTATTCAGCCTCATCTTTGTGCCAAAGGACATCCTGATCGTCCTTCAAATGACGAAGTTACGGGGGATTTTTGAATTTTTGCCCAATTTTCCATGCCTCCCCCTTGTAGATTTTTTCGAAAAAATTATGTTTGTTTTTTTTATATATTCTTAGTTTTTTTATGACAATCTACAGTTATTTTTAAACGTATTTGTTATGGCTATCGACCGGCCAATGGCTATCTAAATTGTTGTTGTTGTTTTCGAGATAAACACATTTAAAGTTTTCGACTACAAAATTAATTCGATCCCCAAAAGTATGCAAAAGTTTTTAATTTTTGGACTTGCAAATTTTCATTGCGGAGTCGAAAAAAAAATGCAAGGAGTCGATACAAAATGAGAAAATTATGAATATCTCGGGAACCACAAGGACGATCAAAATGTCCTTTGGCCAGCTGATAGTCATTGTTAAGACGAGTTGATTGCCACAGGATTCATAAGGATCGGCAAGGATATGGCCAAGATAGAGCATGTTTTCTCTCAGCAAAAAAGTCCTTCTAACTCTGTTGTTTAAAGGATATTTTGGCTTTTGATTTCATAGTCGTCCATCACGTATTCAGCCTCATCTTCGTGCCAAAGGACATCCTGATCGTCCTGCAAATGACGAAGTTACGGGGGATTTTTGAATTTTTGCTCAATTTTCCATGCCTCCCCCTTGTAGATTTTTTCGAAAAATTCTGTTCTCTGTTTACGGCTGTGCAATCTGCATTCCTAGTAGCTGCCAGCTGCTTGCTGATGATTTCTGTTCGCCCGGTATTACAGCTGCAGATTCGTCAATTTTCAGCCGTTGAAGTGCTGCGTATGGACAGCAACAACAAGTTCCAGAATAATATTTGCAGCAACAGCAACTGCAAGGAAATAAAAAAACTGATTAAAGAATGAAATATAAATTTGTTTAGAAGAATTTCATACTTGCTTTTGAAACGTCATTTTGCTCTCTGTGTTGCTGAAGCATAACTTCATGAAGCTATTAATAAAACTTGATTCGTTCGTGTTTTTGCAGCCATCTCGCAGGTGCCCGGCGCTCCGACTCAGTATACGGCGGATGTGCTCAGCACGAGCGCCCTGCAGGTGATCGAGCGGGCGCTGTGGGATTATACGCCGCAGCAGCGCTACACGTTGCTCTCCCACAACAAGTATCAATTCACGTTGCCATGCCGCTCCTCCTTGCGTCTTCATCGTCCCAGCGAGTCGCCGGTCGCCGCCACGCAGTCCGTCTAACTGAAACGCAAAACAAAAGAAGAGAAAATCGCAGTCGAGACCGTAACCGAAACCGAAACCGGAAATTGTATTGGAATTGAATGCGTGCCGTTTACAACAACTTTTCTGTACATATGCAACCCGCAACATTCTCCAAGTGCAACTGCAACTGCAACGGCAACTTGCAACGCACAAAACTGTATCTGTCTAATGTATCTTTGTCTGCAGCTTCGATCTACGTTATTTTTCGTCATCAACATTTTGTTTGCTGATTATTATTAATATTATTACGATTTTTATACGTTTTATAATTTTTTTTTTTTGCGGATATCAGGCTACAATATTTTTATTTGTAGACCTGATGCCTGGTTCGGTACATTCGGTAACCATTGCGTATACATAATGTTACGATTTATACACAATAAATATCTTACAAACATATCAAAATATAATACATACATATATTCCATTATGTGTACAAAAATTAGCAACCTTTATTGTCATTTTATTTGTGATGTGATTTGGGGGTTTGAGGCTGCGATTGATTGTCGCAACTATTCGTAATTTGAGATGAAATCATAGCGCAGCACCGAGGCGCTGTAGACATCACCCGACCGCGCCTGCGTCTTGTCCGCTGTGCGACCAGGCAAATGGATGAGCACATCAGCGCCCACAATGCTCTGCAGCCGACTGCTGATCTGTTAATATACATAGAAATGGGTTTAGCGGGCGTGACAAAGAGAGCGAAGTTTGACTCACCTGATCTCCATTGACGCTGGCATGCAGCTGACCTTTAATGCTGCTCACTGTGGCGCGCACATATTCCGGACGACCATCCAAGTCGATGGCATCGTTCAGCAACTGCAATGGAGAGCATAAATTAGTTCAATATCTGGTAATCGAACTTTGATTATGAATTTAAATTGATGTATCGGATGAAAATTGACATAACTAATTACTTTATAATACAGCTTTCTCAATGTTAAGTTACTGCAAAACATTAAATTCAAAAACAATTGTTAGAATCTGTAATGTCTTTCTTATAAACTGCATGTTAGTTTCTGCATGATAACAATAATAAATTAGCTGTCTCTGTTAAAAACAAACAAATAATCTAAGACTTGAATAAACTATCATTATTTTTAAATGCGTAAAGAAATTAAAAAAAAATAATGTCAGGTTAGTGTATGATAATGATATCTATGCAGTTTAAAATATATTGATAGTATCTTAAACACAAATTGAGACCTTTATCTAAATTCGTTGCGTACTCAAATGCTAATAAATGTCAGCTAAAACGAAGACTGAGTCTGAAGAATGGAGTGTACGTTTATCTAAGTTGGTTGTTTTTTGGCCAACATTTATGCAGCAGCATAGTTGGTCTAATCTCAAGTTAGGTAAACTAAACTGAGCACTTGTGAAAGTCATATTTGTTTATGTGCTTGCCTGATAAGCACAAAGCACTTCAAGTTGCCACATCATGTTGAAGAAAGCCTTAAAGACGACGCCGCTTATCGGAAGAAACTTGGGCAGAGATAACGCAGCAACGGCGTCACAGAATTCGAGTGTTCTATTAAAATGGGGAATGCGAACACTGTAAATTGATTGATTGGACTTTCTCAATTGTCTGCGATATGACGAGTGGCGATTGTCGATTGATTTCGCTAATCTACGCGCTCCAGAATATGCTGGCAAAACAAATACTGGCAATTTCACAACATATTTGTTTTAGTTGAGAGATTTGCGATTCATACCGTCACATTGAGCACGGGCAAGGAGCACTTGGCACGCGGCCAGCCGGCGGCCCAGCGGAGCGCGGGCAACGCGAACAGATGGAATGTGACGAAGGCGGAGACGGGATTGCCGGGCAGGCCAAAGAAATACTTCGACTCTCTGCTGCCAAATGTCATCGGTTTGCTGCCAAATACAACAAAATTAGTGGTTGCAATTTATAAGCAGATTACTTAAAGCTGCTTACCCGGGCTTCATGTTGACGCGTCCGAAGTGCAGCTGAAAGTTGAGCGCTTGCAGCGCTGGCTTGATGAAATCCTTGTCGCCCATGGAGACGCCGCCGCTGCAGATGACAAAGTCAACAGCCTCAAACAGATCCGACAGCGTCTGCTTAATGTTGTCCAAGCTGAAAGCATAATTATAGTCGACCTTACTAGAGTTCAATTAAAATTTACCCTCTACTTTGCATTGGGCTACTTAAAGAATTTGTAATTGCCAATTAAAAATAATCTAAATAGTACAAAGTAAAGATCTATCACTCACTTGTCGCTCAGCACCTGGAGCTGCATGCAGTCGAAGCCAAAGTAGAGCAACAGCTCCTCCAGCATCGTGGTATTCGAGTCGTAGATTTTGCCAGCCGCCGCCGGCTGATTAGGCGCCAGCAGCTCGCTGCCTGTTGAGATTATGGCCACCTTGGGCTTGCGCTGCGTGAGCTGGCAACCGACAGAGGCCAGCAGCGATTTGCTGACCACCGGCGAGGCATCAAAGGCGGGAAACACACGTTCCCCCTTGGCCAGATCGAAGCCAACAGCGCTGCAGCAAAGTGAAGCGAAAGTAAGTACAAAAGACGTGATGGAATGAAGTGACAGGCTCACCGCACATCCTGTCCAGCCTGCGGCTCGACGAGTATGTCCACCAGACTCTCCTCACCGTACTTGTCGCGCTGCAGCAGCTTGGTGTCCTCCACCTGAACCACGCAGTCCGCATGCTCCGGCAGCGCGGCGCCCGTATTGATCTTGAAGCACTCGTCCTCCTGCAGCGGATGCGGATTGACCTGCAAGGCATTCACAAAGTGTTCGTCATAGAGCTAACTCAATGAAATGATTGCCTTACCTTGTCGCCCGCTGCTATGCAGTCGAGGACGCGCTTGCTGCCTGAGAACCCCGTCGATTTCATGGCGTAGCCATCCTTGATCGAGGCCCGGAACGGCGGAATGTTCACGGGCGACACCAGCGTCTCCAGCTGCTGCACGGCCGCCTGGTTGTGGCGCTGCACCGTGCGCAGTACGGTCTCGAGCGCCTGTTGTACGTCCAACATGGGAAACGGCGAGTTGCGATCGCTGTCGCTGCCGGCGCCCGTTTTGTGCGGACAGACGTGACGTTGCTGCTTCAACGTGGCGGGAACCGCTTGCAACGCGGCATGCGTGCGCTGCACCAGCTGCAGATCGTTGCGCAGCAGATGGACGGCATGCGGCAAGATGTCGCGCACCACATCGAAACATTCGATCACCGCCTTCTCGCTGCCAGGGAAATTCAGGATCAGCGTGTTGCCGGCAATGCCGCAAATGCCGCGCGACAACGCTGCAAATTTAGTCTTCTGCAGCGAGGCCAAGGCGATCGCCATCGTGAGTTGGCTGCAGTCGCGATCGATCAGCTGCTTGGTGGCCTCCGGCGTGACGTCACGTGGCGCAAAGCCGGTGCCGCCGGTGGTGAGAATGACGCGGACATCGCCGCGATCGATCCAGCGGCGCAGCTCGCGCTGTATCAGATCCTGTTCGTCGGGCAGCACGCTACTGATGACAGGGGCATTTTTGAACGCTTCGCCAATCAGTGTGACCAGCCGCGGGCCGCTGCGATCCTTCGAAGGCTCCTCGTAGCATGTGTCGCTAACTTCCAGACACGAAGATTGCAGTTTGTAGCTGATTAAATGATAATATTACTCACTTGTCAATACGCCGAAGGTGATCGCATCCATGGTGACATTTATGTAAGCTCGTCCGCACTTGCTGCTATCAATTAAATTGTGTTTAATAAAGCGTTTAGCACTCACTCAAAGCGACAAAATTACTTTTCGATCTGATTGCTTTGCTTTGACCGTTTTGTGGGGCACAACGCGTTTTGGGCATTTTTAGCACATTTCCGAGTTGCTTCTGATTTCAACCGTGTGTACACACTGGCGCCGCACTATTTCAAAAATTTAAATGCACTTCTATTTGTTGTACAATCGTAATGTTAATTTCTCGTTTATTTACACTACACTACAACAATACAAAAAAAAAAAGAATAACAAACAAACATCACCGCTGGCCAATTGATTTATTTGCCGCCCGGTGGAGCGCCGCCAGCCGCCTTTGTGCGCTCCTCCAGTGGATCGTAGCCGGAGGCCATCTTCTCCTTGAATTGTTCGTAGGTGCGCTTGCGATCGAAGTGTTTCACCCATTGGCCGGGACAGGATTTCTCGAAGGCCTTGCGCAATGTCTGACAGGCGCTCGGCACCTTCTCGCCGCTTGTGGAGCTGTGCTTGGGCGCATTCTCGTCTAGGCATTTCCAGTAGTCGTCGCGGTTCGCCCAGCACTTGGCACGCTCCGCCTTGTCCGGAAAACTCATCTTCTGGCAGTGGTTTTGTTTTGATACTCGCTGGGGTCGATGTCACTCTTGTTCTGCTGCTGCTGCTGGCCACTAGTGCGCCAATCTTGTCCACTCACTGCTGCAGTCTCGCTAGTCTACATGATAAGACGGTTAATTACACAGATATTAACATAGCAATTTGGCATTAAACAAAATATTACCAGAACCAACCTCAAAATTACAAAACATACAATTGCCGAAATAGTGTGGCCAGCTTTACGCCAATGTTGCCCAACAAACAGCTGAGCTGAGCGCAGAGTTGCACTGCAACATCATTGGAGTAATCGATAATCGATAAGCAGTAAGAATTTGAATTCAAAATTGAAATTGACAGTTATTCACATTTGGGACTAAAACTCATCACGCATTCAGTTGTATTACAATTTATTTGATTTAATATATTGGTGACTTATATTTAACATTATTGGGTTTTTATTTCAACTAATCAGTGTAATCTATCCAAATAAACAAAAAAAAAACCATTGTACTTGTGTATCAATTCCAAAAATCAAAATCAAAATTATCTATATGGAACAAAACATAGAATCGCAGACCGATAACAATAAAAACGTGAGTGTGACTACTTAAGTGGTAAATGTCGTGCGTGGAAACCGTTATACGTATACATACATACATACACAAGTATATATTGTATTTATGCAAATATCGTTTATATATTGTACATATAAATTACGTATTGAAAATGCTGCTCTGCTGCGGCCAAGTGCAGAATGTGGGGGCGCAATAACTGCCCCTTTTAATTGAACAAATGGCCTCGACGAGCTCTCTAGACATACATATGCAATAATTAATCAAATGTGATTGTGAACTCTAGGAACACTGCAAATCTCAACGCGGTGATGTTCGTTCGTATTACAAATTGGATTCATTTTGATTTTTGACATACATAAATAGCATATAGATCGATATTTGTATAGTTATATTTGATTAACTGCTGAATGTGTGGATCTGTCTCTATAGTGTGGGTTTATTTCAGCATTGATTACTTATCATTAATGTGTATACGATATATATATATATATATATATAGTATGCCTATTGTACATATAAACAGTTACACAAATACATATATTAAGTTGGGAGGCCACGCTATAAACACGTTGTAATACCTCTATGTACATCTATATATATATTGTATATATCTATATTTATTACTAGCTCAATGATGTGATTCGTTAGCCGCAAGGATATGGTTGGAACTCAAGGGTTAAGTAATTTGATGATGATGATGATGCTGCTTTAAGTGGTCACATCTCAAAATGCATTGCAGTCAATGTATTGTTTTATGTTGTATTATATTCCTGTAGTACCTTGTCCTGGGCTCCACATGTTAAACTCGTTCCCTCCCTGTCCGATTTGTTGGGGAAGAGGGAGGGCGGATTGAGCCACACAATGGAGCGGGGGGCTCTTTGAAAGCGTTTGAGGCACTTGTGGCTTTCTAGCGCAAAGCGAAAATGCAGCCATTACAGTTATTAACTAACCATAACAGTAGCAGCAGGTTGTAACAATCACATTCGCGTTAACATCGAGCGTTAAACGTTACAGTTTGCTTTGCTGTTTAAACTACAAAACCAAAAACAAAAAAGCAACAAAAAGAACTCGGAGAAGGAAATGGGCGACAACGTTCACCAGCATTTGAACTCTCCGCACAATCTGCCTTCAAACCAGTTTGCATGTGTATGTGTGTGTGAGTATTTGTGGCTAAAATACAATGCTTGTTCAATGTTATATTAACGACTATCAGTACTTTGCCCAGCACAAACATTCAATTATCAATTTTGATTTATGGTTTTTTTTGTTTTGTATAATTTCTAATAGATTTATGTATAGTTTGAATGCATGCTTTCGAATTGGTCTAAACAATTGTTGCCAAAAGTAACACATACACAACACATACAAATAAACCATGCATATTATATATGTTTGTTTGTTGTCCGTATAAAACAAGTTACAATTTATTGTTAAGTTCACGTCGTGAGTGCGGTTAGTTGTGGTTGCTTTTGTTGCTGCGCTGCTGTGTCGCTATTGTGGGTTGCATTGTTGCTGCTTGCTAAAGCTCGTTTAACAATTCCAAAATGACAATTATACATTTATATTGTACACGTAGTATTATCTGTACATATGCATTATATATATGTGTAGATGCTTATGTATTGTTGCCTATGACTAGATACAAAATTCTCTGCTCCACTTCTCTCATTCGCTTTCGCTCTCTCTCTCTCTCAATCGTCGCTTAACATTTAAACAATTCAAATAAGAATGTCTTATACACATATATAGATTTTGTTGTCATTCTTCGTATTGCACAATGCGGCATGCAGCTTATTGTATGGTTTTGTTTTGTTTGTTGTTATTAAAGAAAACATATTTAATTAGCTCATAAAAACAAATGCATAATAATAATCATAAAAAAAAAATAAAGTAATGTGTATCAACACATACAAGTACATGCTACATACATACATATTATGTATAAACAAAAAACTAAATAAAATGTGTAGGTAGCTTAAACCTTCAAACATATTTTGGCAGTCGCAGATTGCCAACACACCAACAATTTGCATTTTGTTGTCGTTGTTGCTCTTGTCCCCTCCTCTTCGTGGTTGTTGGCTCTGTTAAATATATTTTAATATGGCGCGCGCAATTTTTTTGTTTTTTTTTCCTATTTGTGTGATGCTTGGCAACTTGGCTTGGCCAAGAGAGTCCTTGTCGATTTGTCTCGTCCACTATTGTTTTCTCTCTCTTTTTAAATTGTAGGCGTCTCCTGCTGCGCCTCAGCAGCTGTTGGCGGCGGCAGCGCCTCCTCCTCGCCGCCCGTCCCCGTGGGCGAAGTGTTGCAGCTTCCGCCGTGCAACGCGTACTTGCAGCTCGCCGTGAGGCAACGACATCCGCCACCGGCGGCACGCTGCTCTGCACGCCAGAACTTGTCGCCATAATCGTAGCTACAAAATAAGATTAATAATATGAAAGACAAATAGCAATAGATTCATAAATAATTATAATACACTTCAAATTAGTTATAAAACTGTCAATAAAACGATAAGTACTCTGTATTATCATATTATGTCAGATAAATAGTAGATAATAATATTGAAAAACAACACATCGATTAAAACTAAAAAATAAAATAAGTTAACAAAAATAATAAATTTAAATTAGAAATCACATATGCTTAGCGAACAATTTGAGAATCGGTGAGGAGGGACTAGACTTAGAACATTACTGACATATGTATGTACATATAGTCCATGCAAGGTACTCTTCACACTTAATGTTCTTTTAATTCTTTATAATTTTAAATGGTTAAAGCTGGAGTTTTGCATAATACAATAAAAAATATTAAGTAATAAAGACATAAAATAAGACTAGATTTATTAAAAATTATATTAGAATTTAAAAAAATGCCTAAAATGCTAGTTATGTATTAACAATGTTGTTAGCATTTAATTGGTGACTAATATATATGATTTAACTTGAAGCGCAGGGAATTTTGAATAAATATGTACAATGAAATAAAGTTTAAACCTGTACTTAGCGAACTTACCAAATCTCCTCGCCCGCATCGATGTCCCGACAGGCGAAAAAGGCAATTTTGGGGAAGCGATAATCCTGATGCTCGTAAAAGACGCGCACAGGCAAAATATTGGGTTCGCACGAATGATTGAAGAAGCGACTGACATTGCCGTAATAGTTGGCATCGATGCAATGCCCATTGTCCAGATCGAAGTAGTAGCTGTCGTCGGTGCGTCGATCCGCCTCCGGAGCGGTGAGTATCTCACCCGAATAACTGGCCACAAAGGTGCCCTTGGGCACGTTGGCCAGCGCACGAACTCCCCAGCCCTTGGCTGGCTCCTCGCACTCCACGATCTGCAGCGGCGTTCGTGTGCCGTTCTGCACGACGCGATTCTTGCACGATAACTAAAGACAGAGATAGTCAGAGGGAGTTAATCAGCTCTTTGGCCAGATCCGAGTGTAACTATCTTACCTGATTGCAGCCACAGACATCGTTGCACTCAAAGATCACCGCCGGATCGTCGTAGTTGAAGTCACAATTGAGTCGACTCTCCGCCGTGTACCAGTTTTGCGAGGAGGCGCCGTTGCACTGGCACAGATCACTGCTGCAGCTGTCGAGGCACGAACAGATGCGCATCTGCGACACGCGTCGATCAATCTGCACCGGATTCTGCAGTATGATGCAGCTGGTAATGTACTTGAAGTCTGGCCACATCAAGGCATCGGCCTCGTCCTCGTGCTCCGACATTGTCAGCTCGTTGCGCACCGCTTGAATGGGACGCGATTCGCGTCCATTCGAAGCATCCGCGCAGACGACACGCGTGCGCAGTCCGAGCGGACGAAAGCTACGCATCTGCATGTTGAAGCCGACGGTGCGTCCGCATTCGGACTCCTCGTTGGGTATGCAATCGAATGGCAGTTGCTCCGCCTTGTTCTTGATCATCAGATCGGCGCCATTCGCTATCAGAGCGATGCACATGCGTGTCACCGAGTGACGACACGCAATGTGTCTGTTGAATACATAAAACTTTAGTGTTAGTTGCTTGGTTCGCTCCCTTGCCTGCTTCTACTTACAGCGGCGTATCGCCCTCCACGTTCTGCACATTGCAATCGGCGCCCGCCTGCAGCAGCACTGTGATCGTCTCGAGGCCATCGTTGTGCAGCGTCGACCAGTGCAGCACCGTGTTGTTGTCGTTGTCGCAGATGTTCGCATCCGCGCCATGGTTCAGCAGCAAACTAAATGTTGATCAAGTTACACATTAAAATCTATTATATGTATATTAACCAGAGAGTTTAATGTTCAAATATGCACAAAAAATAAAACCACAAAAATATGCACAAAAAACTACAAATCTTATCTGCTTAACTAACAATTTGAGAATCGCCCAGAAGGCACTCTATAGTAATTGTATCAAATCCTTATCCACTTCGATTGCAGGGACTGATATTTTATTTAGATTTTCTTTTCAATTTTAGTTGTTGACTTTTCTTGGTATAGAATGTAAATATAAATGTATAAAATATATGAATGTTTTCAGCGCAATATGGTTTTGTCTGATTATTTTTGCAAGTAAATATTTCATTGAAGCTGTTGACTTTGGAATCACAATCTTTGTTCTCAAAAAATCAACGTATTCTCTGGTTATTGGAAATCCACAATGAAAGTTCCGTAGCACAATTAATTCTAATTTACAATATTAAATAGTTGAAGTTGGATTTTTGAAAATCCCTTTCTTATTGAATGATTCAAAGTTGTGGGCTGCCAATTTATAGTTTAGTCAGTCAAAGGTTTAGCACAAAGAGTTCTCATGTATGTAAAACACAGATAAGCCTTTAAATTAAGCTAAGAACAGGCGGACAGACACGCTCAATGGGCAAACAAATGATGTTGGTAAGAGATGTTTTTAAGCACCGCACCTGACAATATCCGTGTGTCCCAGCTCAGCTGCCCAGACCATTGCCGTCCAGCCGCCCTCGTCCTGTGTGTCAATGAAGCTGAGAAAGTTGGCAATGTTGCGCGAGGCGCGATAGCTGTCCACAATGAGCTGCGCAGCATCCAGATTGCCCAGCTTGGCCGCAATATGCAGACTCGTCATGCCATCTGGGCCCTGCAGACGAAGACGAAGACGAAGACGAAGACGAAGACGAAACACTTAAGTAAGAGAATTGATAGATGACTCTGCTCTCGCTCACCTTAATGGCTACGTCGGCGCCGCATTGCAGAAACAGATTGAGCATGTCGCACTTGTCATTGGTCACGGCGCACATCAGCGCGGTGCGCAGCTCGCTGTCCACGATGTTCACAAAGTCCTGCGAGCTGGCGCCCTTGCAGAGCAGCAGATAGGCCATCTGGAGGGTGCCCGAGTGAGCCACCAGGTGCAGGCAGGTACCGTTCAGATATTCGCGCATTCGCGTCAGCACATTGTAGTCGGCAGCTGAGGTGTGAAAGAGATGCAGACGGAGAAGTGAATCGATTAGAGCGAGCAAGTTGCAAGTAGCGAGAGCTGATTGAACAGTTTTCACCAAAAATGCAATGTGACATTTATAAGCATTTTATAAGCACACATAGGGTTCAAAATATTCCAAACATAAATGAAGTAAAACATTAGTATGAATTTAGCCATATTAGGCAATAGTTACTTATTGCTATAAGACTGATTGTAAATAAACAAAAAAATACATATACATTTTTGTTGGATTAAGATTGGAACTTGCGCTTTGAGTTTTCCAACTCTAAGTAGTTTCATTTTTGCTATTTTGAATTTCTATTCCTCCGTTCTATTTCCTACGGATTCTCAAGCATATAAGCACATTATCAGCAAAGCCGACAGACGGACAAACGGATATATATGAATGATCCTACAGCAAAAGTCTCGCTGCGGTAGTTTTGGGGTTCGAGTTGTTACCTAGAATCTCGGCGACGCGCTCCAAATCATCGTTCTGCACAGCGTAGTACATGTCGCGAGAGTTGAACTCGGTGGTGACGCGACCGCTGGTGGAGACCATGCGACCGCGTTGCACCACATTCATCACGGACTCGGGTATCAGCTGCTCGAAGTTGATGATGTGCAGCGCATGTCCCGCGCCATTGTTGCCCGCTGTCGTCGCCGCTGACGATGCTGCCGCTGTCGATGGCTTGCCATTGCTGTTGCTGCTGCTGTTGGCTCGCGTGCCATTCGATTTGCTGGATGTGGAGGCGTTGGCGTTGACCGTGGCAGCGGCGCCGCTCTTGCCGCGTGTGGCATTCGACGATGTGGCGCCTTTGGCGGCGCTGGGCTTGGCGAACTGTGTGAGATGCGCTGACGTCGTCAGCTTGGCGGGTTTGCTGCAAGATCACAGCACAAAGAAACAACAGTCAAGAGATGTAGGTGAGAATGCTGTCAAGCAATACTCACATTTTGGTCTTCTGGGCGGGCAGAAAGACGGGCAATGTTTGGCATTTCATGGTCACGGTCGAGGTGCGCTCGGGGGTGTCGAGACCGCAGTGCGGACACTTGAGCACCAGCAGCGGACTCGGGTAGCTGTGGGCGGAGGAGGAAGAGGAGCCGTTGTTGTTGTTTACGGTGCCATTGTCGTAGGGGCTGTTCAAGATGAAGCGCTGCGCGCAGTCCGGATGAAAGAAGTGCTGTTGCTTGCACAGCACAAATTTGCCCTGCAACACAAATGATTGATTGATCAATAGGCCGTTTGAGAGATAAATTGCTTTAGTGCATTAATGAATTTCAAATTATTCTTCGACTGGAAGTGGCTAATTAATTGTTTGGTTGACAATTGGCGACAATTAGCCAAATGTTTGATTGATTGATTGTTCAGTTAATAATTTGTTTCAATGGATTGAAATAGCGAAATGTTGATTGATCCTAAATAAGGATTCATTGAAGTATAAATTAATAATTGATCTGAGATTGATACAACATATTAATTATATCATAACAATTGTAAATCTATAATAATATGAAAAAAAAACGTTTTAATATATAAGTAATTGAACAACAGATTGATATATCAGATAATTGCTTTATGATTGAGATTGATAATTGTAAAATTTCTTTGACTAGTCAATAATTTATTGCATTAATGTTTGTCTGACTGATTAATATATAAAATAATTGAGCAAATGATAATTGAAAACTTGACTTAATATATATCGTTGAAAATTAGGTAAAATGATAATTGAAAACTTGACTTAATCAGGATCGTCGAATTAGGTAAAACAAATTAAGATTTACAGATCCAAATTATTGTCTATTAAAAACGACTTGTTTATTTAGGCGTCCAAAATTAAAAATAGCTATTATTGTTGTTTAAAAATAATAATCTAACATTGTTTGACTTTTGAAGATGTGTTTTTTTTTTGTCGTTTGTAAGAATTTAAATGATTAAAAAAATATTGAATTTTCATACTAACTTCAATGTGCGATTTAAGATGCTGGAGTGAGAATTTGTAAAATCCTATTTCACGATCTAATTATGCAAACTATCTTGTGTAAAACTGAACTTATTATTTATGGGCGTTGTAGCCATTTAATATTAAAGGCACATTAAACGACAATTAGTTGGACTCACCTGGGTGCAAAAGATGCCGCAGCCGGCGCAGCAGTTGTGGGACTGCAGCCGCTTCTTGTGCTCGTCGCAGAGGATCATGTAGCCCACTCGCTGGCTGGGACGCAGCAGATTGTGGACGCCGGCGGACAGCTCGTTGCAGCAGCCAATCTTCTGCTCGTCGATGTTGTCGATGGCACAGCAGTAGGAGGCGTCCGGCGCATTGGGCGCATAATACGGCGAGCTCTTCTGGCACAAGCAGATGAACTTGACGACGGCCGCAGCGGCCGCAGCGGCGGCGGCAGCCGAGGTGCTGGCAACGGCATCGCTGGCATCGTGAGCGGCGGCCAAGATGGCGCTATTCAAAGCCTGCAGCTGCGCATGATCCAGCGTGGTTGTAGCGGCAACAGCGGCAACAGCGGCGGCAGCAGCGTTGGCGCCTCGCCCGCCAACCGAGCGTCGACTGAGCTTGCCACCAGCAGCTGCGGCCGATGTCGCAGTTGCCGCTGCTCCTCCTGGAGGTGGCAACAACGATTGCGATTGCGATTGCGACGCCTTCGTGCGACTCGCTGTCGGCGTCTCCTTGGCGTTGCGCAGACGGAGCGTGACGCTCGGCTTGCCGACTTGGACCCGCGTCGTGGGCACAAACTCCTCGTTGTCGGTGTTGGAGCTGTCGTTGTCGCTGGCCTCGGCGCTGTTGTTGCGCCGCAGGCCCAACGTCTTCAGGTGCTTCTCCTTCTGCTTGGCCAGCTTGCGTTGCTGCTTCTTGTTCAGCTTGCGCTCCTCGGGCGACCGGTTCGCGTGCAGCTTGGCCGCCCGAATGTCGCTGATGAACTGCTCGAGATCGGGACACGGCGGCAGCAGACTCTGCGCCAACAGCGCCGCCCCCGAGTTGTCAATGTCGCGCTGCGACTTGGAGAACAGACGCTTCTTGATCGAGTTGCTGCCAGCCGGATGCTGCTCCAGTCCGCTGCCGCCGTCCGACTTGTCGCTCTTCTGGCGCGACGTCGAGGAGCCGCCGTTGGAGGCGCCGCACGACTGCAGCGGCGTCTCGAAGTGCGCTGCGGCGGCAGCCTCGCCCTCGGCAGCCGCCTCCCAGTGGGTCAGACGTTCGATGCGCTTCGTCTCGAACTCGCAGCGCAGCTCGTCGTTCTCCAGTATCTTGGGCGTCGGCTTGATGCGTCGCTTCGAGCGCTTGGGCAGCTGCACATCGGCCGCGCTGCTGCCGCCGGACAACGAGCTGAGCGCCCGCTTGTTGCCGTTGGACAGCGACGCGACCGCTGTTGCATTGCCAACACCCGTGGCAGCCACAGCCGTTTGTGGCAATGTCTGGGCGACTGTCGTCGGCGCAGTTGGCAGCTTGGCCTTGCGTCCCCGCTTCTTGGGCGGCGTCTTCTCGTCCAGCGCAGCCGAGGCGGACAGCAGCTCCACAGCAGCAGTTGGCAGCGTTGCAGTTGCCGCCGTTGCTGCCAGCGGCAGCTGCAGCTCATGCGCTGCCAGCTGTGGCTCGGCCTTGATCTCCTCCGGCCAGCTGCTTGCCTCCGTCGTCGGCTTGTAGAGATCGTGACGATTGCCCAGCCGAACGCTGCGTCGCATGCGCTTGGCGTCGCCGCTCGGCGCCGTTGCTGCTGCGCTGCTGGTGGCCGCGTCCTCCTCCTGCTCCAGCTTCACCACCAACTGCGGCAATTCCGCCGTCAACTCCTCCTCGTGGGGCAGCTTCCGGCGTCGTCCCACTTTGCGCTCTGGTTGCGTTGTCGCCTCCTCAGCTGCTGCCGTCTCCGTCTCGAGGGCAACTTGCTCCGCATCGGGTTTTATCTTTTTGGCACGTCCTCGTCCGCGTTTTGGCGCCGGCGCTGCTTGCATCACCTCCTCCACCAGCGCTGCCTTCTCCGGCTCCTTCTTCACCGCATCGCTGCCAAACGCCTCGCTGCTCTCCTCCTGCCCCAACTCCGCTTGCGGCTCCTCCAGCTGTGGCTGCTCCACTGGCATTGCCTGCTGTTCCTCGTCCGTGGGACGCGGCGTGCCGCGCAATCGACGCATGCTGCCTGCAGCATTTTGTTCCTGTGAACGACAGGAAATAGGCAGATTAGACATACTAGTATAATATTCCATTTTCTATTTTTGATTGTCAATCTCAATCCACTCGTACTCTAGCATAAATAATTTCAACTCCCTCCTATCATACAATCTGTTAATTCATTCCTGCATACTTTCCTCCTGCCTTCCCAAAACTCTCATTCACACCACCTGCTGATTCTCTCCTCTCCTCTACTTCGTAGTTTTTCTCTATGCCCTTCAGACTTTCATAGAATTCTGTCTAATATTGTGACTAACTTTTGCTGCGCATAATTTATATTATATATATATATATATATATACTCCCCAAACCAAAGTATATCTTATTCTCTGTACTTACATCTTACATTTCCCTCCATTAGTATTTCTGCCAGTAATTTATGCCTTAAGACTAGTTTAAGCTCTAGCAAATATTATTATTATTGCCAACTTGTACTGCACATAGTTTATATTCAAAGAAGAACCAATCATGTTCACTACACACTCCACACATCTTTCATTTTTAATTCATCATCTGCTCTTCTATGTGTTTTCTTGCCCATCCACAAACCATTTGCAGGAATTCCTTCTGGTTGCCACAAACGCTTAGACTCCTTGGACCAAATGGCAAATGGAGTTTCGAGCTGCAGCTGCAGCTCCGACTGCTGCCTCAATTGTTTAATAAGGATTGCGAATTGCAACTTGCCAACTGCTGCCACATGCTCTGCCCCAATGTTCTGATATGACGCCACAGGCGTTGCCATGACAACAGCGCTTGCCCCAAACACACTGCAAAAACGGGGGCGGGACAAGCTGCCACATGCCACATGCCACATGGCCGCTCTTTGCTGCCACACTCTGGTGCAGCTAAGCAGAATTCAATCGTTGGCTGTGCCGTAAATGAAAGGATGCTTTTTTGTTTCTCTTTCGACAGGGGAATATTGTCGAATTCCAAAGCCTAGAAACTAATTTCATAATCTTCGCTACACAACAATATTAATAATCAATATTGCCAAGTGATAGAGAATATTCATTAACGAAACTTTTTCATCAATCGCCCCTTAATTTGTGTCAAATATATTCAACAAATTCTGACAAACAATATTAACAATTAATACTCATACTATCCCAGAACTCTATTAAGCTCGATATTCTACAATTCACGTTGCCAAAGTTTTTGCAGCTGATGCTCTCTCAGAGTTGCAATAGAGTTTATTGAAATTGTTTCTCTCTGTCAAATTGCTCTTGTGCTTTTTCACATTGTTCGCAAGATTTATGAGCTGATTTTATCGGTTAATAATTTATTTGGTAGCAGCTCGTTGTTTATATAAATTAAAATATCAATACTTTTCTGTTTAAATTTGGGTAGTCGAAATCGTATGATCTATAAATAAGCATTTGAAAATCCTAATTACAATTTCAATACCTCATAATTTACATTTTCAAACTATAAGTTTATTTACTACACAATTTTTTAATTTATTAAAATCCTAACTGAGCTTAACAAACGTAAATTACTTAGGACCGTTTTTTCAATGTCCACATAAGGTGAAACAAAGCTTTGTGTCAAATAAAATTATTAGTTAATTTAATTGCCCGGTATGCGAATTTATCTTTACAATCTACAAATGTATGTATGTATGTATCATTTTCAAGATGTGCACAGTTCCTAAATAGTTACACATTTTCTAGTTATTCGTTGCAAACCGAATTATAAATATTATAAATTTTGGGCTTAATTTGGTCGTTCAGAATATCGTACAAGCTTTTTTCAGATATTGAAAAATCTACCCTTAATGAGTTATTTTTTAATACATTTAAACACCTCTCGGATTTAGAATATCCAAAATACTGATCAACTATAAATTACTTTAAATCGTTTAGTTGAACTAAATTAATTTTGTAATTCATTTAATTTTTTTTTCAAATCAAAAATAACCATAAATAAAATGTTATACGAACTTCGCCTACCATAAACTTTGGAATTAGCATAACTCAGATTCTATATAGCCTATAAAAAATGTGAATAGCGCTTAATCTGATGATCTTAATATTGATTTCTGTACTATATTCAAAAGATGTGAGCTGAAAGAATGAGAAATGATTCCTAGCGCAAGTTTCATAAACTAATAATTAAAATAAAGTCGATGCTCGTCGAGGGGAAATCCCAAATTAATGCCTAACATCAACATGCGCTGTCTCGCTCGCACTCAGAGAATACACGGCAAAGGCGCTTTGCAGTGTGACCAGCTGCGCTGCCCACTTGCTGCTGCTGCGTCTAATTGGGACGCAGAAGTAAAACAGAAAGTGAATCAAATACAAAGTGAAAAAATTCGAGCATTACCAATACACACAAACACTCGCAAGCACACGCGCGCACACACACACACACTTACGTTTTTATCAGCAGTCAGCGCTGCTGCTGCTTCGCATGTTGTTTCTGTTGTAGTTTCTGCTGTTGCTGTTGGCGCTGCGTCGGCTGTGACGTCGTCGTGCGCAGCAGCATTCGTAGCTGCTGTGGTTGAATCTGTTGCGTCAGCGGCGGCGTCAACGACGTCGGCAGCAGCGTTGACAACAAGTGGAGCGTCGTCCACGCAGCGCTTTGGTGATGCCGTCGATGCAGCTGCTGTTGCTGCCGCTGTGACCTCGACTGCAACTTCGGCAGCCGTCGATGCGTCTGTCGCAGTCGCAGTCGTCGCCGCCGCTTCTTGTTCCAAAAGCTCCTCTTTCGGTGTTGCGGTTTCCAATTCATGTTCATTTTCAGTCTTAATGCCTGCGGCTGTTGTTGTAATTGCTGTTGTTGTTGTTGTTGCTGCTGCTGCTGTTAAAGTAACAGCTGCTGTTACTGTTGTTGCTGTTACAGTTTCTGTGGTTGTTGTAGCAGCTGCTGCGATTGGCGTTGCCAGCTCGTTTACAACTGTCTCTGTTGTCGTTGTTGTTGTCGCTTCCTGCTCCACTTTGACTGCAGTTGTTACCTCTTTTTCTCCTTTCTCCTCTTCGGTATAATTTTCTTGATTTGTTGTTGCTGCGACAGCGTCGTCGATGTCATCGGCAGCGCCTTCGTCTGCTTCGCCATTGCCTTCGGCTGCGCGCTCGGCAACGTCATCGTCACCAACATCGGCTGTAGTTTCGTTAGGCGTCGCAGTCGTTGTTGCTGTCGCTGTCGCTGCCGACGTCGCCGCTGCTTCGTTTGTCGTCGCATCATCTTCTGCCGCAGTCGCTGCCGCTGCAATTTGTGTTATTTCTGCACTTGCTGCTGTTGTTTCGGCTGCTACTGTTATTGTTGTTGCATTGGCGCCATCGCTGGCCTGACTTTGGCTTTGGCTCTGGCCTTGAGGCGACTGCGACTGCGACGCCGACTGCTCAGCATCATCATCGGCAGCGACTGTTGCTTCCGTCTCCATTTTGACATCCGCATCAAGTTGCTGCTGCGGCTGCTGCTCTGCCGCAGCCGCCGTCGCCTCCTGTTGCTTCTGCTCTTCGCTGTTATGGGCAGCACTTGCCGCACTTGCATTGGCCGCACTGCTAGCAGCTTCATCACGTTGTTGTTGTTGTTGCTGCTGCTGCTTCTTATCCTTATCCTTGCAAGCAAACTGATTGTTGGCCAAGTTGCGCCACTTGAGCGTTTTGTCCTCCGCCAAGTCCAGATTGAGCAGCGTGTCGCCTTCGGCGCTGCTTGCGGCGCAGTCGCTGTTGAATTTGCTCGCCATGCTGTTCATCAGCTCCACAAAGTCCGTCATCTTCTTACTCGTTACTCCTTACTCGACAACAATAACAACAACGAACGACGACGACGACGTCACAACAACAAACAAGCAAAAAAAAAAAAACGAAATTCGATCGTTTGTTTTTCTTTGCGTATTGTCCTTTTTTACTTTTATTTTGTTCACGTTTCTGCTTTGTTTTTATTCGTATTTGATTTAGTCTTAATGCAGTTCATTTAAGCTAAGAAACAGCAACAATATAAAATATAGAAATCAGAATCAATATACGACGACAACCGTAAGGAGTGCGAAGGTGCAAAAGGGGGGAGAAGATAAGATTTGGAGTCTCTCGTTCGCTCTCTCTGTCTCTCTCTTTCTCGATTTATCTATTTCAACTATTTCAAAATAAGCAACAACAACTTGGAACAGCAGCTCAAGCAACGGTAAATAGCAAGCAGTCGCTCTCGCTCTAACACACACACACACACGCATAGAGACTATTGCAGTTCGTAGAGTGTGCGACAGGAGGCGCCTTTTTACCTTCGCAGGCAAAAGGGGCCACGCACACACACACAAACACAGGCACACACACGATGTTTGCTCACTCACAAACACGCACACACTCACACATAGGCAAAGCAGCAGCAGCGCGGTTGGAGTTGACGTTGACACCACGAGACGACGTTGACGTCGCTTTGCCTTTTTATAAATACAATATACAAATATATGTATATTAAAGATGTCGTTTCAATTGCAATTCACATTTATTAATTACATTTCGATATTCGCGCAAACGAGCAGCAGCGAAGAAGAAGCAGACAAATACACCTCTCTCGCTCGCTCTTCACTTCACTTCTCTCCGCTCTTCGTTTCTCCTCTCTTTACTTCACTTCACTTCAGTGATTCTGATTAGCTCACAACATGCTGCTTTTTTTCTTTGCCAGCTTTAGTGTTGTTGTTGTTGTTTCACTTTTCGTCTTCTGCTAAACGTCGACCGTGGTGGCTGCTCTGTCGCTGCGCTGCCGCAGCTTTTGCTGCTGCTGCTTTTACATAGTTTTCAAGTTGTTGTTGTAATTGTTAATTTGAGTTTTTCAGCTGAATTTTTGCACCCCTCTCCTCCTCCACAAATCCCATCGCACAATTGGTTATTGAGACATTTGGATGCAAATTTCGTGATGGTTTTTTTTGCTTGGTATTTAAGTTCGTCATTTTCACACCTAATCACAGCGAAATCAATTTGCACTCACACACACACATAAGAGTGCAGTTGGCTTTTCGATAATATTAATTATGATTTAACTAATATTATTTTGTGTGTTGTTGCAAAAGAAAATAAAGAAAACACACACACGCACACACTGATACCGACACACACAGTGGCACACACACACACACACGCGCACGCACACACTTTGTGTTTTTGGTCCGTCCGCCGTTGTTATCCGCCGCCAGCACAAACTTAGTGCGTAACTCTTGGCGCTTGGCGAGCCGTCTTCTGCGTCTCCTCGCTCACTCTCACTCACTGCTCGCCTCGCTCCATGCAGTCTGTTGACAGAGCGCTGCTCTGCTCTGCTGCTACTTATGGCATATGGCCGTATAGCATAACATTTGGTATTTTTGGTTTTCTGGTATTTCTATAAGACAGGTGGTCCCATCGACGACCAAACCTTAAGCGTACAATCAGTCAAATTAATAGAGATTAATGAACATTGCAATGTAGTTGCCAGCAAAAAGATTCGATCTAAATATATTCTGCGTTGCTAATTGTGGCCATTTGGTCAAATGAACCGCGCAGTATTAGCAATAATTTGGTACTAAATTAGAATGCTGGTATTTTCTGTAGCTGCAGCATTGTAGTCGCAACAGTGCGTTAACAGCTGCTCGGGTGGTGTTGGCTCCATTTTGCGTAAGCTGCCAAAGCAGTGCGTTAACATTTGCCCGCGTGCTGTCAATGTTACTTCGCAGTTGCGCGCGATTTTGAATTTTAAATTTTGAGTGTAAACAAAAGTAAACTGCAGTTTAAAAATTTTTAGTGAACATAAATAAATGAAATGGAATTGCATGCTCTCACAGAGTGGACACATAGTAGACGCCCTGGCAGACGTTACACTTGTGCCGTACGCTCGCGCCGTGCTCCGCATCCACCTCGGGATCGGGCTGCAGCGACTCGAAATAGTTGCCGACCACGTCGAGAATGTGCTGACGACGGCGCTCTAGGAAGTCGACGGCATGGTGCTCGTAGTTGTTGATGCAGTGCATCAGTATGCGATACAACACCAGTTCGGTGGATACAAACGTGTTCAGCTGCCGATCGATGCCTTCCACCTGCTGCTCCACAAAGGAGCGCGTCAGGCGCAGCAGAAACTCCACCGCCTGCTTGCTGTAGTAGCGTGACGACGCCTCCAGCACGTCCAGCAGGCTGCCCAGATTGCCGATTTGGTGCACAAACTTCAGGCCGAACTGCTCGGCCAGCTGCTTGACATCCAGCCGCAACTCGCCGCCCGTTGAGGCGACCACAAAGCTGGGGAGCAAGCCGATTGCGCCAGCGGCAGCTCCGGCCGCCGTCAGCCAAGTGGCGCCCTGGGCGAGATGCGAGTGCAGCTTGTGCAACGCCAGCAGCGACTCCTTCACGGGAATGTCGTTCAGCGTGCGCACAATGTCCAGCTTGAAGCCCTTCCCTCCGACGTGCAGCTTGCTCGACTCCTGTGCGATGCGATTCAACGCCTTGCGCGTCTGCTGACGCAGCTCTCGACGCAGGCTGGCGCCATTCGAGACCTTGGAGGCGATGCGCAGATTGTTCACCGAGTGCGTAAAGATGAGCAGACTCGATGCCAGCTGCAGCACATCGTAGCTGGTCAGCGACTCGTCGTCGCTCAGCTTCAGATACAGATCGTAGACGCCGTTCAAGACGCCGCCACCCGACACCACAATCGCCGACACATTGAGTCCTCTGACCGCCAGATGAGTGCCCAGCGTGGCACGATTCGCCACCGAGACGGCGGTGGTGGCGCCTGTGGCACCCAGGCCCACCAGGCCGCCCACAACGCCCAGCCAGCTGCTGCGTGCCTCGCGATCCCACAGCGAGTTCGACTGCGCGTGCCAGCCTCGATCGATCAGCCGCCCCACCGAACGCAGCGTGCTGTAGGCGGCCGTCGACACGCCCACTGCGGTGGCGGCGATCAGCAGCGGCGTCGCCACCGGCAGCACCAGCGTGGCAGCGACCGGCACGCTCACAATGCTTGCAATGCTGTCGCCGGCCTGCAACAGCTTCTGTTTGAGACCCGAGGCCGGCGTGTGCTGCACCGTCAGCAGCAGCTGATCCTCGCCAGCGCCGCCGAACGTGTAGACGCCCAGCTGGGGCGCAATCAGCAGGCCCTTGGGCAGCGAGTTGTACTGCAGATAGCCAGCCCAGTTGGGGTAAACGCGGCCCAGCTCGTCCACGAATATCATGCAACAGTTCTCGCTGTTGTCGGCCGCCTCGCTCTGGAGGCACTTCCGGGTGCGCACCACAGGGTGGCAGCTGAAGTGGGTGGCCTGCAGCGCCAGTTGCGGATCGCCGACGTCCGCGACCAGCACGTAGATGATGGACGAGAGCAGCGTGCCGTTGGTGTAGACGCGTTGCTCCCAAACTCTGTCGAAGAGCTGTTGACGCTGCTTCTCGACGTTCTTCGCGTTCGTCTCGCAAATTATGCTGGCGATCTTCTGCTTCAGCACCTCAGATTGCTGTGCCGATAAGCTGTAATTTAAACATGTTATTTATTGGACTATTTAAGAGTTATATTTCCACCCACGCATCCCAAATGATTTCGCTTCGCAGGGCGCTGCTGAGGGCAAAGTCCCGTTGCACGTCAAACGCAGTGCGCGCCATATTTAAGACACAGAGACACGAAGTCACACAACACAAGTAGACAACACTGCACAAACTGCTTCAACTGCTTGAACATTTAACAAAATGTGTTCTCTCAATTTAGTTGGTCAGTTGTGGTAAAAACATTAAAATTTAAATAAAACGCCACGATTCTTAGCGCTAGTTGTCCTGCCAGCTGTAACGGTTAACGGTTAACAGTTAGGGACAGTGTGACAGTAGCGTGAGTACGCCAATATGCCATGTGACTTTAATACTATAATATACCAACTTATTGCATTGATTGCAGGCGTGATTAAAAATTATGGAGCCTTGCATTTATGGGGTTTTTGTAAATATTTTTTCGCTCAAAAGTGTATTATTTTAGAATTGTTGGATTTAATTTACAAAATGTCTAATTTCACTAATTTTTATAATAATAATTTGCTTGTTATGTTTTTTCAAATAATGTTTCGTATAATTATAATGAAATTATGGAAGATATGTCAAAGTTCAACATAATCTTATAATATTGACTGGCTAGTGAAATTCCCATTAGTTTTCATTTTAAAAAAGAACGGAGTATAAGTTATTTGTAAATATAGATACAAAATAATTATTATGATACATTCTGTCATTTAATAGACTATGTAGACTATGTATTCGACTAGAATTTGAATATTCAACTGGCAAACTAATTGCAGTGACGTCACAATTGCTTGCATATCGATGACATGTGAGTTGAGCTGTATTTGCGTGTATCGATAGTCGCGCTCTGTGCATTGTTTGGTGTTTGGTATTGTTGTGTGCGTGTGCTGTGATGTAGTTTTGAACTATCGTGATTTGTTTGCATACAAAGCCGAATTGTTTGTGAGAGCAACCAAAAATAGAAACGCAACACACACACACAGACAACAACAGCAGAGAATGTTTGAAGATGCGCATGCGCAGCCGCAAATTGCTGCCAATTGTGTTATCGCTAATCGTCATCATCATCGTGTGCATCAGCTACATATCGAATCATCTCCATTTGCAACGCGATCGGGATCGGGATGAGCGAGTGAGGGACGATTACCTGGTGCACCTGCCACCCGCCCCCGATGACGTCCCCCTCGCCACCGACAACAACAACAATGCTGCGCCTGGTGCGCTGCTCAATCTGAGCGACTTTCAGTATCTGCTGGCGAGCAAAGTTTGTCGTCGAGCCGAGCGAGAACTTCTAGGTGCGTGATCGATACCCAATCACTGACTGATCACTCACTAAAATCTACTTTCAGCTGTGCTGATCGTCACCTCGTATGCGGGACACGATGCGCTGCGCGCCGCCCATCGCCAGGCGATACCGCAGAGCAAGCTGGCCGAGATGGGGCTGCAGCGGGTGTTTCTGCTGGCGGCGCTGCCGCAGCGCGAGAAGTTCGTGACGCAGACGCAGCTGGCGAACGAACACGAACGCTTCGGCGATCTGCTGCAGGGCAACTTCATCGAGGACTATCGCAATCTGAGCTACAAGCATGCGATGGGTCTGCGCTGGGCGGCCAGCGAATGTGGCGCCGGGCGCAGCAAGTTCATCATCAAGCTGGACGACGACATCATCTACGACGTCTTCCATCTGCGCCGCTACCTCGAATCCCTCGAAGTCACCGACCCCGCGCTCTCCACCAGCAGCACGCTGCTCGCCGGCTTCGTGCTCGACGCCAAGCCGCCCATCCGCAACCAGGCGAACAAATGGTTCGTGACCCGTCAGGAGTATCCACACGCCCTGTATCCCGCCTATCTGTCCGGCTGGTTGTACATCACCAATGCGGCGACAGCGGCGCGCCTCGTGGCGGAGGCGGAGCGCGTGGCCATCTTCTGGATCGACGACACGTGGCTGACGGGCGTGGTGCGTGCTCGCCTGGGGATTCCCCTGAAGCGGCACAACGCCTGGTATTCGGCCAATGCCGAGTTCCTCGACTGCTGTGTGCGCGACCTCAAGCTGCATGGCTACGAGTGCGAGTACTTTGCCGGTCCCAATGGCGGCGATGCCAAGCTGCTGGTCGAGTTTCTGCACAACGTCGAGAAGTGCTACTTCGATGAGTGCAGCAAGCGGCCAGCTGGCAAGTCCCTCAAGCAGACGTGCTTGGCCAGCGTCAAGTCGCCGGCCCCCGAGCACGGAGTCGCCCACGTGGAGCCCCTGAAGCTCAGATGACCACCGAACTAACATAGCTACCTAATGTACCGTCCAAAAGCAACCACAGTCCAGCGCAATACTAACATAGTACTTTATTCTATACTTTATCTATATATATATATACTCGTATATACTGACATCCAGCATAAGCGAATCGTAGGCTTTGGCCAGCCATAGTATTAAGCTGCAATCGTAGACCTTAATTTAATATACAACTCATTTCTAACTAGATCTTGGGCGTTTTACTTGAATTGGGCAAAGAGCTGTTGGGCGATAATGATTCGATTATGATAATAACTGAATTGATTTAGACCTTTTTTAATGTTAACTTTTTTTTTGGCATTCTAAAAATTAATTCACATTTTTAAATGTGGATTAAATTGTTGTTCAAAAAGTTGCTAAGTGAATTGCTGAAGGCATTATTTTTATTAATAGCAAGTATATTGCAGAAATGTCTATATTATGATCGTTATAGAATATAATATTCAATTTGTCAACGAATTTATCTAAATAGAACTTTTTTTAAATAGGAACTATATTTCTCAAAGTCCAAAAATGAAATCACATTTTTAAATGTTGTTTTCTTATTTTTAAAAATTTGTAAAAAATAATTATATTATAATAAATTTTAAAGTTTTATTTTAGCAGCTTTTCAGATTTTTAATTTTTATTTAAAGCCTAGCTGAAGCAATAAAACAAAATTTTAGAAGGTATTTCTTTTGTGTTATCATTCTTTATTATCATAAATAGATTTAAATTAAATAAATGCAATACAATTAAGCACAATTTCATTGTACACGCTATGAAATTCTGTTCATTTTGTTCTTGTTTTTTAATTTCTGTATTTTATTTGTTCGTTATTTATTTTGTAATTGCTTAAAATTGCATCAGTTTGCTGGTTTCCATTGCTTGTTGTTTTCTTTTAAATTAAATAAATGTGAGTACGTGCGTGTGTGCGTGTGAGTGTCTCGTGTGTGTATGTGTGTGAAATGAGTGGAAAATTAGCTGGGCGTGTACGCGTGTGTGTGTGAGTTAGTGAGTGAGTGTGTGTGTGTGTGTGTGAGCGGCCGCAGTCTCTATACAAGTTACAAAAGAGAACGATCGGATTGAGCTTTGAGCTCAACTCTCAATCTATCTCTCTCTCTCTGCCTGTCGCATCCGTTTATTACAGTTGTATTTTGTAGTTGTTGTGCTTCTCTCCCTTTCGTAACTTTATAGAAAGTACGTGCGCGCATTATGTTCTCATTATGCGTTCGTTATGCATAGATATATGTATGTATGTATAAAAGTGCATTTCATTTTGTTGTTGTTGTTGCTGTTTTTTTTTGCTTTTCTACTAATTGTTAGAGAATATGTTTTGTTTTTGTTTTTTGTATAAAATAGGCTTGGGCGATGATCTGGAAATTATCTCACGCTCTCTAAATCTAAATAAATATAAATAAATAAATTGTATATATAGTAAATTAATTAAAAAAAAAAAAAAACAAAAAATATACGCTTGTCAGCTAATTGCAGGCAGCTTGCGCTGTGTTTGCGCCATCGCCATCGCCATCGTCATCGCAATCGCAATCGTTATCGCTATCGATATCTGCAGAGTGTGATCGATTTAGCTGCGATGTTGCTCTCATTGCTGAAACTCTCCCGCGAGAGAGCGCTGAGTGCCGACAACGAGGATAGCGTGAGTGCACAGTGCAGGCCTTTTTTTGTGGGGGGGGGGGGCGAGAGAGATAGACATAGCGAATGAGTGTGTGAGATGCTGTCTGTGTGTGTGTGTGTTCATGTGTGTGTGTGTAGGTGACAATTTCGTTGTGTATGATTTTTGTTTTCCTTTTTTTCGCTGTGTGTGCATTTAGCTTTTGTTTTTGCTTTTGCTTCTTTTTCTTTTCTTTTGAGCTGCTGTTTTCGCTGCTGCTGCTGCTGCTGCTGTTGTTGTTGTTGTCGCTAGCGGCGCTTGAACTTATGCTACGATTTTGTGGGGCTGCATCCATTTCTTCATGTAGTAGCAGAACAGTGTGGAAATGTAGAGCAGGATCATGAGCGCACAGGTCACGGCCAGCGCCAGCACCGACGTCTTTGTGGGACACGGCTCGATGATGGTCACAGTCTTGTCTGTGAGAGCGAAGGAGAGGGAGAGATTTCAGTAAAGTGAGGTTATGTATTTGTGTGTTTCTTCGATTTTACCTTTAGAGAAGTCCGTGCTGGGATCCGCCTTGAAGAACTCGCGCTTCTCATCCCCAAAGTCCAGCACCAGAATCTCCTGCGAGATGTTCATATGATCTTCGCTCTTGGTCTCGTTGGCGGGACTAGAAAGAGACAGAGAGAGAGAGAGAGAGAGATAGATATATAGTTAGTGTTGTTATTTCTTTCTGATAATGGTTGAACTCACCTCTCGATGGAACGACGACGCCTTCTGCCCAGGGACTCAAAGGACTCCATGTTCCATTCGCAGACAGCCGGCTCACAGGGACCCAGACAATACTTGACGTTGCACTGGAAGATGACGCCGTAGCTCTCGGTAAAGCGGAAGGCCTCGTAGGTCGACTGCAGGGCATTGCCGTCGGCGGTGAAGCCGGGGAAGATGGTCGGGTCGGTGGGGCAGCCGTCGTCGTCGATGATCTTGAAGCTGGTGCGCGCATCCTTGGCCATGGCGACACACGAGCGAGCAAAGATGCCGTAGGGAGCTGCAACATGAAATGAGTATTATGAGCATGGAAATCCCATGTGAAGTCTGTAGACTGTATACGCACTGTCTTCGGGGATCTCGATGCGGAAGTTGAGGCGATCGCCGATGCGGACGGTTTCCACCTCGCGCTGACGTGTGTCCAGGATGCGGATCCTTGGTGGCGGTGCCTCGGGCGACGAATTGATGTGAATCATCTCGGGGTCGCGGATGGGCATCATGCCGAACGTGATGTTCTTCGAGCTCATGTCGTACGTGCACTTCACCTTGTAGATCTTGTCCGCCTTGGTCATGACCACGCTGTGATGCTGCAGCACAACCGTATTCGAGTACACGCCGGTCTGCAAAGCGATGCGTCAGAGATTAGTTCAGGTCCAAGCCGATGGTCTTGCTACTTACCACGCTCTGGGTGTTGCAGTCCTGGCCGGCCATGGTGAGGTCGAGACGGAACGCGTCCGAGTTGATCACATCGATGTTGCAGGTCTCGGAGCGTCCCAGGGCGTAGATGCGGCCGTTGAAGGGCTTGTTGGTGCGCACCTGGACAGCGATGCGAGTGTCCTTGCAGTGAACCGAGACTAAATAAGAGAGATTCGATAAGGGATTAGTATTAAGAAATGTTAAGAAATTATTTACAGTATATTCTGTATTTTTCAGGAATTATTTCGACTACGTTTTTAATCAATTCAAGCTTGCACCGATATTAACAATATAATTTAGGTAGGTCTAAGACTCGAATATATCCGTGCCCAAATTTGAAATGCCTAGCTTTCTTGCTAACTGAGATTAAAGTATTCGAACGGTTGGACAGACGGGCAGCAGGAAAATCATCAAACAAAGACAGCTATTGGAAACTAATTAGAAGCATTCTTATTGTGTATATGCATTTTGTTTTAAATGATTGAACTCTCTTTTAAATTTTCCACTCTGCTTAAAACAATTATAGATCCCGAGGAATCAATAAATAATCATTTTTCTGCGTTAATAAATAATTTTCAAGTAAATTAATTATGTTAAAGAAGAATGCAAAAATGTTGCTAATTAAGTAATAATCAGTTTGTTGAGTAGTCTTCAGAAAAAAATTTAATAAAAGGTCTTTCTAATCAGTTCCCAATGGGAGTAAACTGGAATATATGTATATATTTTTGCTGAATATGATAACAAGTAATATTCAGTTTGTTGTCAAAAGAAAGATCTTTCTAATATGTGTACAATATATATTTTTGTAATACATAATGTAATGTAAATATGTTGCAGACTCACCGTCGTAGCAGGTGCCGGTCTTGTCGCAGTTGACGTCGTTGCGGGTCATGTTGGTGAGGTTGGGGTCCTCGATGGTGTCCAGGCTGACGGGCAGCGTGTCGATCTTGTCGAGGGTGCCGGGCGGCGAGTTGCCCGCATTGCTGCCGGCGGTCGAGGCGGACTTCTCGCACTGGTTCTCAAAGTACTGGCCGATGGGCTCGCCGTGATCGATCAGCGGACGCTCGTGGTTCAGGTAGGTGGAGGGGCCGTCGGGCAGCGTCTTGTGGTCCAGGTGATACAGGCGGCAGTTGTACTGGGCGCCCTGCGGCTGGCCCAGATACAGGAAGGAGCGGCACAGGAACTCGGACTCGATCTCGCAGGCCAGGCGACAGGCGGACTCCGAGGTCACCTGCAGCTCCTTGTCGGTGTAGTAGTGCAGGCCGACGTACTGGGCGACCTTCTCCTCGGAGACGCCCATGCGGGCGTTGGCAAAGGAGCGCGTGTTCTTGCAGGCCTGCGTCGGTTTCAGGCAGAGATTCTCGAAGTAATCGGTGCCCTGGGCATCCACCAGCTGCACAAACTGGCCCGAGCTGCGGCGGTCCGAGTCGCTGAGCACGCACTTCATGTTGTTGTAGTCGTACTCCACGGAGCGGCAGATGAAGCGCTTCTCGTTCAGGCAGGCGGACAGACAGGCCTCCTTGGTGCTGGTGTAGATGAGGGCGTTGTCCAGGCCGCGGATGATCTTGTTGGGCACCCGCTCGAACGACCAGGGACGGTGGCAGACGTTCTCGCTGCGCAGCTGCAGCTTCACCATGTAGTACATGTTGGCGGAGCGTTGGGGCGCCGCCGACGGGTTCGCGGCGGACGAATCGTTCTGCAGCTGGCAGTGCGTCTCCTGCGACGGCGACAAGGGGTTCACCACAAAGCTGAAGGCGGCCGCCTGGCAATCGGCCTCCTCGCGACACCAGCCCTGGCACTCGTACAGCGAGAGGTTCTTCACGCTGTAGTAGGTGGTACCGGCGAAGTCGAAGTCTGTCAGCTTCTCGAAGGCCATCCGGGCGGCTGCCTCGCCCGGCAGCATCGCCAGCATCGCCGCCACAGCCACCAGGCTGAGCGTGAGCATCCTTGGGCTGCGGCTCGTTCTGCTCGTGGTTCTCCGCGCTGCGACTTGCATCTGCAAAACAGTGTGGAGATGGGGGAACGATTGAGAACAAGTTCTGCTTCAAGTCTGCCTTCTTATGAGCCACATTTCCTCACTTAACCCGCATGATTTAGGCGGCAAGTTCTCGACTCTCTGTCAACTGCTTGCCACGCTATGATTAAATTAAATGTGCTCCCCTCAAGCTGATCTCTAATTAACATCGGAAATCTTTCGCTGCTGAATGTTTTCAATTCTAATCTGATACTTATTTTTAATTAATTTCCTCGATTCGTTTAGAAACTAATTTTTATTATTATGATAAATTCATTTAATGCATTTCGATAAGCAAAAGTCTTGTTATTCATAACATTTCTAAATAGTTGTTCATGTTAGTCAATGTTTTGCAAAATTAATTGGTAATATGCGTTTTGTACTATTATTTTTAATACACATTATACAAATATTTTGAGCAGATTTATTATTATTTTGTAGTAGGAGATCTGACAAATTTTATCGAATTTTGTTAGACGGTTAACAATTTCTATTATTGTTATTTTTTTCAATTGAGTGCAAAAACATATTGGATTTCATTTGCTTGAAATAATTGAAACAAATATATTTGTCACATTATTTTTATTTAATTTTCTTTAAAGTGGATTTAATTTAGTTTCATTTTTAGGAATATGTACTATTATTTTTTGTGTAATATATTTTTAATTTTAAAAATTGTTAGCAAGAACATTAAATGAAATGCTGTTCTTTTTAAGAATTAATTCAGGAAGAGAATATGCAAATTGAATTGTTTTTGAAATGAGGTGAAATGTTCTATTGGCGATTTGCTAATTGCAGCTGCTGACAGCGCTGCGGGCGAGAGGGAGAGCGAGGGAGAGGGTAAGACAGAGAGAGGGAGAGGGAGAGGGAGGTGAACATCCGCTGGCAAAAGCGGCCCATTACACGCTTAACTGAGCCGCGAGCCCGCAGCCCAGCGAACCAATAAGAAGTTCCTCCCCCTCGTGGGCATTTCTCCCCGATCTTGCTTGGCGTCAGTTCGTTGGCCAACGAAGAACAAGTCGACGAAGAGGTTAATGAGCTGCCCAGGCGGAAATTACAATGGCCACTTGCCACTTGCCACCAGCTACTTGCCCCTCATCGCTCTCTCTCTCTCTCTGACACACCATTCTATATATTATTGCGATCTCTGTCTGGCCGCGTTCTGCGGTTGAAAATTCTAATGGCCTCGTTTCGGATTTTCCAATTTCGAACTTGCAATTGCAATTCTTGTGGCTTCCATTCGAGCGTGTTGCAAATTGTTTGCCAACTTGCAGCTGCCACAACTTCATGCAACGCCAACAACCTCGCTGCGCTGCCTTTTGCGGGGGCGCAATTCGCGATTTGTGCCTCGGGGTGCGAAAAGCGAAAGCCAAAGCCAAAGCCAAAGCCAAAGCCAAAAGCCTTTTGCCAAGTCATTCGCATTAACGAGTATGAATGTGAGTGCATTCACTTGAACATTATCGCTGATTCAATTGTCAATTCGCATTTGATGATTATGCTGAAGTGCGTATCTATTTTTATCTGCCAGCATTCAAGTCTCATTCAATGGGTTAAGCTGTAGCTGCAAGCATGGGTTAAGCTGTGGCTGCAATCATGGGTTAAGCCCCGGGGTCAAGCTGTATTTATTATTCACTCGCGTCGAGTCACCCTTCAATAGTCGCATTCATTTTGACACTCGACGTGTACTCAAATTTATGCAGTTTATGCACTCGTGAGTGCATTCATTTGCATTCAATTCGATGCATGCGATTCCTTCGCGATGCGGAAGTCAGGCGCTGTCTCATGAGTGGGCTGCATTTTTGGTTATCGATCACAATCGAGCAGAGATCGATAACTATGAAGACAGGCAGCGTATATTTATTTTCGCAATTCTTTAATAATTATAATTATATAAATACAATTATAAAGAGTAGTTGCAAAGTGAATAGCAAGAATTATTTATAACAATAGATTTATGCTGGAAGTTTAGATCGATAATTAATAAGCTGAGCAGCAAGACCTATAGACTTTTCGATAACGATAGGTTTGCCATGAGATCGATCAAGATGAACGATTCTTATTGAATTACTGCCACAAAGAAAACACAAAACGTTAGGTGTTAATTGTGCAACTGTCGATAACTATTGAGGGAAGGTGGTTTGATTGATTTGTGTTGCAGCCGATAATTAAGAATTATCGATAACGATTGGCAATTGTTGTGTGTTCGAAGCTGCCATTTTTGCTGGCTGGCTGCAAAGCAATTTAGTTCAGTGCAGTTGAGTTAAGTCGAGGGAGTGAACTACAGTTGAAGGCGGAGCAGCTCAGGTGGGGGGAGGGGGAGGGGGAGGGGCAGGTTAAGGCAGCTGGCTTTGCGAGCTGAGCTCTGCAATTATATTAACATATTGAATTCAATTTGTTTGCTAAATTGTGGCAGGCGAGGTGGTCAGCGATCGTTGAATAGTTGGCCAGCGAGCAGAACTAAGCAACTGTGGCATGCAACAATTATGGAGGAGTGCGGGGCGGAGGGGCGGGGCGGGGGGGGGGGAGCGAATGATTACAGCGTGCGGAACGTGGCTATTACAAACAACATTAAGTCAGAGCTGTGGCAAAGCGAATGCCGTGTCCAATTGCAGCAGGGAGAGACGCGAGTGAGAAGCAGCAAACATGAGCAACATTGACAACGACAACAGCAACAGCAACAGCAGCGGCAGCAACAACTGTTTGCAGGAGGTGGCAAACCAGAGCTACAGCTACAGGCAACAACTTGCAACAAGCAGCAGCATCGCAGGGAGTCGCCTTCAAGTTCAACTTCTTGTTCTTGTTCTACAATTGCCAATCTGCATGGGACACAGTTGTTGTTGTTGCTGTTGCTGCCACAGCAGTTGTGGCAGCATTGGGAGCCAATTACATGGCCAGCAATCGAGCGCAGCGATCGTCTGAGCGAGATAAATGCAATGCAATGCATTCGTTTGCGATTTGACGTCATTGCCACCGCGCAGTTGTGGGGCATGCGCCCTTGCGTTGCACGATTCCCATTTTTATTTATAGCCCCTAAATGCGCGGCCAGGTTTATTTTTGGGGCGTCCTTGGCCGCAACAGCATCTTCAATTCCACTTCAAGCACTTCTAATTTGCAGTTGCTGCCACAGTTGCAGTTCAAGTTGCAGTTGCAGTTGCAGTTGCAGTTGCTGTAATTGCAGCGCGCCGCTGTTGCAATCAGCTGCTAAATGCTGCCGCTGGCCAACGGCAAACGTGAAGCTGCGCGCAGTTCCAAAAACGATTCACACATATTCCATGTGGCGCCCAGTCTGCAGCATCGAGTTGCCACAAGTGCCACAAGTGTGTGTTGCACAGCCGGAGCCGTGTGGGCGTTGACCACGTTTTGCCAGGCGCAGCAGCAGCAGCAGCAACAACAAGAAGTTGCAACAACATATTTGCAACATTTACAATACTTGTAACAAATAGTATCGATTGAATATACTATATGAATAGTTATCGAAGTATTCATTTATTATTCATTTTTTTTTACTATAATTGCAGCTACACATTAAATTGCATAGTATACTAATATAATTAAATATTACTTGGCTTGCTTTATTAATGCCTATTTTGAATGTTTTTTTTTATTATTTATTTATCATAATTGTAGCTAAGCATTTCAATTTAAAATAGTTCTCTATGTTCTCAATGCATAAATGTCTACTTCTTGAATTGTTTTATACTACTATATATGTATTTGTTCTATATAATATATATAGCTTCTATTAAAAATATATAAACATTTAATTGACTTGCTTTATTAATGTTCAATTTAAATAAAATTGTGTATTACAATTGAGGCAGCGAATTAAATTCGATAACAATTCAAATTGCAAATAGCAAAAATGAATTTGAATTATAGCTTAGAATCACGTTCTGTAGAGCAACAATACAATTTTGATTGAAAATAAATATCAATGTCCAAATTTATAATATTTTATGAATTCATTATAATTATTGTAACTTGGCATTCAAATAATAAAGCCAGTGTAACAATTAAATTAAGACACTCATCTTAAAACACATTTTTAAATAGTTCATGCAATATCTATAAATTGTAAATCTTAAACTAAATGTTGTGACTGCCAAAATAGTTTCGAACCCGCATAAAGAAGGTGCAATGTAAAGGGTAACGCTAAGATATAGCAGGCTGATCGCACGCATATCGAGATTAGACAAGTTTGTGGCAAGCTTCAGCAAAAGTTCTCGACTGCGAGCTGAAGCAGCGAGAAGCTGCAGTTCTGCAGTCTGCGTCTGAGTTTAAGGCGCACAAGAAAAATGAGTGCAATACAGGGTTATGAGTGTGTGAGTGCTGTGAGTGTGTGAGTGCAGTGAGTGTACTCATCACATTCCATTGGGGCAACGCTTTGGCTCTGCGGCTGGTCAGTGGCGCGTACTTAGTTAGATGGATGATGCAGCGTTGAACTGCGGCATAACTAGCAATCATGAAAATTGTATGGTCCCGGCTATAGCTATAGCCGGGGCTATAGCCGAGGCTATAGCTTTGGCTATGGGATAGTTACATTGTATCTGCTTTCGTTTCAGTGCTGGCTTTGGGCGCCCTGTGGATTGAGATGGCGATGGCGATGGCGATGGGGCACAAACTGGGAAACGAGCTAAAGGTTATCATTAGGCACGTTTACTTCCTCTTCGCGTATGGCCTCTAATTACGAGCCCAGCTCAGCAAGTGAATGCCGCAGAGAAAGAGACAGAGAGCGAGAGAGAGAGGGAGAGAGAGAGGGCATTAGAAAACGCCGTTGGAGACGCTGAAGAATTGGTGGAAGAAACCTTCAAAGGTCAGCAGAGAATCATGTATCATAATCAGCAGCGGAAAGAGACAGCGAACGAGGCGAGAAGCATTCCAAGATAACGGTGGCCAGAAGAAAAGTGCGAGAGAGAGAGAGAGGGAAGACGCGCGCTGAGCAGTGAAAGTAATAATATGCAATTAACTCAATTAAAATGAAATGAATAAAGCGCATGAATGAAATGAATACCCGACCAAACGACTCTCCAAATCCGACCAGCAACAGAAACCGTCAAAAGAAAATAAACGAGAAGAGGAAGAGCAACTGAAAAGACAGTCATCAAGAGGCCAGCGGCAAAATGTCTTTTTTTCTTTTATTTGTTTGTAGAAAGGCGAAAAGATCTGACACAAAAGCAGTTCCACTTTTAATTAGTCCCAGTGACAGTTATTTTCTTTCGTTTCTACTTCTGCTCTTTTTCTTTTTCTCCCCATAATTGTTGCAATTTTCTGAGCCTAGATTGGGGCACAGTTTTAGAAAAGTTTCTCAAGAGTCTCGCCATTGAAATCTGCACTCAATTTGAAATATTACTAACTGCTAACGAATATATATATTCATTTATCAGCAAATCCGTGAAATTGTCAAATCTTTGCGCTTTGTGAGTTTAAGTTGAACTGGCGCTGCTTTCTACCCAACAAAATACAAAATTGAGCTTCAAATATCTTTTGTTGGCGGCATTTTCTCCAATTTGTCAACTTTTTGTGCGCTTAAGTTGCAGATTAGTTTCTAATTTCGATCTGCAGAACTGTCAAATGGAGAGTCAACAAATTGCCATTTATTTTTTGTCATGCAAAATATCATAAAAAATAGACCATTGTGGAAACTTTAAAGTTTATGTAATAGGTTTCTTTGGGTTTTAAATACATGCGATTCTTTTCAAATAAATGCAAAATGTTGACAATTTGTCGAGGTTAAGTAGAAGTTTAATTTTTTTGAGGTTAAGTAGAAGCTGGAAAGTTGTTCTTGGCATTGTCGTATATATAATATTTTGGATTTTTAAAGACAGCCTTTTGTTCATTGTAAAAGCAATTCAAATTGTATTCGTTTTATGAGGCTGATAATTTCTGAATATTTTGATTAGATACAAGATATTTATTTGTTTAAGTAGAGAATGTGAATAATTTGTTTGTTTAGCAACACAATTTTATAAATACATATATAATATATGTATGTACAATTTATAACAGTATTCATATATTATGACGTTGAGTAGAGGCATAAACTTTTTATATAGAAAAGTAAATTGTATTGCATTGAGATGTACGTTATATCTTTGTATATGCTAAATTATTGTATAATAACTATAATACAAGTGAGGCTAGGTAGAGACACAAAATTGTTTGCAAAAAGTGAATTTGAAGCCCATTGAAAGTTCTGTTGGCCTATCGCTAATTTCTTTAAATATGCTTTGCAATTGTATTGTTTAAACTTGTTGCTGTCTCAATTCGCTGGAAGTGCAAACAAAATGCTCGCTTCTTCTTCTAGTTCTGCTTCTGCTTCTTCTAAGTTGCTGTTTTTCCCAGCGACTTCTAACTTCCTTTCACCACAACGCTCGTCTTGTGCCCTCTGTTTGTTTCCCTCTCTATCGCCGTTGCTGTTTGCCTTTCAACACTTGGCCTGCAACATGCACACCAGCCACACTCATGAGTGTCGTGAATGTGTGAGTGTGTGAGTGCGAGTGTGAGTGCGAATGTTTTGTGCGGCACTCGAAACGGATGTCTGGCCTCACAGCTTTGGTCGTGGCTGCTTCGCTTTGCTTCGCTTCGCTTTGTCCACTCGATCAGCAGCGGAAATGGAGGCCTTTTATTTTATAGAAATATATATATATCTACTATAAATGTGCTATATATATATATCTGTTTGTCTCTCTGCGTTCGCTTGCTGTGTCTTTATCTGCGTTTGCTGCAATTATGCAATTTTCAATCATCGCAGTTTAAAGATGCGCAACGTGCAACCGCCGCAAACTCTGCAGCACCTGCCACAATCATTCAACATGAAGTGTTGCAGCCCCCCTTTCCCCCTCTTCCCCCAGCCCCAGCCCTCGTTACCCCCTTCCCTCTGCGATGTTTGTGCGTGACTCGAGTCCCAGTTCCCAGTTGCCGCAATAGAAGTGCGATGCCATAATTGCAATCGAACAATGGAGCAGCAGGCAACACCTGAGCGGAGACTTGCCACAATTACCAGCTGCAACACACACACATACACACACGCACAATCATGGAGATCATGTGTGTGTGTGTGTGTGAAAATATTAAAAGTTATAATTAAAAGCAAAGCGAGAACGAAGCTAACGAAGGCCCAACACGAAGCGGCCTTCAGCTAATGGCAGCAAAATGAGAAATGGATGCCTCTAATGTTGCCACAGCAGCTTGCCACAGAGATGCAGTCGATGCTGCTTAAATTATAGCTGAAATTCAGTGCAAGACACATTGAGTAAATGAAATGCGGCAGTTGGTGCCACAAAACTTAAAGACAACATAATGATGACCAGCAAATTGCATTAGCATCGGCAAGGCTGCGACTTTGCCAGCGGCATGCTGCATGTGGCAAGAGCCCAACTGCAATTTCCACATGCCATAAATGCAGCAAGTGGCCAACTAATAGTCGAGACACAACGCGAGTTCTGCTAAAAGCTCAAAGGAAGTATTTATGATTTACTTAAGCAGGCAGCGAATGCGAATAAACAAGTTCTTCGCTACATCGCGGCGAACATTAAATTTAATGAGCGAAATGATGCTGAACAAAATAAAATTAAATAAGAGGCTGGGATTAAATACGAAACTAAATGAAATGAATTAAAGTTCAATTTACTTAAATGCAAAGCATCAAAATATGCAGTAAAGTTGAAGTTAATGGGAAAATGTATTTTTAATAAGGTACAAATGAAGTTCAGTTAATAAAAGCGAAACAGAAATAAAATTTAGTGAAGTAAAGTTAAACTAAAAGCGAATTTAGAGTAGAGATCAATTTTATGTACTGCAAAAGCAAAGGTAATAAAAACAAATTCAGACAAAGTTCAATGTGCAAATTATCATAAAAATAAACTGAAATTTACTTAACAGCATAAACAAACATAAAACAGCATAAACAAAGTTATTGGTAACGCAAATTCCATAAAGCGAGTTAAAATAGCTCAAATGACAAAACAAATTGAATGAAAGCGAAATAAAGTGAAGTTAAGTTTAGTTGAAAAGCGATTTGCGATAAAGCAAATTATATAAAATGGAAATTTCTGAAAAGCTTAATTTAAGTTAGTGGAAAGATAAATTCTATAAAAGCGAATTAAAATAAAGTTAAATTTAACACAATGCAAAAGCAAATTAAAGCGTGTTTGACTAAAGTTAATTTTAATTTTAAAAAGCGAATTAAAATAAAGATAAATTATATTAAATGAACAAAGCAAATCAATAAAAGCGAATGAATTTTCAAATAGAATAGACTTAGAAATAAAATAAAACTATATAAATTGGAAATAGTTTGAAATGCAGTAATGAACAAGTACAGAGCGATAAAGCAATAACAAAATAATACTAATCATTTGAAATTTGTGAAAAATTGCCAGTTTTGCAGTTATTGCAACTTGTTTCCTTGGCAGCTGCCGCAAGAGCAGCGCAAAACACAAAGAAGAAGAAGAAGCAGCCAAGCAGTTTGTCTATTGCAAAATGAATTTTTGTGGCTGCGCGGCAAGGTTTTGAAAAAAGTTGTTGCAACAGGCTGTTTTGGCTGGAACGAGTTGCGAAAGTTGAGTGGCAAAAACTGTTTTTGGACATGCATAAAACAAATGACTTAGAACACAAACTTGTTCTGCACAACAAACTGACTGTGTGTGTGTGTGAGAGTGTGTGTGTGTTTGTGTGTGTGCGAGTGTGTGTGTGCTATTAAATGCCGTTACTAATTTGTAAAGTTGACACCCACTTAAAACGAACATCAGAACGAGTTGTTGCTGCTGTTTGTGGCAGTTGCTGCTGCTGCTGCTGTTGCTGCTGTTGCTGCTGTGATTGGCGTGAATTGCATGCGATATGATTGAAAGAGAAACGAAATCAGGCTGGCTGCTTGTCACGGCGACGCGACGTGTTGCATGCAGGTGTTGCAGCTGCAGCGAAAGGCGACCAAGTTATGCTTCTATCTCGCAGTAAAATGCTATAAAATAAAATATGTTATTTTCGACTGCTTTAGAACCGGAAATTTATTGCATAACAAGTTGAACGCCGCGATAGAGTTGATATGATACGAAGCTCTCTGACTCTGACTGCGAATCTGACTGTGACTGAAGTTCTAACTATAGCCTGGACTTGACTCTGACTCTGACGCTGTGGCTCGTTGCACTGCCTCAAGGTTGTTGCAGGTTCGGCTGGAAAGCGATGCTGCGATATGCAACGTGGAAATCGGGTGTGGTGCCGAGTCGAGTCGAGTTGAGTTGCGTTGCAGGCACTTGTGGCAGGTCACACACTGCGCCACATTTCAGAAATTCTTCTTGGAAGTGTCATGCAAATGGAGAGCGAGAGAGCAGCTTGAGTTGTGGGAGTGGAGCAGCTCAATTCATCGATCGTCGACGGTCGACGGTCGATGGTCGTTGTTCAATTGTTGCCGGCAATTTGATTTCAATCAGCTGTGTGGGCTGCAGCCGCGTTCCAGGAACGAAGCCGCGGCTCCCAAGCTTGCCACAGCGACGCGGAAGTTATGCGAGCCAAAGCCATTAGCTGCGACTTCGACTTCGACTTCGTCTGCGACTGGACAAAGAACAGGAGTCATTAGAGCGCATTTGAGACGCGGAATGTGGCAGAGAAGACAACAGAAGTGAAGGGGCACGGCCAGTTCGCGGTGTGGCAAGTGCAGCGTTGCATGATTTATGGCAATTATGGCGATGATGATGCGGCTTCAATGCGCTACAAAATTACAATTAATTGCAAAATTCTGACCCTCTCTATCTCTCTCTCTATCTCACTCCCACTTTTCGCTATTCCCTTTTTGCGGCAACAACTTAATGACAGGGAACTTGGCTGCATTGTTTTATTGATAGAATGTGTGTTGCCAACGAAAGTGTTTCGATTAGCATAGTTTATTGTTGCACTCATTCGGCTAATGAATCGAGCTGCGCTCAGCAATTAGCGAAAGTTCATTCAACTGAGATCTAATAATTAATTTTATTAATTAGGAATTAATTGCAAGCAAGGCAAAGCTTTGAGATATTCATAAAATAGAAAGCGAAACAGTTTAAATATTTTTTGATGACAGCAAGAAAGTTCGTAAAGTATTTATTTTATTTTTTATTTCGATAACCACAGCTGAACTTCAGCTGTTGATACAATTTATTGCAAAAGTAATAGAAAGTAGCTGAAAGCACGATTGTGAAACAACTTCAATGAAAAGCAAATATTAAAAGCATAAAATAAAACAGTTTAACGATATGTCAGACAATTCAGTTTAATGTCAACTCGAATGTATTGAACGCTTTCAGTAGCTGATGAAAGTTTTGTGGCACGTAACTGGCAAAAAATAAAATAATTGCCATCGAAAAATTAGCAGAATTTTATTGTGAAGTATTGATTGAAAAATATTTAAGAGCATTGCAACAAAGTACCACTGAAGTGCAATTAACATTAATGAAAATTGTTTACAATATTTTAGAAACATTGACGTAGAAAAATTTGAAATCTAAACATATTCTTAACAATTTGCTAACATGCATGAATTATAGAAAATTATTTAAAATATTTTATAATCCTTTAATACTTTATTTTGAATTACTGATGAACATCTTGTGATTAGTAAATAAATAATACAAAAATTAGATAATTTACATAAAATTGCTGAGCACATTTTAGAAACATTGAAATAGAAAAAACTTGAAAACAATGTAGAATCCAACAACATTCTTCCCAATTGTCTGTAAATCAAATACGTTTAAGTCTATGGATAGAAACTGGCTGGGAATATTTTAAAATATTTAGAAAAATAAATAAGGTGAAAAAAAAGACAGAACAATTTAGAAAGTAAACATGTTCCCAACAATTGCAACATCTAAATGTTTTATAATTTATTGAAAATTGTTGAGCATATTTTAGACACTTAAGAATAGAATAAATGCAGCTTTGTGCTTGTGTTTGATTTGCTGCAATTAAAGCGCATTAAAAGCTGCAGGTATTTAAGGCATTAAAGCCGTTTACGTTCCTGGAAGAGCTTTGAAGCTCTGTCAAGGGAGGCAAAAGGGCCAAAAGGGGGAACATGAGGCATGAAGCATAATTGCGAATACGTGTAAATTGTGAATAACTCAAATGAACACGACAGCTTGTTGCTCCCAACAAGCGACTGTTTGCGTGTGTGTGTGCGAGTGTGTGTGTGTGTGTGTTATCTTATCAGTTTGTTGCATTGCCGCAGCGCTGTCGTATTTATAGCATCGCGGAGGCATCGCTCATTACAACACAACGCCTGACACTTTACCAGCTGCAACTGCAACTGTTGCTGGCGCTACAGCAACAACCGCAGCAGCAATGTTGCAACAGCAGGAGGGAGGGAAAGAGGGGGCGAGGGGGGGGGGCAGCTCATTAAAAATTGTGGTAATTTAAAAGTTGTGCCGGCCTATTTTTATTTTTAAATGCAAAACTCGCGCGCTGGCCGCACGACAAGACAATCAGGACATGGAAATAATTGAATGCGCCAGCAACAACGCAACAACGCAACAACTGTTGCTGTTGCTGTTGCTGTTGCAACAAGGCATGTGGCTAAAAGATGCCACATGAAGATGACCAATTTGCTTGCTACATGGCAACAACATGCCACAGTAAACAGCGTGAGGCAGCAGCAACCGGCTCAGCTCAGCTCAGCTCAGCTCAGCTCGACTCGATAAGCAAATGCGGTCGGCTACTTGCAACGTGCAGCGTGCAACGTGCAACGTGCAACTTTGCCTCGCTCTCTAAGTGGCCCATTGTGGCTCATTTTGCAGTTGCAATTTTAAAAACCAGCATTTAATTAAACCACAGCAGGACACAGCAACAGTGGCAAGCGGGGCGGCAGGTGGCAGGTGGCATGTGGCATGGGGAAGAGTTGAAGGCGGAGAGCTCTGACTGCCGCACGTGACGCTGCAACGCTGCAACGCTGCTGCATTGGAATGCCCCATGTTGCATGCTGAATGATTGTGCATGTTTCTGTGCTGCATTTCGTTTCCTCTCTCTCTCTCTCAGTCTCAGTCTCAGTCTCAGTCTCTCTGTGTTTTTGCCAGGAATTATGTTGTGTGTGATTTTTATGGCATTTCACACACACACACCAAACACACACAGCTGCACATTAGAGCCACACACTCCACGCACTGCGAATGCTTTTCATTTAAAGCGTGAATGCGGCACGCAACAGCTGCAAACACATTTGCTTTCAAAGCACGACGAGTTAGATGCCCTCTAAAAATTTGTTCCATAACCGACAGGCAACAATTTGTTTACTTGGAATCAACTTTAATAAATAATAGATTTGTAAGTTTCTTTTATGTTGCTTAATTTCGTATGACAGACAACAATTTGTTGACTTGCTATAAAATAATTACATGAATGCAAAATACATAAAGAACAGATTTGCAAGTCTCTATTATGTTACTTTATTTTTCTTTTATTTAAATAATTTGCCATCCCTCCAAGTCACGCACTGTGATATACTTAAATTTACTAAGTAAACTGATCTATAATTTGTGCAAGCTGCCGCTGCTTACTCGACTGTTGTGCGGAACGTGAGTTTATATATGTATTTTTTTTGTAATGTAGGCTTAAAAGCATAAACAGCAAGCAGCAGAAATAAAATTATTTGTGGCAGGCAGTGAAAAAGCAGTAGCAATAGTATTTAAATGCCAAAAAAATGTAAAAGCCATAGCAATAAAGTTAGCATGCATGCAAAATATAAAAATTAGCAACACATTTTGTAACACTATAAAAAGTTGAATAAATTCGTAGCAATTAAATAACAATTATGGTATTGAAAAAAGTATAACAAATTCAGCGTAGAAAGTACCAATGAAAATAGAGAGAGTAAAAGTAGTGGCAATAAAAGTAGCAGAAATAATAGTAGTAGCTCTAATAATAGCAACAAAGGAAGCTTTGATAATTTTAATTAATTATTATTGGCAGCTGAACTAATTGTGGAAGCTAGTTTTCAAAGTTAGTAGTTCTTTTATATAATTAATACAAACTCAATAATATAAATAATAAATAAATAATATATGAAAGCAAATAAGAATAAAATATATATATTACAAGCGCATAGTCAATGTTGGTTATTCTTTTACATAATTGTTGCTATTCTAGCTGCTGTTGCTTTATATTTAAGGTAAAGCGTGAATTCGTTTTAGCTATAAAGAGAATGTAAGTAATATTGTAATTGTATTGCTCTTTCTATATCAGACTTTAACTCCAAGTTGCAAGCAAACATTATGGTAATGATAAATATAGTTTTTTTTTTTGGTGTTCTGTTTTTACAGGGTATCTGTGCGTATGTGCAACAAGCTGTGGCATGATTGATGGCAACACTTTTGTCATTGGTCCAAACATTAATAACAGCAGCAGCAGTAGCAACAGTTGCCGTTGTCTGTTTTGCAGCAGCAAACGAAAGACTTAGGCAACGAACTTGCGCTAAATTGTTGTTGTTGCTGTTTGCATGCCAAATGTTTTGATGGGCAGCTGATGCTGTTGTTGTTGTTGCTCATAATTTATTGCAATCAAATGGAAATTGTTGCTGCTGGCTTCATTAGGCCGCTAATAGCTGCTTAATGGCCCAGAGAAGGAGAGGGCGATAAAGAGAGAGGGAGGGAGGAGGGAGGGGAAGCAACTGGCACCTGAAATGTAGCAATTGCGCTTGGCCCTAACTGTTTGGGCCATTAGGCAAATCGGCTTAGAAAGCTGGCCAATTCGAATTGGCTGAGAAGAAATTACGCGCATTTGCCACAATTATTTGGCATTATCAATAAAAGGCGCTCAGCCTCTTGCCCTCCTCCTCCCCCTTGTTCTCTTTGTCTCCCCCCCCCCCGTTGCTTTGCAATTGAAAGAAAGCTGGAAAAACCAATAGGAGAATTGAATTGCGCTCGTAATGTGTGCGTAAATTAAGCGAGTGAAAGAGCCAAAGACTAGACGGCTGAGAAGCTGGCCACAAATGCGGGCTAACAGAGCGAGAGCGATAAAGAGAGAGAGCGAGGGAGAGATTACGAGTCTGAATGAATGAGTGTTATTTGTTTAAGTTGGCTTTAACAGCTTGCGGCCGTTGCCGTTAGTTGACCTGGTTAACAGTCGCTGAGATAAGCGTTAGAATACAGCAACAACAACTACGAGGCGGAAACAACAACAGCAACAGCAATAGCAACAGCAACTGAAGATCTTTGAGAAATGACTGCATAAGTCTTTGGCCACGTTAAGAGCCGACTGCCAGATTGCCAAAGCGATACAAACTGTAGTTAACGTTGTTGCCGTTCTAGCTGCTGCTGTTGCTGTTGTTGTTGTTGTTGTTGTCTGCCCCCGATCGCCCATCACAATGGGGCACATTGAAATGTGCTTTTCGATTCGAATTGTTGCCCCTTCGAGTGGCGACTCGCAAAGGTCGCCGCATAATCCGCAACAGTCATCGGCAAATGCTACGCACGTAGCTCTGCCTCAAAGGCAGCAACCAAAAGGAAATAAGTGGACGAACGCGACTCTGCCACAGCCTGTCATTAGTGCCCCAGCAGCATCATCAGCATCATCATCATCATCAACTGCTTCATCATCATCAGCGATTTGATCAAGTTGAATGCTAATGCATTTGGCATTTTGTTTGCTCAACGCTCGTGATCTGATGCCAACTTCGCGCATGTTAATGACGCACAAATCCAAAAGGGCAACGTTGCAGTTGCAACTTCTGCTTGCCTCTCGAGCACCTTCTTCGCTGTGTGTGTGTGTGTGTTGTGTTGCATCGAGTTAGCCTCGCTTCTAGGAATGACATTTTTCGTGCTGAATTCCTTGAAATTAATCATAGTTTGTTAGCCAACAAAATGCTCCACTTGAAGCAGCTTCATTTTTTTGTTGTTTTGTTTTGTCGTTTTGTCTTTAAGCTTGCCACATAAAATATGGCTGCAACTTTTCAGACAGCTTTCTAGGCAACAATTTCTTTATCGCTGCATCTCACAAATTCATTTAGAATTTCATCTAAATAGCTGAGATTATTTGTAAAGTAAATTTGTGGCCTGAAATCAATTTGATTTCTGGGAACAACTTTAATCAAGCTACCATTGATTTATTTAATTTATTTGGAGAAGAACTTTGATGAAGTAATAATTTCTAGATTTAATTTGATGTGTTACACTTTTAAATGCAATTGATTGAATGATGAAGCAATGAATTGCAAATTGAATTTTTAATTGTCAGCTTTTAAATAATATCTATTTCGACAATAACATTGATGAATTGTAAATGTAATTTTAAATATTCGGCACATTGATTTATTTAATTTATTTCAACAAGAACTTTGATTTGGCAATAAATTGTAAATTTAATTTAAAGTGTCAACATTCAAATGTAATTTTATGTATTTCGAACTTTGATGAAGTGATGAATTGTAAATGGAATTTTCTGCATTTTAATAAAGTGTTTTTTTTTTATTTATTTCAACCAGAATTTCATTTAAATTGTCAGCACTCAAATGTAATTAATTTATTATTCGAAAACAACCTAATGAAATAATCAATTGTAAATTCAATACAAATTGTTGAACTTAAATTGTCAGCACTCGAAAGTAATTAATTTATTTCGACAACAATTCTAATTAAATGCAATTAATTTACTCGATTTATTTGCAGCCATTTCAAAGTAGTCTACGGCAGCACTTGGCCCAGTTAATTAAAAGTCAGTCAGGTGGCAAGTTGGCTGTGGGAAAGTGCGTTGGCAGCTCTTTCTCTTTCTCTTTTTATTGGCAGCAGCAGCGGCCGCTGTTGCATCGATTAGAAGTCGCTGCACAACGCTGCGGCAACAATGGGCCAACAAATGCGGTCACATCACACCGAAGTGGGCCAAGTGCCACACACACACACACACACACATACACAGACAAGTTGGTGGCTGGCTGATTGTCAAAAGATTGGATTGCAACGTGGGGCATGCAAATTCTGCACTTGTGGGTCAGCCATCAGCCGAGAGTTGAGTTGGCCAGAACCCGAAGAGTTGCGGCTACCGCGACGTGCTGAGATTTTATTTCTTTTCGCCTGTGTGTGTGTGTTTTTCGGGCCTCTTTCGCGGGCTCATTTGACGCCATTTGGCCATTTGGCCATTTGGCCATTTGGTCGTCGCCGTCGCCGTCGCTGCAGCTTTTGGTCTTGGCCGACAAATCAAACCAGTTTGCAGCATGCAACACTCGTTGCACTCTCCGTCCGCTTCCGCCTTCTTGTCCGCCTGTCGGCAAATGAGTTTTTGCGGTCAACTGTGGGGGCGATCAAACGCTTGCCAGCGATGTGCAGCCGCCTCTCGATAGCTTTCGATAGCGCCGATAGAGACGAGCGCAAAGTCGGTTTATCGATAGCCAGTAATCAGATGGAGTTTGCAAGCAACTCTTCATCTTCGACTCTATTGCTTTGCATAAATACTTGTATTTATGTAAGACTTGCAAGTTGCTTAAATTGTTCAAATAACTTGCAAATTAATAAGACGTCTTCAATGTTACACATTTATTGATCACTTGAAATTGTTTGATAAAAGTCTATCCAAATTTTAGAAAATTGCTTTAGGCCAGAAAACTTATTTTCCTATTTGCATTATTATGTTGTTTAATAAAAGTTTCTTTGAATTTTATTAGCATTTAATTGGATGACAAAAAGTTTGTTTTTAAATCATTTGTATCTATTCAATTATGAAATACTTAATTTAATTTAAATTGTCTTGGCCATCGATTGAATCCAATTCTGAGGCAGCTAATTGCTGCTCGTTGTTAATGAATCAATTACCTGCAACGTCAATCGATCGAGGGATAGACAGAGAGAGCTAGAGACAGAGACAGAGACAGATAGCGAGAAATGTATCTTAGAAGTCTCGCAGTGACAGTTGAAATGTGTGTTTGCTACGCTTTATTTTTACAACCCAATTGCGGTCACACAATTTGTTAAGCCAGCTCAACGATTTGCTCTGCTCTCTATACGCCGCCCTGCCCCGCCCCCTCTCGCCCACTCTTCACGCTGTGTGGTCGCTGGCATTTAAGCCAACGCTCTTGGCGCTTTGCTCTGGTTTTCACTTTGACATTTCGTTTTTCTTTTCTTTTCGTTTCGAAGCGTGTAATTCGTATTTTATGTGTTTTCTCATTTATGTGTGCCTTAACATTTCCATTTTCTATGCTTTTCTTTTTCTTTTTTAGTACAATTGTTATTATTTTTTATTTATGCTCTACATTTTTATTTGTCTATTTGCCACCCTGACATTTCGTTTAGTTTTGTTTTATTTTCAATTTTTTTACTTTGACTATTTGTTAAGGTTAAATGCAATTATTATTGTTTTTATTTGTGCTCTATTATTTTTTTAGACTTTTTAATTTTTTATTTAAGTTTGTTGTATTTTCTATTTTTATTCGCTTAATTTGTAATCTGACTTTTTTAGTTATATTGACCTTTTTGTTTTCTATTCTATTTTATTTGTGTAATTTGAATAATTCTACTTTTGTGTTTAATGTTGTTTTCTTTTCATTTTTTGTCCTAATGTGGAGCACATACACGTCTTCCCTCTCGCTCTTTCCACACACACTCTCCCTCTCTCTCTCTCTCTATCTGTGTGTCTCTCTATCGCTCTAGCTGTCAATTGAGCGCGACGTGCGCTGTCAAAGGTTTCAGACTTTGGAAACTCGGCTTGAGAACTTTTCATTTTCATTTTCATAGGGCCCAGTCAACAAGTTGTTGTTGTTGCTGTTGTTGTTGTTGCTGTTGCTGTGCATTTCTTTAATGCGCCTCGCTGCTGGCACGACCTCAGACAATTTCTGGCCACAGCAGCAGCAGCAGCAGCAACAACAGCGATGTTGCCTCGATGGCGTCTCATTCACATGCCACTCAGGCATCGAGCGGCAGACGAAGGAGGCGGCGAAAAACATTTGCCACGGCATCGTGGCTAAAAATTCATTGGCATGCCAACATGTGCTCTGTTCGCTGTTGTCATATGCCCCCCCCCCCATACCCTCTCCCCTCCTCCCCCAGTCCATGGCACTTCTTGCTACTCCTGTTCGGTTTTATTTAGCACTTTTGGCTGTTTGTTGTTTGCTTGTTGCCTCCTTGACAATCGCGACTTTTTCCTACATGTTCCAAATGTCGCATTGCCTCAAAGCTGCCGTCCGTCCGTCCGTCCGTTCGTTGTTTCGTGCAAACGTGCTCGACATGCACAGAATTCAATAAATAAAATGATTTCGGTGAAAGCGAAGTCTCCTCTCCTCCGTAGAACCAACAGCAATCGTGTCGCTGCTAATGGCCAATACATCCCCCCTTTGCACAGCTATCAATGCCATATAAATGTTTTGCATAGCTGAATTTGTTACTCGTCGCTTTTATAACGATTTCCCATGCTTTCTCAGCTTTTATGGCCCAAACGCGCCTCGCACAGCGATAGAAGCAGCCCAAGTCTATCAAAAACTGTTTATGCTCGAAACGTTTTGCAGTATAATTTATGAATTGCTCGGCCATTTATTGCGGCAGCCCAATGAAAATGAAATGAATAACGCCAAGAGCATAATCAATCTTAGCTCGTTCTCTCTTTCTCTTTCTCTTTCTCTTTCTCTTATTATTTGATTCATTTTATTTCATTCAACAAAACTCAATGACCCACAACTTTTTCTACTTTATTGCGAACTGAATAAAATTCTAATTGCTAGTTGAATGCATAAACACATAATTTTGTAAATAAATTATAAATGCTTTTCTAACAGGGTATCAGCCAAGCACTGCTCAAATTTCTTATAAATAAATACATTTGTTTTGCTTTTTTGTAGACACTCACCTTAATTTATTGTCTGCTTAAGATTTGCGTTTGTTGTAGAGTCTGAAAGTAAAAGCAAAAATAATTTGATTAATGACCAGTTTCAAGAGTTCCAAATAATAATAAAAAGAACAAAGCGAACAATTTTTCATTTTCATTTTAAGCAATAGCAAAACAAACGAACAAAGCCAACCCGTTTATAAATAGTCAGAATTGTGATTTTAAACAAAAGATTCGATTTAAAAAAGATTGATTTTTAATTTTCTTTTAAATAAAATAAAAATAATAAAAATTGTAAATTATTTTGAAGAAAGTAATAATGTTAAGAACAAAGCGAAACAATTTGCTTGCTGTGTAAAAAAAAGGCAAGTAAGGGAAAATTACAGGCAAAATGAAACGAAGGCTTGGCGAGTTTGTCGCTTAAGTCTTTTGTTTGGCACTTTGGGTTTTTTTGCTGCCGCCGTCGCTGTTGCTCCTGGGTTGTGTTTATTTTTTGTAATAAGCTCATAAAATGGCAAAGAACAGCAAATTGGCGTAATAAAAGCATGAGCATGAACATGGAGGCTAAAACCCGCATTCATCTAAGCCCAAGATGCGCGTTCCTCGCTTCGGCTGTGTTTCGTTTTTTTTGTTCTGTATCGCGACGCGTCGTTGTTTGTGGTGAATTACCGTTACTTAATGACACACGACACGTACCACAGTCGAGATATTGGAGCAGCCTAAGGGGGGCAGGGCCAGGGGCAGGGGCAGCTTCAAGGGGGCGGCCCGCTTCCAACGTGCGGCAGACTGAAGCGTTGCGATAACGAACAACGAACAACGAACAACGAACTACGAACGGCAAATGGCAACTGAACTGGCGGCAATGTTGCCCCAAGTTGCAGTGGTGGCAGCTTGTTGCCCGGAATCATAATGGCAGCGAGTTCAGCCGCGATCGCAGTGAAAGTTAATTGAATTGGGCAGCAGCTAAATCATTATCACCAGCATCAACATCATCATCATCGCCACTATCAGCATCAACATCAACATCAGCTTCAGTTTGAGACGCAGCTTGATGCTAATGCCACATGGCCAGAAGCTGACACTGATGTTGTTGTTGTTGTTGTTGGCGTTGCTGTTGTGGCAGTTGCAGCTTCAGTTGCCGCTGCAGCTGCTGTGATCCGTTGATCGGTTCATCTGCTGGCCCTGGGACGAGCTGTGGGCTTGATGAGTTGCCGTTGCTGTTGCTGCTCTCGTGATCACTTTGCAGCCAGAGCAGCCACAACTAGTGCTGCGCATTTGGCCGTTTTACAGCCAAGTCAGTGAGGGATTCATATAGAACATAAATAATTGCAGACAGCGAAAAATGATTCAAACAGTTGATTTGAAAATGTAAACAGAATGCATTTAATTGAATTATTCGATAGAAATAATTAAATGTGACTGTTAAAACAATCAAAATTATTATAAGGTTTCAAATTGTTGATTAAATTATGCGATGCAAATAATCAAGAGTGATTGTTAAAATATTAGAAATGATTTGTATATGAATGTAAGTGGCATATTTTTAACTGAATTTTAAGTTATGAATTACCTTTTACAGTGACCGTCATAACATTAAATATAATTAATATGAAAATATTAATTGAATGTTTTGAAATCATTGATAGCTATAGTTTCAAATTTATAAATCAATTTGCAACTGTGGCATTTCGATAGATATATTTATAAAATAAAAGAAACATTAAGAGTATTTTATAATTAAATCTGACCATTGAGAATATAAAGTCGTAAATAAAATTGTATTAGAATGTTAGAAAACCACAAATTCATATAGTTATCTTGATGTAATGAATATGTTCTAAATAAATCTGCTATCGCAAGTGCAAATCAAAGGTAGGAAAACGAAGCATATTCTAGAGTTTATAAACCAATTTTGAAGCGTAATTGCTGTGCACGTAAGCAGAAATTCGTACACAAAAATGACTTGTTTCCCCTTTTTGTTGTTTGTGCTGTGTTGTAACTTATTCTGCCAGAAGGCAGCGCTGCTCTGTATGCGGCGTGGAGCGCTCTGAGCTCTGCGCTAATCTAACGGCGACTGGACTTTACAAAAATCTAACAAAGGGGGCAGAAAAGAGAGAGAGAAGAAGGTAAATCCGAAAACCTAACGATGTTCAACGCATAATCAGCGCGCTCGATCTCTGTTATCGCAAGCAATGCGGCGACTGAAGCTCAGACTGAAGGTAGAGGCTGAGGCTGAGACTGAGATGGAGCCACAAGTTTCATGGAAACCTTTTGATATCTCGAACAGAATTGCGTTCGCTTCGCATAAATTGTTGGCCCTGCCCCCCCCCCCATTGGCCTCTTCCAACGCCCTCGTTCTTTATAATAAACAAAACACAACAACAACAACAACAACAACAACAGCAGCAGCAGAAAAAGTGTAGAAAAAAACACATAGATAGAAAAAATTGTTATGCATGGCAATTTTCCATTTTGAGGCCTCTGCCTTGTGTTTTAATGCCATGAATTACATTTGCCGTTTGCCAAAGAATCGCAGTTGAAGTCGGAGTTGAAGCTGGAGCTGGAGTTGGAGTTGGAGTTGGAGTTGGAGTCGGTGTCCAAGAAATCATCCTCAGCTGTGGCCATTGTTGTGGCCAGCAACAAAAGCGGCAACTGCAACTGCAACTGGGCGGCAGGGCCAAAAGTGAAATATTTTAAACACCAGCCCAAGCTGTGAGTGTGTGAGCGAGTGTGATGATATCTTGGCCGCTTGCCTCTCGGCCTACACTGAGAGAATTTCTTTAGTTGCTTGGATTGAAATGGAATTTAAGGTTTTCTACTTATTATTTTCATACAATTTATTTCACACATTTAATTGGAATTTAAAGAAATGCAATCTTAGCATTTCTACTTATCGTTTCTACTCATTTCATTTAATTCATTTGTATTTATTATCTGTATTCAATTTATTTCAATCATTTAGTTGGAATTCAAAGACATTAAATTTTGCTTTTGTATTTATTGTTTTTACTCATTGCATTTCATTCATTTAGTTGGAATTTAAAGAAATTCAATTTATGCTTTTCTACTTATTGTTTCTGCTCCTTTAATTTTATTCAAGAAAACCACATTTAGTTTTTCCTTTTTTGATTATCAATGTAATTTAGTGCCAATTCAAATGGAAATTAAATAAATTTCAGGTTTTAAATTACAAGAAATATGTTTTACCAAAGTTCAAATATGAATTGCTATTTCTGATTTATATGAATTTATATTATTTATGAATTATTTTCAAAACGGAAATTACAAGAATATGTTTATGAATTGCTATTTCTGATTTATATGAATTCATCCAAAATTCAAATACCATATCATTTATATTCATCTAGTTTTTTTTTGTTAACAATTTCTTTGTGTTTCAATTGTTTTCAAGTGAATTGCATTTTCGCTCAGTGCAGAGGGAAGCCAAGTCGGATGCCTTTCTGCATTTGAGGCCGTGTGCCACGGTGTTGCAGTGTCAGTTTTGCATCTGTAAACAGAGCGAAACGTGTGTGTGCCACGCCGTTGCACGTCTCCGTTGCATGCCCCCGTTTTTGGGGCGTGGCGCGCTCTATGCAGATTTGTTTCAGTTATTGTGTCTGCGCCGCTAACGGACCCAACCTCCTTGGCGACCCCAGAAAGTATTTGCCAAATGCAAATGCTGAGGGCACAGCCAACGGATATGGATATGAGAACATTGAGATATGGACTGATCGGGCGGTTCTATAACCATTTATAGCGTTCTGAAACTCGAACATTCGAATGAATTCCACATGCAAATCAGGAGATTTCGAGTGCTGCATAAAATTGGTTAATTAACAAATGGCAAACCTAAAATTATGATTTTTAATTTATGGCTGCAACTTTCCGACGTGGCAATTAAAGAGCGGAAGCGAAGGCCGCGAAATGCAGCTATTATTAAACTAAATTTGTGCGCTACATGCAAATTCTGATCTTGTAAATTATTGCTAAGAACATTTCGCTTGAAATGCTAATTCTATTATAATTTCAGTTATACATTCTTATTTTGAAGAGAATTTAACTCTAAGCTACAATTATAGTAATAGTATATGGAATTAATAATTATATTTTAATTATGCACAGAATATTATTTCAATATTGAGAAGTTTTTTATTTATGGCAATTCTTCTACTAGTAAAACAGAACTTCATTGTGAGCAGCTATTTTTATTCTAAGCTATAATTATAATAAATAAATAAAATGCAAAAAATAATAATATTATATTTTAAATATTTTTCTATAAGCGAAACAAAACTTAATTTTGGAATTGAATTCTGTATAACAAATAATAATAAATAAAGAAAATGTCGAAGCGAAACAAAACTTAATTTTGGAATTGAATTCTGTATAATAAATAATAACAAATGAAGAAAATGTCGAAGCGAAACTAAACTTAATTTCGGAATTAAATTCTGCATAATAAATAATAATAAATAAAGAAAATGTCGAAGCGAAACTAAACTTAATTTTGGAATTGAATTCTGTATAACAATTATAATAGATAAATAAAATGTCGAAGTGCATTTCCAACAGCGAAATTGCTAAGAAAATAGTTGCATTTAAATGATGCGTAGAAAAGTAATTTGCCAATTTGTGGCTAGTTGAAAGCGCTTCGCGTTGCACGTTGCACATCTAAATTGCATCTTGTTGGGTGTCTGAAATGTATCTCGAGCTGCATCTTGAAATGTATCTGAGCAAGCGTACGCATGCGAAGACATGGAGATGCGGTCATGGGGCAATCTAAAGTCCAAATCAATTGATAGCTCTAAACTTTAAACTTTGCATTCCACAGCCAGAGGCAGCCTTGCAACCTCCTGGGGCAGCAACGCAACAGCAACAACAGCAACAGCAACAACAGCAGTTGCTCTTGTTAACCTGGCTAAGTAGCCCTTTGGGGGCAGCCAAGACTCTTGTCGTTGCAGTTGTAGCTGGTGTCTTGTTACACATCCCAAACAGAGCGAACAGAGGGAAAATCGAAGCGAGAGGAAAACATCCTGTTGCGACTGTCAGGAGCAGAAGCGGCGGCAATCGGGCAAATGGTCGCCATTATCCAAATGGCTGACATGCAACGACATTGATGATGTAGCTCTCAATGCAGCCTCCTTGCCCCTTCCCCTCTTGCCCCCCCTTTGGGGCAGCCTCCCTCGTCTTTGGCCTCCTGGGACTGGCCAGTTTTGGTCTTGTTGCCAGTTGTTTTTGGACTGTTCTAATTGCTGTTTGCCTCGTCTCGTTTGGGATTTCTTCTACCAGACTGTGTGCTCTCTATGTGTGTGTGTGTTTGTTGTGTGTGTGTGTGTGTGACGCTGGGGTGTTTAACTGCGATTTGAGTCACGTTTCATTACTCGTGATGCCAGACAGTAATCACTTGATTCTCGGCCAGCTTCGTTTGGTGTTTGCTGCAACTTGCAACACGAAGCTGCTGCACGAAGCGTTGCCACAGCTGCAGCACCTTTTGCTAGGGCGTGGCAGCCTTTTGCTGGCCAAATTCTAATTTGTGTGTGCCTCAAAATGCTGCTCATTTGCGCCTTTGCCGCATGCAACATTGCGGCTCATCAATTAACCCGCAGCCCCCAAGCGAACTGATGATATCGTCGCTCTGCCCCAGCTTGCAGCTTGCAGCTTGCTGCTTGCAACTCGGTTGCGGTTGAGTTTTTCATTCCAATTTTCAGTGTGTTTTTTTTTTCCCCCATTTTCCCATTTATTTGCCTACTGTGCTTTTCTTTAGCAATTTCGCAGCGCGGTTAACCGCGAGAATCAGCAGCAGCCGCATTGAGGAACGAAAAAAGTTATAGGGAAATCTAACAAATTCACAAATGCCACAGAAGCAATCGGCAGGCAGCAGAACGTGCAACGCAATGACTCCAGAGTCAACCTCAATCCGGCAGCAGACTTTGCCACCCATCTGACATGATAGCTCCTCGGCTGCAATGCGATATCGCCATCGGTTATTTGATAGCGCTCTCATTATACTATACATACAACTTCCCATCCCATCTCTCCCTCTCACATTCTCTCTCTCTCTCCCTCTCTCTCTCTCTCTGCTCGCAATTCCCTAGAGATTTATGCTAAGCTGCGGTTGGTTTTCCTAACCAGCCAGACCACAAACTGCTCTCGTAAACTCCAGCAGCTAATTGCCAGAGGCTCCTGCACTTTTGCAAATACTTTTTCTCACTACATTTCCATTTTCTTCTTCAAAATAATATCTGCACTATATTATTACACTATATTGTCATTCTAATTTTATTTTTAATTTAAAATAGTTTCTCTACAATTATATTTTGTTACTGCATTTTGATTTTCATCTTTCAACCAATATCAGCACATTTTGTGTCTATATTATTACACTATATTGTCATTCTTTTTTTATTTTTTATTTAAAAAAGTTTCTCTACAATTATATTTTCTCACTACATTTTTATTATCACCATTATTTTGTATTTAATTTAAAATAGTTTCTCTAATTAATATCTGCACATTTTACTATTATTTTTGCTTGTATATAATATTTTAGTTCATGTTTTCTATATTGTATTAATATTTTCTCACTACGTTTTTATTTGTATATGTTTCCCATTTTAGGATTGTATTTTCCGACTACATTTATAAATGTTTCCCTATGCAATTTTACAATTACACTTTCTCTATATATTTTTGTCTTTATTTATATATGTTTCCTATATCACGATTATATTCGCTCACTACATTTATATTTATTTGTTTTTCTAATTACAATAATATATTCACATTTTGCGATTGTATTTTCATTTGTAATTTGTTATTTAATTTATAAATGTTGCTCTAATCAATATCTGCAAATTTGATGATAACATTTTCTTGCTGATTTTACATTCAACTATAACTTGTTTTATTTATTTTTTACTTTTCATCCTGTCAATTTTTCAAATATTTATTTAATGTTTTTTTTTACTGTTTGCCTGGCAAGCTGATCTATTTATTGAACTTGAGACCATGAACATGAGACCAAGAGTTCACAATAGTTACGCCTTTGCTTTCCCCATAAGGAGTTGGTTCTGCTGCTGGTCATGCGATAGCCTTATAGCCATATAGGGCTCAGAGAGCGAGGGGGCGGGGGGCGTGGCTGGCGTTATCGCTATCGCTGCAGCGATGGTCGCGTGAGCTAAAGCGAAGCGAGGGCAACGAAACGATAATGATAGTTATGATTTGAAAATTTCCTTGAATGCGCAAGACTTGGGTGCCGAATGTAGAGGAGAGGGCGGAGAGAGGGGGGCAGGAGGAGTTGTGTGGCTGCAACATCTTCAGCTGCATCTGTGGCACGTACAAAAGATTTGTTTTGGGTTTCCCGTATTCGAGTTTTTCTATTTCTTTTTTTATTTTGGGCATTTTTCTCGACTCTCGACTTGAGTTGGTTTTTTTTTTTTTTTGTTTTTGGGGGAAAGGCGAGAGCAGCAGCTGGCGGTGCTGCGGCTAAGTAGGTTAATTTTGACCGGTTTGTGGCAGCCTCGAGATGCACAGCAACAACAACAACAACAACAATAACAACAACAATGGCAACAACAACGGCATTTGGCCATGTTGCTCGCTGTTGTTTGCTGCTCTCGCTGATTGACTTGAGCCGAGTCGCCTTATTAACCAGCCAGTTTTTCATTCGTCTAATGAAGCAACAACGACAGCGACAACAGCGACAACAACGACAACGACAACTGCTGTTCTCTGCCAGATCTCTGTGGCTAACGATGCAAATGTCAATGTTGTCGCCCAGTTGCTTGCCCCACCCCAGTTGCCCCAGCCAGCCACAAGCTGCAAGTCCAAGTCCAAGTCGAAGGCGAAGTCGAAGCCACCCTGACATTGAATTTTTCTATCGTTGTTCGTTCATCTCGTTAATGGCAACAACAACTGGCAGTTAAGTAGAATGTGGCATGCCACCATGCTGACTTCACTCAACCATCTACAGTCTGCAGTCTTCTGGCTGCTGTGCTTGCCCTGATGGATGCCACATCAACTGTTGCACCGTCGCAGTCGCAGTCGCAGTTCAGCTCCACTTCATATGCAAATGAGACGCAGTCTCTCTCTCTCTCTTCTCCTCTCTCTCTCTCTCTGTCTCTCTCTGCATTGCCATTTGAAATGTCCACTTTATAACGAGTGTCTATCTTTCTTTCCATTTCTTCTTTTTGTGTCAACTTTGAGCTGCACTCAATGGAAATGAAGCGACGCCAATGGATATCACTGCGTATGATCAACTTGCAACTCGCTGTTGCAAGTTCTTCTGCTTGTTCCTCCAATTGCTGCTTCTAAAATTACTTTTGCTCTAACGGCATTCGCCACACACACACACGCACACACACAAATTGCTTTATGCAGCTCAATTGAATTAAAACAATTTAATTTATGATTTATGTTTTCTACTTGATTGCATTTTAATTTAAATTGCTTTCCTTCAATTACGTTACAGTTCTTCAACCCATTTTGTTAGAATGTCCAATCAAAATCAACATTTTATTTAATGCGCAATAATTATTCTAGTTGTTGAAGAATTATATTTTTTTAATTCACAACAAGGCATTCTTGTATGTTTTTCTTTTTAAAGACTAATCTATTTGTCAGCTGCATTTAATTAAAAAATTAGACTCGTACTTCAATAACATTTTATTTATTTATGGATTATTTATTATTTGTTTGACTTGATTTCATTTCAAATGATTCCAACATATAATATTTTCTTTTTTTCTATATTATCATAAACTAAAATGAACTACGAAATATTGTCTATATTTTTTTCTTCTATTAATTAACGCAGCTTTAGTCTTTTTTAAATTCTCTTGTTCAATCAATCTTGTCAATACATTTTGAGGTTACATTTAAATGCTGCTGTTGCTTAATTACACTCGTATTTAAATAATATTTTTTGTGTTAATTGAATGTTCTATCTTGGAAATGATTCCAATTATATTATTAAAATTAAAATGGTCTTAGTTTATTGCCATTAATATTATTCTCTTTTTTCCCTTAAAATGTAATGTATTATTTAATAAATGCTGCACTAGTATTTCAATAATTGCATTCATTTAATATTTATATTTTTAATTTTCCAATGATTTCGACATATTTCTATGGTATTCAAAGGCAAAATGCACTCAGTTCTATTGGCTGTCAATATATTTTCAGCTTTCTTTAAATGTATTTCTCTTGGTGCTATCGATTTCTCTGCTTTCCCATTCAAGTGGCTACTGTTGAGGGATCTGCTTGAGACTTCTCACTTATAGGTCTAATAACTTGTTGAGCTGATGTTTTCCCCATTTGCCTCATGATTCTTCAAGGCGGCCACAAATCGCGCTGATGTTTCTATTGCACTTGCAACACTTTCTCGCCTCAAAAGCACAAGTGGCTTCAGCTCCCTCCGTCCGTCTGTCCGTCTGTCTGTCCGTCCGTCCGTCTGTTTGTCCGCTCGTCTCTCTGTCATTTTGTTGGACAGTTGCCTTTGGCTCTTGATTTATGAACACGACATCAACGAATCACTCAATAAGCTGCCTGCCTGCCTGCCTGCCTGCCTCTGCTTGGGTCATTGCCAGGGTCAGGGTGTGTGGCAGGGCCTCGATGCAACGCTGCAACGCTGCAGCTATTTGCATTTAAATGCTTGTGTGTGCACCTTAAAAGGCAGATGAGACAACGAGAGACAACGAGAGAGAGAAGCTGGGGCTGAGACAAACAAAGGCAGCACACAATGTGAACTGGCCAACCCAGGCATTGCCTTAACTGGCCGCAAGTCGCAAGTCGCAAGTCGCAGAGGCAGTTGGTGTTGTCGCCGCTGCACGTTGCCCCGTTGCACGTTGCCGGTTGCGTGTTATCTGCCTTTAGCATAAAACATAAATAGCGACTGCATTCAAATGAGTTTGACAAACAAACTAAACCAAAGCAACAACAATCACGTCCTCTGCCTCCATCTTTCGCCCCCTTCCCCCTCGTCTCTCTCTCTTCGTTTTCTCTCTGTCGGAATGAAAAATGCAAATACATGCACAAAAAATGCCATGGGAGTTGAGGAGCCGGGCAGCTGGGTATCTGGGCACCTGGGCTGCAGCATTCGCTTTTGGCCAACCGCGTGGGCGCTTCACAAATGCTGCCACAAATGGATGCACTGTGCATCGCCAGAGGCAGCTCGACTGCCGCACACTGCGACAAATCAGCGGGCGACTTGCTTTCAATCAATTCGCAGGCACTCCAAAATTATTTACTTTACATTAAGTAAAAAGTGTGGCAAAAATAAATCGATAAATATTTGCAACGTTGTATAGCAAAAAATATTTATTTGAAAAGATTCAAATAAGAAAATTACTTGTAAAACATCTAAAATGTCGAAAACTATTCTTTATTTTAATTTACGATTCGAATTGACGAGTAAAATGTGAATATAAAATATAGAAACTATGCTAAAAACAAATTTTGTAATATTTATAATGAGCAACAACACTGATAAAACTTCGAATAAGGCATGAATGGACACAAAAAAAGATTTATTTGAATGAATTCGATATAGAAACAAATAGCTTCAAATTTCTAATTAAAATTAAAAAAAAAAAGAATATTTATGAGTGTCCTCAAGACAACCAAAACTAAATAAATTAAAGTATTTATGTTAAAAACTTTACTATTAAATAATTACGAATAATGAAATGAATGTTTTCAATTTAAAATAAACGAAATAGTTTATTTGCTAGTTAGTTGTAAAAATTGACAATAACTGAGCACATTTAACCGCTAACATTTAAATAAAATTATTGAATTAAATTAAACGAACTAGAAAATTATAAAGAGATTTTGCAGATGCAAAAATGGGCAATTTATTGAGCACATTTTACCGCTAGCGTCTAGATGATTTTGTAATTTGGATTAACGGTTGCCCGACTTTTTGTGCGAGTGTAGAGAGCGAAGAATGCCGAATGGAGAGTGTGGAGTGTAGAGTGGAGAGTGGAGAGCGGAGAGCGGGAAGGGGGCTGCGCTGCATTTTGCAGCTTGTTAAAAGCATACTCAATAATTGCAATTATTTCTCATATTTTATGAGCACATTTCAATAATGAAGCCAACAGACGTCGAACGTCTTCCAGCCGAAGAAGCCACAAGAAGATGACGAAGAAGATGATGATGACGATGGAGATGGGGATGGGGATGGGGATGAGGGGAGGGAGGCGAAGATGGAGTTGGTCTGGATGGTCAGTGCCCATAGCGGGTGCATTTGGGGCGTTTTAATGAGCCTTAAACTGCCAGTCAGACGGAGGCCGTCAGGCGAAGTTGGCCAACTGGCAAACTGGCCAACTGGCAATAGTTGGCCACAGTCTATGGCCAAAACTGTGATCGGAGCTCGGCAATTTTGTCTTTCATTTATGGCTAAATTGCTAAATTTGGTTGACTTGGCTCAGTTGGCCGCAGTTCTTTGGCTCTCGTTGTTATCGCATCGCGTTCAGAACCGTTCGATCGATTGGTCGATTGATCGATGGCCCGCAGCTTTTGCTTTGCTTAGTTTTTTTTTTTTTTTTCGGCTGCTGGTGCAACTTTCTCGTCAACAATTGGAGTTCTTAGGCCCCTATTTATGGGGCAACTGGGCCGTCGGCTAATGTGCAAATTTCACCGAAATTCAATTGGCCAAAATGGATCGCCGCGATCGCTCGCAGCATCGCATCCGTAATAAACACTGCATTAAGCTGCATTAGCCGCGAATGAGTCTCGTCGTTGCCGCACGTCACTTGCGAGCTTGCAGCTGCTTGCTGCCACAATTTGTGGCAAGCTCGACTGCTCTATTTGCACTCGCAATTGAAATATAGCGAGTTAATTGAACATAATTTCTTTATAAATAAATAAATAATGCATGCTTTTGGCCACAAACAAGATGCAATCTAAAATTTCAAATATGTGTGAATTTATTTAATCAATGACAATGTTCGGATAATCTGCAAAGCATAACTTTGTAGATCAATAAATAAATAATGAATTCTTTTGTGTGTGAATCAAATCAATGAACAAATGAAAGGCAATTTTGGATTTTCCATTTTTGGTACCAACAATATAAATAAGTAAATAAATAATGAATTATTTTGGCATCAATGAAATAATGAAATAAAAGTGCATTCCTATAATTTGGAATGTTAATTCTGTTGAAATGGAAAATGAAATTATGAACTCATTTTTGTTGGCTTTAAATCTGCTCCAATTAAGAGCAATATTTATTATTAAGTAAGAGTATTCTGTTCTAAAGAACTTCTCTCATTAAAATGAGCTGTCAATTTATATCCAAATAAATCTTCTGCTGCTCTGCCTGCTTAAATATTTTTCCCTATATCAGAACATTGAAAGAAAACTAAATAATAATAAATCTTTGGAAGGCTGCAAGGCTCGCGGCAATTTCATTTGAGCTGCCAAATATGAAATATGCATTTGGCCAAATAAATGCTTTTTATGCAGCAATTTAGAGCTGCAAGCGTGATAATTAAACCGCAGCTTGACTAAACCACGTCTAAGACTCGCACTTGGTTGCAGTTGCAGTTGCAGTTGCAGCTGTGCAATTAGGGAGCGTTTGCTGCCAGCGTTGCACATTCGAAAAGCCATTAACAGCGCCATTAAAATTAACATGGCTTTAACATTTCGCCGGGGCACTTTCAAGGCTGCTGCAGGCAGCCGATGTTGCAATTAACAGCGCAATTTACATGAACATGGGGCAAGCATGGCGATGTGCCACAACAAAGCGGCTGGCGAAACGGCAGAAAGAAATGCGATGACAGACATTGCGAGTGATTGACTGATGGGCATTAAGTAGCTGGAATTGCATAACATTCGCCTTGCGTTCTAGCGTTGTCTATGCTTCGTTTGCTGGCCTCCGATGTTTAATGCTAATCCCAAAGTCTGTCTGTCTGTCTGTCAGTCAGCAGCCGAGAAGAGGAGAAGTTATTGTTACTGTTACTGTTATGGTCTCGGGCCGCAGACGAAGATGAAGTTGGCAGCCGGGGCTCTGTCGCTTTCGCATAAAGTGGGCAAACAAATGGCAGGATTCGGTGGCAGGATGAGCTCGCTCTGTGTGACAATTTGTGGGGCGCACAATGCAACGCATTGTTGCCGCGCATTCCAGCTGCATGTGGCAAGCGTATCCGTTACTTTGCCTGTTAGACTCGCCGCTCTTGGCTCGGCCATTTGTTCTTGCTCAAAATTGGCCATAAAGTACAAAAAAATGTATGTGCTTGGCCATTGGCAGCAGCAGCAGCAGCAGCAACTGCAACAACTGCAGCAACATTGTGGCAAGTCGTTGTCCGCAAACTCTTGTCGTTGCTGTTGCTGCAGTTATTGTTGTTCTTCCTCTTCTCGTTGCCGTTGTTGTTGTTGTTGTTGCTGCCCCGCACGCAATTTGGAATTTATTTGCACAATAATTGGCAAGCTGAATCAATAAACGCTCGCGGGCAGCCGAAAACAATAAATTAACAATTGCCACTTCCCAATGATCATCGTCATCGTCATGGTCATCATCATCGTCATCTCGATCCTCATTACGGCCGCTTTGAGCTGTCGAGTGAAAAATGAGCCATAAGCGTAGCCTGCGAATAATCGAAAAACGACAGCAACAACAGCAATGCAAAGGGAAAAGCGAAATTGAATTTAGCAGAGGAAACAATCGATAAATCGCTATCGATTTATATGAGGTGCCATAAAAAAGCCGAGCTCGCCAAAAGCCAATTAACAAGAGTGCTGAGCTGTCAACGCAACTGCTATCGATAAATTATCGATACAAGTAATGTGCAGAACAATTGCAAGTATCAATAACGATTACATATCGTTAGCACTTCGATAGTTGCGAATTAGATAAGTTATTGATATGCATAAATTATTTACTAGTGGCATTCATTTTGTGCCTTTATTTGTTTATTTTTATTAATATTTAGAAAATACATTTTGTTTCATATTTGTTTTTTTTTATTTATTTAAATTATTTAATTTTGTATTTATCACTTTTTTCTACTTTTAATTTGATGTATTTTTTTTTTATATTTTGATAAAACTAGTTTTTGTCATGTTTAAATCGAGTTTTTGACACTACCGAAATAGCAAATAAGTAAAGGATTAATTATGAGAGGCTTCTCGAGAAGCTTGACACCGATGTGGCTGCGGCATGCCACAAATTGGCAGCTTTCCACGCCGCATCGATGGATAATAAATCAATTTGACAGCTATTTGCGCGATGCCTTTGATGAGATTGCATGAAACATCGTTGACAGCATTCGATGAAAGTGGGAGGCGAAGGATGAGGAGCAGTCGAAGAAGAAGAAGAAGAAGCATGACTGATGATTGAAGCGATTAGCGAAGCGTTAACGTGCAAAAAAGATTTGAGGAGAGCGCTGCAGAAGTTGGATAGATAGAAAGCGGCGAGGAAAACAAAGCGAAATCTTTGCCAGCCGGAAATGAATGTGTGCGAGGTGATAAACGAGATAAAAGTGCAGCTAAATAGCAAAAGAAGCACAACAGCAACACCAACAACACCAAACAACAGCAACAACAGCAACAACGCGATGTGAAATGAAGCAAAGCGCAGCTAAAGAATGGCCAACGAATTGTGGCAAGCGGAGATACAAGCGACTGATACACACAATTTTGTGGCAGCAACAACTTCCTCATACCAGCAACAGTTGCTGCAAACAGCAGCAATAGAAAAGGCTCGCTTGAGCCAAGAGGTGCGGACGGGGGGGGGGGGGGCATGGCTTAATTAGTGCAGCATAGCAAGTGCAGCATGCTGCAGCAAGTTCGTGCCCCAGCCGAGTGTTGTTTCAAGCGAGTTCGTTGTTCAAGTCTCTAGCGCAAAGAAATTCCAAAAACGACAACAACAACAGCAACAACAACAACAACAACAACAAAACAGTATAAAATAAGCAAGTTCGTTGTGCAAGTCTTTTGTGCAAGTTCGCTGCTTAAGTCTTTTTCTTGATAAAAGTGGGCAAGTTTGTTGCCTAAGTCACTTTGGCCAGCAAGTTCGCCGCTTAAGTCACTTCGAGTGCTGAGCAAAGAGAAGCGAGTTCGTTGCCTCAGTCTTTTGTTATGCGCCAGTCACATCAAAATATTGATGCAAAGTGGCAAAGTGGCAAAGTGGCAAAGTGTAGCGGCAACGCCCCCAGCCCCAAGCACCGTTAACAATAATCAACAAGGCGACAGCGCGAAGGAAAAGGGGAAGGGGAAGGGGAAGGGGGGAAAATTAAAAATAGATATAGAAAAATTAATTGCGATGGCAGCGCGAACGAATGCCGATGATGGGCGCGGCAACAACAACGCATTGCAACTGGGCAGGCATGAAGATGCATCTTCCAGCTGCATCAGATAATAAATTAGACGCAAGGCGAAACAGACAAACAAAGCAAGAGAGAGAGAGAGAGCGAAAGAGACGGGGGAAGAGCAACTTGGGGCGTTGTTGGCTGAAAATTGTTGCCGCCTGCTTTTGTCTTTCGCTATATTCGAAAGCGGCAATTCATTTTCGTTTTGTCAGCAGCCAGAACTAGAAGTAGAAGAAGCGGCATACGACAGAGAAGCACAAAACAAGAAAAAGAAGAAGAGGCAGTTAATTGTTGGGCAGAGAAGAGATGCGGCTTTTGCGATGCCAAATCAAAAGCGCAGAGCAAACGTTCTAAAGCGTCGCTCGCATTACTCAATGTCATTGGCTGCTGCAGCCGCCAACGCTGCCGCCAAAGCCAAAGCCAAAGCTGCCACAGCTGCAGCTGCGGCTGACCGTCAATTAGTTGGCGAGCAACGCCACACGGACATTTATCTGTGCGCAGCGCCCTAATTGTGAAGTATGGCCAACTTGCAACGCGCAATCATTGTCAGTCAGTCAGCTTGAGTGACTAATTGCCAACTGATTGCAACTGCAGCAGCAGCGGCAGCGGCAGCTGCAACTCGTCTGCGTGGCACTGGAATCAAAGTCAAGTTCAAGCCAAGCCAAGTGTCGTCGACAACTTACCTTCGAGTTTCGGTTGTGGCAGCTTCAAAGTGCGTTAACTGCAACGATCAAGAAAAAGAAATGCGATTTGTTAGTGACACAGTTTTCTGCTTATGCAAACACTTAGGCTAGCGACATGCACAGTCATGTCAGCACACCTCCAATTCACATTCATCCATCGACTTGACATGATTCCAAACCAAAACAACTACGAACATTATTATTTGCCAGCAAAAACACTCAAAGGCTGCAAATTCAATATGCGAATGCCAAATGCAATTGCGCATAATACACGAGCGAACTCTCGACCTCCATTTTCCAGCTGTCGAAGTGCTTTTCCCCAACCAGCAACAGCAACAACAACAACAACAACACCCGTTGACTGACTTTTCATGCTGCACTTGCGGCTTTCCCTCATCGAATGCAATAATTATGCATCAATTGCTGCTTGATGATCCCAAAGTGTTGAAGCATTCCAAGGAATTTGTTTGCTGATCTTAAACAAGCAGTGACGGATTATATATATTATAGAAGTGCGATTCAATCGATTTGATATTTTATAAATATATATGACTTTAAGTAGTTACTGTGTTTAATGACAACAATAGAAAAACGTTTAATGCAAATCAGTTTGCTAAAGAATTTTAAATTTTTAAATATTATAAACATTCATTCCTATTATTTTATTGCATAAATTCTTGTATTTATTTAATTAATAATTGTGGAAATTATATTTGAAATAGGTAAATAAATTCAGCAAATATTTGCACCATTTATTTTCTTTTTCATGTTTATTTAATTGATTTTTACTATACTTCAGTTAGAGTAAAATAAGTATGCCATTAAATAAATAGAATAATTCAGAAAAATCTTTTAATTGTTTATTTTCGTTTTTAGTTTTATTGATTATTTACAGAGTTGTAGTTTCTATTGTAAATACAAAAATGTAATAAATTCATAAACTCAGAATACAATTACTCATTTATTTTTCATATTTATTTAGTTATTATTTACTTCAAGTTACAACCAACGACTATATTGAATATAATTTGAATCACACATTTTTACATACATATGTATATAAATCATATGTCTTTCATTGTTTCGTGGAAGTGAAATTTTTATTTTGTGATTTCATGTTCAAAAATGTTTAAATAATTATTGAATTCAAATTCTTATCTGAATCTTAATCACTTTGCCCTTTCTGTTGACTATTTAATGCTCGCTTTTAAGCATTTTCGTCATGTTGATTTTGTATTGTGTCGAATGCTTTTCTAAACACTTTTCGATTGTTCAGTTATAGTGCCACAAAATCGCTTTCATCTCGTTGAGATAACTTTCTGGCCGTTCATTAGTTGGCGTCTAAGAGCATTGAGAAGCTTTGTCTTAATTCCCAGCGCATTGTTCGTCTGCCTCGTAAATCAAAAGCTGCTTGATAAAAACGTTGCAACATTTAATAAGCTGCAGCTCCAGCTGCGTTGCAACGTGAAGATGCAGCAAAGTGCAGCTAGTTTTGGGGCAAGCGTCTTTCAACGCTTTTGGGCTCCAGCAACAATGCGCCTTAATTATTAGTTATACCCGAATCTGATCATAATAACAATCAGCTTAAGAGAGAGAGAGACGGAGACGGAGAGAGAAACACGTTTGAGAATTTTGTTAATTTAAGCTACTTTTCTGGCTTTCTGGCTTTCTGCTGTGGCTTCCATCATTTTCTCAGCGATGCTGAATGCCGAATGCATATTTGAACTTATTTGGTGGTCAGCTGTTGGCAGCGCTTTTCTCTTCGCCACAGCCACAGCCATTGTCATCATCATCATCATTAATGCCGTTGCCTGAGCTTGGCTTCATTCTGGTTTCGAACATGTTCTTTGGCTTGTAACTGTCTTTGCTCCCCTCGCTCTCTCTCTCTCTCGCTCGCGCTCGCTCGCTGGCTGGCAAAGTTGCTGCGTAACGGTATCTGCTACTCGCAGCACAAGCGAGTCTCGAGTCTTGAGTCTCGCGTCTAATGGGTTATTGATATACGAAGAAGCGGCCTGCCACGCCCCACTTGCCGCATCATTCGATCGCGTGGCGAGTGCAAAAAGAAAATTGAGCGGATGCAGGCAACTAAACAACAGCCACAGACACAGATCTAAACATGCTACGATACTTATCTGCATATATATATCGCTTTGCGTATATATGCATATGTTTGCTGGCGAGTAATTAAAGCAAACAGCTGCAGCATAAACAATTGGCGACATGCAGCGCAGCGTTTGTAATCAACAATCTGCGGCGAGCCCAGAAATAAATGTTTGCTTTCTATTTGATGGCAAACAAAAGACTCAAGCCACAAACTTGGCCAGCAGCCAAGGCATGCAAATGTGCAACGCCTCGCTGCGCTGCGATGCCACATCAGTGTTGTTGTTGTTGTTGTTGTTGTTGCTGTGGGAAACGATGCCAGCGCACGATTGCTGCTTCTGCTCCAATTTCCACAGAAAAATTCTATGAAGCGCAGCCAAGGCAGCCAACACACACACACATTCGCACACTCCACAAACATAATTTACACACACACACATAGAGTTGGAGTCACATTTGCATGCGCCCAAAAGTCCAATTAAAGTCGGCAGCTCATTAAAAACTGTAAAGAACTCACAGACGCACACATTCAGCTGTTATACAAGTCTCTGCTTGGGGCCACGTCAAGTGCAATGATATCATCGCGAACGCCCAACTCGAGAACGACACTCGAAACGGGAACACTTTCACAAGTGGCGCACGGTGGCAAGCATCGGCCGCTAATCCATCACACGCCCAGCCCGGACAGCTGATGACGCTCTCAATCAAATGGCATGGCAAAAGCAGTGGGTGCTAATCAAGCGCAGACGGCAGACGAGTCGGTGGCCATTAAAGCGATGAGCGAACGAAAGCGAGACGGCATTAGATCATATGATAATTGCAGACGCTGCTAAACAAGACCATGACTAAAGTCGAGAGAGCCGAAAGTCACAGCGAAAGCCAGGCTGAGACGCGTTTGCGTTGTCAACCTTTTAAGGTACTAAATGAATACTTTCATTTGCGCCAGAATTTCGGTGAGGCTGCATAATAATAATAACGCTGACCCAATTCATCACCACGATCGCATTCACAATGGTAAGACGAGCGAAAGAAACTAAACAAAACAAAGAACCGTTGACTAGCATAGATATGTATATAACATAAATATATTCTCTGTTTACCCGCCATCATCAGCGTGAATAGAAAATGAAAATATTTCAGCTGGAACGACGAAAGTGCCAGATCATCATCATCTACATCATGATGATGAGGTTGGGGAACACATCTTCGGGCTGAATTGGAACAGTTGATGCCACTCGAGATCTGCTTTTTGCCGAATGATTTCGAGTGCACTCGTATCGCTGACCATTCAACGGCCACTCGAATTTGTCAGTGAGCCAGGTGTGAACGATGAGGCTCAAACACACTCACGAGTGTCTCTTCACCACTTGTTTGGCTGCGCAAATTCAAATGTCGCAGAACAGGTGCAACTGGGTCACTCAGCGAGAGAGAGACAGAGAGAGAGAGAGAAAGAGAGAGAGGGAAGTGGGAACTGTGCCACAGCGTCAGCGAAGCGACAACACAAAAACCCAAACCCAAAACTCAACTTAGCGGATGCTCCAAATGCAACTGCTGCCCAAGGGTGGGAACAGAATCTCGATCTCAGTCTGAGACTATATAGAACTGATTGCAACTCGAGTCGCTTCAGCTGAGCCTTGTTAGTCTTGTATTTCATTGAGCAGCTTTATTGCTCATCAAATTTATGCAGTTTAGTTTATTTATGACTCCGTCTTTACTGCACATTAAATCTCCATGCTTTAATTCATTGCTGCCAGCTTCTAGAATTTCCAAATGCCCCATAGATTGATTGTGAAATAAATATAGCTAGCTGCGAAAATAATATTCGATATCAATTTGCATTTGTTTGTTTTCTAAACTTCATTTGTGTTGGAGTTTTGTTTTGAATCATGAATACAACATTTGCATTTTCTTCACTAATTTTACTCTACTCTGCTCTACTTTATTTATAATGTCAAACATTAATTTTTACATTTTCTTTTCATTTTGCTGCAGCGGAATTAATTTAATTTCATTTTATTAAATAATTGAAATATCGAATTTTAGTCTACTTTTAGTATTAAAATAATTTGTTGGTTTAGTTCGCAGCTGCTGCAGTTTATGGTTAAGGTAATTGAATTAGCATCTCAGTTCTCAGCATCGGCATTGCTTTCTACTGCTGCTTTTGCTGACCTTTAAGAGCGTCTTTAGACTGTCATTCACATGCTGGCCGGACTCGTGTACTTATTCTAATCTAATGAGAATCGATTTCATCAATTTCCGCTACAAGAACTTTGCGACTTGGCGACTTGGCAACTTGGCAACTTGATTGCGCCGACAAATGCGAGGCGCAATGAAAAGTGGGCCAACAACAGCAACAGCAACAGCAAAAGCTTTTAGCGCTTTAGCTGTTGGCATCTTTTTTGGTGCTGGCCGTGGCAGATTTGGGTCAGTTCTGTGGCAGCTGTGGCCGACACGCATTGACTCGCAACGGTCCACTTGGAATCGGGGCGCCGCGGCGGCCAGCGAAATGAGCGGGCAGAAAAACAGCGCGACGACAGAGAAACTACATTAATTTGCCACAGAGCGCGGCACGGCTTTGTGGCACGGCGTGAGGGGCGGCTTGAGATGTGTGCATGCTTGATTTAATTGAGGCGAGAACATCTAATGCAAATGCAGTTGTGCCCGCTGTGTTGCAAGTTCGTTGCCCAAGTCTTTTGTTTGCCTGCGTGTGCAACGCGTTTCGTTCGTTTTAAGCGTGTTTTAAGCCGGCCGGCAAGGCAGGCGGTCCGCTTTCATGGCGCTGCTGGTTTTTCCGCGTTTTACGATTCGATTATAAAACAACAAGTCATTTTTTATGCAACATTATTACGTTATTTCCGGGGCGGCTCAAACACCAAGAACATCAACAGAAACTATAAACTTTAATTTCAACAAAGTCAACTAACATTTTTTGGCTTCTGCCCGAGATGTTTGCTTCTGCTTTGTGCTCGCCTTGTGTGTGTGTGTGTGTGAAAAGCCATAAAAAGAGACGCCGGCCTCAATGTGCCCGGCCAGCTGCAATGTGCGATGCGGTGTGGGGTGCGGTGGCCTGCCTTGGGGGGGCTGCTGCGACTGCTCCGCATTTGAGCTCTTCTTTTTTTCGTGTGTGTGTGTGTGTGTTTTTTTTTGCTGCGTGCGCATTTTTCTCTCTCCCTTTTTTTGTTGTCTTGATTTTTTTTAATGCGTTTCTCATGCTTTGGCCCGTTGCTTTTTGCTGCGCGTCTTGCGCTCTTTCACTCTCTCTCTCTCTCTCTGTCTCTGTCTCTGCTTTTTTCTTACACTAAATGCTTTCCTAATGAATTGGGTGACCGGCGACGACGACGATGGCGGCCCGGTAATAACGGTTAATTGCGTTAATGACTTTAACAGAAAATATAAAGCGCAAGCATTAAAATAATAATAAAAAAGGCAAGAAGCAGGCGAAGAAAAGAGTTGAGCAACAGCTGGAAGACGCTGAGAAAGAACGAGACGGAGAGAGAGAGCGCGAGAGTGAGGGAAAAAGCAACTGCATTTTGAAATGCATTGAAAATGTCGCAAGTTGTGCGAAGTTGAGGCAGGTGGATGGCGGAAGGGGGGACTCTATCTCTACACTCTACACTCTTCACACTCTCCACACTCTCTACACTCTCTACACACGCATGCATAATTTGCAAGGCGTCTTTTGTTTAGCGCCTGCTTCTGAAATTCAAGTGCAAACAACGCATCAAAAATGCGAAGCAAACCAAACTGAACAATTCAATTGTTCAAATCAATTCCACGGAAAATGCTCGTAATTATTTTTGTATACCTGGGAAACACATAAAATCCTGATTATTGATGCGCATTGCAGGAATAACAAATGTTTGTTATTTATGCAATTGCGTGGAAATGATTTGATATTGCATTAATTAAACAATTTACGACAATACTTTAAGTGCTTTAAGGTTTACTTTACAAGTCATAATCAGGATTTATGTGAGATGCTATGAATAAAATATTACTTTTTTCCCACTTTTATTATATTCTTCAATAGAAGTTGGAATTTATTATTTTATCCAAGTTCAAATAATTTGATGTATTTTTTTTATAAATATTCCATGTGAATTTAATTTCTGTGTTTACTTTTTGACATGTTACATTTATAAATATTTAATTTTTTGTATTCTTTTATATGTTTTAGTTATAAATACTTTAGAGAATTAATTTAATTTTGTTATCATGTTTCAGTTATGCATAAATAATTCATTAAATATTAAAATAAATATTTTGTAAGAATTTTTATGAGTTAACCAAAAAGAAAAATATTTGAAATGTGTATTTTGTATTATCCATTTATTGTGTTATTATAAAATGCTGAATTATTTTGGTAAAGTCGCAATATTATTGCCTTTTGATAAATTTACATTTTATTTTCATTTGATTTCATTCTTTATTAGTTTAAATATTTGCAATCTTTTTTAGATTTATTTTATTAATATTTGTTTGTATTTATTTAGTTTTTGCTTGCAGTTTTCAACACTTGGAAAAATCTCATACAAAAAAAAATAGGCAAAAAAAAATGTTTGTTGTTGTCGCTGCTTGTTACGTTTTTATTCTACACTTTCGGGACTCTGATTTTGTCTCACGGGAAATGTACGAACAAGTAAAGGAAATCTTACCTTCTTTGTAATAATTTATTGCACAATCAATCACGAATTACAGTTTGTTCTTGTTCTTGTTGTTGCTTTTTGCAGTTTGCTTTTTGCTGTTTACAGTTGTTTTGCGAGAATCCTTTCGCGTTGTTCTTTCGTTTCTTGCGTTTTGTGTTTTTTGTTATTGCTGCGGCTGCAGTTGCAGTTGTTGTTGTTGGCAGACGAAAAAAAAATGAATGCTTGCACTTTCACACTTTCGAAGCACTGTTGATGGGCGCGATCGGGCCGAAGGTCGCAAGGAGCGAGGCAAAAATGTTGCAATGTTGCACACACAGAATCGTATTGAAGTTCACTAGGAAGCACACTGGGCGTTCTATATATTCAATATATGAAGCCACAAAAAAAAAAAGAAATTGAAGATATGTCCACGCTGCTGCTGCTGCTGTTGCTGCTGCTGCTGCTGCTACTGCTGACTGAGACGGCGCTGTTAGCACTTCAATTGCATTACGCGCAATGGCTGTTGGGGCAGCGAGTGCGCCACTTTTATGCCTTTCCCAGAGGTCTCCACAGCGACGGCGACAGCGACGATGGCAGCGACAGCGACAGCGACAAGAACTGAGCTGAGAGAGCAAGAACAGCGTCACGGCAGCAGAGAAAGCGGCCGCGACGTCGCCAAAGCATAAGAAAGCCAATGCAGCAGCGACGACGACGACGACGGCGACAGCGATAGCGACAGCATTGCAAACGCACAAAGCGAAGAAAAGCGCGAACCCATTTCTACTTCACACACACACTCGCACTCACTGACACTCGCGCACAGACTGACACTCGTGCAGAACAAGAGAGAGAGAGAGAACTAGAAGAGCGCACTCTCCACGCAAGCTTACTCTCCACGCGGAGACTTTGGCCTTGCCTTGGACTTGGACTTGATCGTGGACTTCTTCTGCCGCTCGCTTAACAGCCGCATTAACAGCAGCGTAGCATTGAACTTGAACAGCAGAGCGCACGCTCTCACGCTCTCTCGCTCATGTGCTCTCTCTTGTGCGCTCTCTTCGCTCACGAAGCATGTTGGTGAGACAACGGCACCTGTTACAGCGCATCGATTTGCATGGCTACCGTTTTGTGTACTACGGCACAGAGCAAAGGGGAGAAAAGAGTGTAGAGCAGAGGGGGAGGGGGAGGGGAGGCCATTAGTAGGATTAGCAGCAAAGCAATCGTAATCTTGTCAGCATCTCTGCAGAGCAGAGATGTTGTTGTTGCTGTTGATCTGCGGCCGCTGCTATTGACTGATAAATATGCTAATGAATAACGACTCTGATATCTGGCATGTTGTGCAATCAGCATAATGATAAATCCAAATCTATAAATTTATTTACAACGCTTCCTCTTCGTAATTGATAATGCTTTTCGTGGCCCTTTTATTCCTGCTGTGACCTCTAGCTATTTTTCTTCTTCCAAAAATGTTCGTTGTCGGATGCTAAACATCGACTATAGCGTGTGGAACACGTTCGTCCATCATCGTCATCAGTTGAATGACTTGCGTCCGAGCCCCAGGAGGGGGAGTCGACAAAAACCTCAACTTTAGAGATATGTGCTTTTTGGGGGGTTTCAATCATCTGCATAATTCTCTGAAAATTCTTGGAGCCAAGAAATTCCTATTGATTTCCAATTGTATTTGCCTAAATCATATTAAAATAAATTACTGTACATTTAACAGTACAGTTACTTCAGCTGTAATTGTGTTGTTGTTTTAATCTTCTAAGGTTTTTATGATCTCTGCACCCAAAGTTCCTGTAATAATTATTTTCGAATTTTATTTGTAATTTCTTAGTTTTATATAAAGGGTATCTACTATTCTTCAGACATATAAATAGCTGCGGGAAATCGGAAGTTAATGTGGCATCATTAATTCACCGTAATTGTAATTATCTTTAAGAACAATTCACAAATTTAGCAATATATGCTATTTTCGATTTTTTACTTTTATTTTAACTATTCGAATAGCATTAGCTTGATTTTTTGTTTGTTTGTTAAATTCGAGTTATTTTATTTTCTTTTTATTTTTTTTTGTATTATTGGTTTTTCTACAAAAAAGCGAATAGGTTACTGAAAGCTTAATTGTTGATATGAATAAATAAAATATTAACTACTTGATAAGTGAACATTGTTTAAACTAAATAATTTTATATTAAAATTTTAAGAGAACTTGCAAAATTGGCAAGAAATATTATTAGCTGTTGGGGCTTAGAAATCAATTTATTTTTAAATGGTATTTATAAAAGAAAAACAAAGCATTTAGCCTTGTGAAATAATTGCAATTAAATCAGTTTATTTAAATGCAAAGCAAAAGTAAATACGACTTAAAATTGTTGTTATTCAAGTACCCAAAAAGTGTAGCTTTATTGTTACAAGATTTTTCATGTATAAAGTTAGCCGAGCAATATACAATTTCGAATAGTGCGTAAGTTTTGTTATGAGTGGATATTTTGTTGAATGATTTCTCGCTGCGTCGGGCAAAAAGAAAGTGGCGAAGCTCGAGTTATATTTTGATAGTGCTGCCAATTAAAGCAAAAAAAAAGGGCGACAAATTTCGCAGTCGTTACGTTAAAAACGTACAAACCCAGCAAGCATTTTATGAAATTTCTGATCGAATTAGAGTCTTTTTTGACTCTCCTAGAAGATTAAAACAAGCATAAATGCGCGCGTTTTCTGATCGAAAATGATACTCTGTTCGGGAGAAAATGGAACCCTACCCGCGACACTTCCTAAAGAGTCGTATTCGACACATCAGGAAGAGTCGTTTTCGACTCCTTTTCCTCGCAAGAAGCGAGTCTTTTTCGAGTCATTTTTCTATCAATAAACGACACTTTCGAATCATATTGTGATTGAAACTATGAGAGATTTTTATTAATAAATTCCTTTATTTATAAGAAAAATAAATTAGTGCAATTATTTACATATGTTTATGGAAATTAAGTTTTTTCTTAATAAGGCAGCACACCGTCTTTAACAAGTAACAATTTTGCTTGTTTTTGTTTGCCAATTTTCTAATATTTTTGGGTGTCATATTTATTTTTCACTTGAAACTGCACTTTACTTACGGAAGCTCACTCTTTAACTAAAACTGATGTTCGAAAATGCACAACATTAGAGCAAAAGAAAATTCTCATGTTAAGTACAGTTATGAAAATATAAATGAGATAAAGTGCCAAAGTGCATGTAAGAGCGAGAGCGCGCGATTCAGCTTTCTCAACGAATTTTAGTGCAAAGCAAAAGACGCATTATCTCATTTCAATCGCCTGGATGATCAATTTTCGATTGTTTTACTGTTTTGTTTTTGCATTTTTATGAATCGTATTTGAAGAACATTAGCGAGTCAGTTTCGAGTTATATTCGAGCCCTTTTCTAGTCGTTTATAAAATGAATCATTTTTTAATCATTTCAACGACTCGAAAAAGACTCCTCCAGGCGATTAATTCAAAAACAATCTTCCAAATGCTTGCTGGGAAAGAAGAAGAAAATGATGTTGAACCGTGTGTGTGTGTGTGTGTGTGTGTGTGTGAGTGTATTTGCATTACACATTAACGGAGCTGGCAACAGAAAACAGAAAATTGTAAACTAGCAAGAAGCAAGAAGAAAACAAACATTAAAGTAGCTGCCCGCTGCCCGCTTACTCAAACAGCAGCGAGCAGCGAGCTGCGAGCAGCGACTGCGCAGCAACTGCGCAGCGAGTGTAATGAGAATTTTAGTCAAAGTCAAAGTCAAACTGAGCGCGGCTCAAAGCGACGCGCGGCGCAGTCGGCTACGCAGTCGCAGGTCATTGCCATGATGCTAACGGCGCAGCCAGCAGCAGTGTTAACAGCGCTGCGACCTTAACAGTGACGCTGACGTCTTGTAGAGTTGCCAGACAGCAGGACAACATGCAGTCCGTGCGCGTGTGTCCGCCTGTGTGTGTGTGTGTGTGTGTGTGTGTGTGTGTGTGTAATAATAATTCATTAGAGCGCTGCCTTGACATAACAGCAAATGAATCGCAGACGTTGTTGGAGACTTGACTTCAGTCGCCGTCGCCGTCGCAGTCGGAGTCGCTGTTAAAGTTGAAGCAGCCGCCGCGAAAGCGTAAAGAAATCACTTAAAGTAAGAAAATTGCTTGACGCTTTTGGGTTCCGCTTACTTAAGCTGCCTCTGCCTGCGTCGCTGCCTTCGTCGCTGCCTTCGTCGCTGTCTCTGTCAGCTGTGCACCCCCAACTTCAGTCTGCCGCCCACTTCTCTCTCCCCTCTCCCTGCCGCTGCTCGGTTCTATGTCACAGCTGCAGTTGCCAAAGCACCGTTGCAGCAAAGTCTCCATTGCAGTCGCTTTTCGGGCGCCACAGCAGCTGCGGCTAGTGATGCGCGTGAGGCGCGAGACGCGACCGCGTGTCACGACTATCTGCTGAGTCATAGTCGCGTGTCACGCGCCCAATTCACCGAGATGCCTTAACCTTAATTAATCCTTCTCTCTCGCCTCGAATTCCGCACATTCGGATTTCTTCTCCGCACTTTGTGCGTCGTCATAGCGGCGACTTAGCGACTCACGCAGCCTACGCAGCCCTAAAAGGAACGTGAGAGATCGGGAGAGAGTGGGGGAATCAACGATGAGAGCAGGAGAGAGAGAGAGAGAGAAGAAAATTAGCCAAGAAGCGAGCGATAAATGGGAACAAAGACCACCCACAAAACGGCAATCGAAGGTAAGCTGCAATAGCTATGTACGAGTATGTACATAAATGTGAAGAGGAAGAAAAGAAGCAGAGAAAATGATTAAAAGAAAAATGAAAAAGAATGGAAGGATTAGTAGAGAAGGAAAATTATTAATATTGTTATTGTTGGTTATAGTTAGGTATTCATTGAAATATAGTGAATGACAATTATTATAAATTTAAATTAAAGTTAGTTATTATTAATAAAGTTATACTTCTTAATATAAATATAGTGAAGGACAATTATTATTATTTTTAAGATTAATTCTATTTAGTTAGTTATGTTTAGGTAATAACAGCAATATAGTGACAGAAATTTTTTTTTAAATATTCTTATTATTCACTTTAGGTAGTTAGTTATTGTTAATATAGTTATAGTTAGCTATTAATATAAGTCTTATGAAGGATAATCATTATTTTTATTATAATTATTAACTTCAGTTAGTTCGTTTTTATTAATACAGTTATTGTTAGCTATTATTAATTGTAGTAAATCATTATTTCATTTGGTATGACTATTTTATTAATATTAAATTATTTATTATTATTTATCTGACATCTAAAAATTTAATTTTTAATTTTAATAATTGATTGAGTCATTAAAAGTCCTTTTCGAATTTATTTTATTTGTTATAGATTATATCAATATTAATTCCTGCCTTCTCCTCCTGGGGCTTCAGGTGTTCGATAAGGTTTTTGTCGGACTTGCGATTTCTTATTATTATATTTATTGCACATTCGTTATATATACTTTTTATTAATTTTAATTTATTTGGTAAATTATAATTTTAATAAATTTTATCTATTTGATTGCGCTGCCAAATTAAGTTAACGTCTACAACACTTGAGATTAGCACTTCAACTACCGATTCTTGCTATATGGTGGCTATAGCTGCTGCTGTCGTGTCGTGTCACGCTGTCGTCGCCAGCTGGAGCTGGAGCTGGAGCGTCTAATCGCATTCCGGACAGCTGTTATGACAGGCCTTGCTCCCATCTCCCATCTCCCATCTCCCATCTCCCATCGCCCATCTCCCATCTTGCAATTCGCCAGTCGCAAGTCGCAAGTCGCGTATAAATCGCACAGCTGACACAGCGTTTTTGACCAGTTTGCCACCGCACAATAAACAACCGACAACCAACAACGAACAACACACACATTGTTGGGTGTGTCAGTGTTGTTGTCGTTGTTGCTGTTGTTCGAGTTGTCGTTGTTCTTGTTCTTGTTCTTGTTCAGGTTGTTGATGTTGTTGTTGCTGGGGCTCGTTCTAAATATTTGCAGCACATCTTTTGGTCATATCTTGTGTGTGTTCTGTGCGCTTTAAAGCCTTTCTTTTCAGTTCTCAGTTTGGCGAGCTTCTCATTCTCAATCTGAATCGTATTCCAATGCGACGGCTTCCAGTTTCCATTCCAGTTTCAGCTCCAGCTTGAAGTTCGAGTTCGAGTTCGAGTTTGAGTTCTCTGGGAGCCTGTTGCAGAGCCGGCTTTTACTTTTGCTGCCTGGGATCAAGCTTTGTTCCGGTCGCCAGCTATATATGTAGTATCGCCTGTAATCCGGACTCTGAGTCTGAGACGGAGACGGAGACAGCAAAGTCCGCATAACCTTTCACTTCCCCTGGGCGCAATGTTCGTTCGTTTGTTTGTTTGTTTTCGTTTTGTGATTCGATTTGATTGCCAGTTAATTAGTTGTTATCATACATATCCCCCCACTTAATCATAGAGAGCAGACGTTAACCGTTAGCTTTCCAATTTCGATGTGGCATCCACCGAAAAACAAAAAAACAAAAAACAAAAAAAACCATCGGCATCGTCTCTGTCGAAAATGCTTTTGGCCGGAAGTGGTTTACTCCACCATCGACCATCGACCATCGACCATCGACCACTGATGATCTCTGCGGAGTCGAGTCGAGTATTTGAACTGATTCTAAATGCGAGTACGAATCATGCGACGCTCGGCAAACGTTTCGTGTATGGCCAAAATGGGATTCATAATGCTTGGCAGTAGCCAAAGGGTCAGCAACAAAAAGCCACAGCCACTCATTAAAGCAAATCTCTCGTTGCTCTGCAACATCCACCATTTAGTTTGTCTTCTGACTCTCTTGTAACTTGGCTAATTTTGTAACGAAATTCTGAAGCAAATAGAGTTGCTTTGGAAAATTGAAAAATTACCGGAATAGCTGCCCTTAAATAGAGCGAGTGAAACCTATCTGAAAGTTAATAAATATTAAGTTATTACATTATTAAAGTCGGATTGTAAGTTATTATTTCGACAGTGAGATGGTGAGAAGGGAAATGAAAACGAAATTACAGAATAATCCATTGCAGCTTATCAAAAAAAATAATTACAAACTTGTCGATTTTAATAAATATTAAATTAATGCACTTTCAAGTGTGATTAAAGAGTTTTCTCAACTTGTAATGTATTATTTCGACAGTGAGATGGTTAGAAGGAAAATGAAAATGAAATTACAGAATAATCCGTTGCAGCTTAAAACAAACAAAAAATAAGACATAAAATTGTTGATGTAATTTATTGAAGAGTTTCCTAATAATATAATTTAGTATTTCTTAAATTAAAAAGTAAAAAGAAATATGAAATGAAAGAATAATCAAACAGAAATGAGGAAATAATTGTTGTCGATTTTCATAGATTTTAAATTTATTATTATTTACTAAACTCAAAGAAATTAATATTTGGTTGCAGATTTTTTAGAATAATTGTAAAAATAATATTTGTCTAATTGAAGAGTTACTTTAAATTGAAATCAAAAGTTCAATAAAATAATTATCTGTTAAAAATGAATTCACAAAATTACGAAAATAGTCTTTGTAGATTGTATTTACCATTTACATACATTTGGAACAGTTTTTGAGGACCCGAATTGTTAATTATGCATTTAATATTTATTATTCGTAACTCGTTTGCAGAGCAACTGATGCCTTCAGGCTAACAAAATTGAAATGTTGGAAGTTAGTTTACTAAATATTGTGATTGCAATTAGTTAGTAGATCAGTCTGAATTCAATTGAGTGGCAAATCCTGGCGAAATGCATTAATAATTGATGGCACTCATTTAGCTTTAAATAGAACAAACTGCAGCTGCCCCTCTACTTCGCTGCCCCTTCTCTCTGCTTGATTATCACACCTGGACTGCCAGAGATTAGGCAGCGACTACTTGGTTATAAGCACTTCGATAGAATGCGCTGATCATGGCTGCTCTTATCTCTTCCCCAGCTCAGCATTTGAGCTGATGATGTTGTAGAATGCTGAGCAGCAGCAGCAGCAGCCCGCACGCTTAATGGCCGCAAGACGTCGTTACAGGTAGCCAGAGTTAAAGCCAAAGTCAGACCTGAAGGTTCTATTCAGTGCCACGACTCGAGTGCGCTCAGTTCCTACATATGTCCGTCTGTCCGTCTGTCTGTCTGTCTGTCTGTCTGTCTCTCTGTCTGTGTGAGAGTAGCTGCTAAAATGCGGGTGCCGCTTTCTCCCCCGCAGCCGCATCTACAACTCTTCCCTTCTCCCTCTTTGGCTTTGGGGCAGGGCGGCCCATCTGTTGTCATCAAGGCCCCATTCGCCGTCGTCTCTGCCACTCAAAGACTCGCCAGCAATTCGTTTGTCAGCGACTGAGACAGCGACAGCGACTGACTTCAAACTCTGAGCCAAGTCGGAGACTTGGTTTGAGCCAGCATTAGAGCCCGGCCAGGGCCATTACCAATTCCACAACGCGGCTAATTAGCGCCTTGGATGCTGTGCGCCTAACAAGATGCGACGGCGACGGCGACGGCGACTGCGACGCAAGCAGCGGCAACTTCAGCTTGCGCATTCATTATAGCCGCTAACCAAAAAAGGCTAAAATGGTTAAAGGGAATATCTTCTCGATAGTCACGTTCGTCGCTCTGTCTGTTGGCCTGGTTTATTCCTAGATTCCAAATGTAATACGCAGCTAGACATATTAAATTTGAATGTCAACATTTATTAAATAATTTTGAGAGTGCTTAATTTTAAATATAAAATTCAATTTGTTGGTACGCTTTGTAATAATTATGTGTTAAATAAATTCTTCAATTTTGATTACGTCTAATAAATTTCGAAAATATTCAAGAACTAATTTTACACCTTATAATAATTTTAAAAAAGACAATTTTATAATTTCTAATAAATTTAAAAGCTATTTAAAACAAAAAACCATTTTACAATTTTATCGTTTATAATAAATATAAGTTCAAAACAATTAAAATATATAGCTATTAAAAGAAAAACAAGTTACCAATTTTAATTTTTAGTTTGTAATAAATTAAAAAACATTCAAGAACTATTTTATAAAAATTAAAAGAAAGAATCTTACAATTTGTAATAAATTTAGTAAACTTAGTGTACATTCAAGACACTAGTTTATAATTAATAAATCTAATAAATAATAGTTGTGAAACTTTTTTACAACTTCTAATCAATTAATATGAAAAGCGATTTAAAAACAAACAGTTCAAAATATGTAATAAATTCTAATAAGTTTCAAAAATATTCAAGAAACAATTTTACAATTTATATTGAGTTAAAAAGTAATAAATAGAAAACAATTTGTAATAAATGTGAATAATATACAAGCAACTAAATTATAATTACAAATTTTATCCAATTGGGAGTTATTCAACAATTTTAGAATTTATACTAAATTGGAAATTTATAAAAAAATAAAGGAAAACAATTTTAGAATTTCGAATAAATGTAGAAAATATACAAGCAACAATTTTAGAATTTCGAATAAATTCAGGAGTTACGCAAGCAACAATTTTGCAACGTGCAGTTGAAGAGCTTCATTCCATTTGTCGTATTCGCTGTGATAAATAGCTGGTATCTGAAAGTCGAGCACGCTTGCTTGATGATTTATTAAGGCTTCACGCTCCGCTCGTGGCGATGCTGATTGAGCTGTGCTTTGCTGGTGATTAGCGAGGATTTCATTTGCGCCAGTTGCAGTTGCAGCTGAAGCTGAAGTTGAAGCTGAAGCGTTGTCGCTGCTGTCCGCTTTGCCTCTAATTAAATTCGCTGTGAATTTCGCCGGGATTCTTGACATTTATCTTAATAATTTTTGGCAGCGCCTGTCGACAGCTGGCAGGGCGGAGGGGGGCGTGGCATTTGCATTTTGCCAATTTAAATGTTCGACGTGCGAGACAGCAACAACAGCAACGGCAACGGCAACGGCAACTGAGACAGCGACAACATGCGACGCGCACATCGATCATCATTTGCGGCACGAAAAAAAAGTGAAATGCCTTTGCAACAAGTTGGCATGTTGAGCGCAGGGGGCGTGGCCGCATAATAGGAGGCGTCGAGGGGGCAGCAGAGAGAGAGAGAGAGGGGGAAACGATGCGGCACCGCCGGTCACACAATCGCTGGAATTCTGATTTTCTCGCTTCCATCTCGCAGCTCGTCTCACGTCTTTCTCTCAACTGTTGCTGCCATTTCCACAGCCTGATGATGATGAACGTCTTCTTCGTGTCCATTCTCGTTGCTGAACATTAGAATTAAGCTGTAACTTTGCATCAAAATTAAATTTATAGCTCCAGCAGCAACAGGCAACAACAGCAACAACAATCACTGCCATTAGAAAAAAAGCTGTAAAATTAAGTGCATGAGATACTTCGCATGGCCGACGCTTTAAATACACTTTATAATAGGTTTCCACGCCAAACAAGAACATCAATTATTTGCAATGCCATTATTACATTATAAATTGCAATTAAATAAAAATTCATTTAACTAATCCAAATGATGGCAATAAAATTATTAGGCAAAAACTATTTATTTGCGGGTGATTTGTAAATGTGTATTGTAAATAATATTACATTATAAAATGCTTTTGTTGGTTTTATTAAATTAATTTAACAAAACCAAATGATTTCAATAAATTTATTACGGAAAAACTATTTATTTGCAGCTAATTTGTAAATGTTTTGTACCTCATGCATTGTAAATAATTTAATTCAAAATAACAAAATGCTATTTCATATGGTACTGTAAATGCTTTATTGAAATTTAGTTGTATATTTTTATATATATACACATGATCTGGTTTTAAATTGTAATTTTTTTTAATTTCATTGTAATAATGTATTCTTATTTAATTAAATTTTTATTTCTTTATTTACTAATCTCAAGTCAATATTCCAATCTTCATTATCGACTTTGTACAAGTAAAGACTTTTCAATATAAAATATGTTTTGTAAAAAATGCAACATATTTTATATATAGTAGAAGCTATAGCAAGAATACTAGCTATGAGAAAATGAAAAAAGAAATACGGCAGAGTTAAAGATGAGAAGCAAATCGCAATGGAACTGGCGCTTGTAACAACTAAAGCGGTCGAGACATTAAATCAAAGCGCGGCGATGGAGGAGGATGAGATGGAGGGACGCAGGGAGTGGGGGGCCGAGGGGAAGTCGGATGGAGGTGATGACAGCAGTCGTCAGACGGCAGTCGACAGTTGTCAGACGTCAGACGTCGCGACTTCGTGTCGCATTCACATGTGAAAGTTGTACGAAAACAAGAAAAATTATTGAGTAGAAGAAAAAAAAACGAAACGAAACGAAACGAAACGAAAACAACAAAAATAAAAACGAAACAGAAATCAGAAATCAGAAGGAAAATAAAAAGCCAGGCGCTGTCGATGCTCATCATACAGATCTGAGAGATCGCCGGTGCAGATCCCAGAGATCATGTCATGTGCTGCTTGTTATGATGTCTGGATAATGATGATGGCACCATCAGCCTCCGATATGCATGACCCAAATTCGACATGGCCACGGCCACGGCCACGGCTTTAACTGCGACATGGCCAACACAGTCTTTAAGGCCACGGCCAGCTGTCGTTGAGAGTGCGCCTAATGGCCCAATAGACCCTCATTGCAGTCCTCTTACCAGATCCTGTTGTCTGCTGCCATGCGAGGCTTAACAAAACAGATTTGTCTGTTAATGACATTATTATTTTGAACAGCTTTTGCTTAAGTTTAATTTTTATTCAATATATTTGCATTATTTATATAAAAAGTTAATACATATTTACAAAGAGACAACATTGCTTAAGTTTTCCAATATAAGTTTAAGTTTACTAACTCATTTTTCTTCAATTTATTGCATTATTTATATGACAATTTACAAGTGCGTTGTCCGTTAATAACAATATCGTTTTTAACAGTTTATTAACAGTTTATTAACATTGCTTAAGTTGGCCAAGTTCAAGTTTACCATTACTTTTTTATTAAATTCATTGAATAATTCATATAATAATTTATTACATATGCACAAACAGTCTTGACTGTTAATAACAATATTATTTTATATATATTATTTACTAATTTATTGAATAATTTAAATCGTTCAAAAAAGCAATAAAACTGCTATAAATTCTAATTCCAATTATTTAACATTTCAATTCCATTAAAATATTCACTATATTAAAAGTTGCTAGCACTATATTCAATAAATGCAATTAGTATCAGTTTAAGGTGCAGTTTAAATTGAATTACAAATGGGTTACCATCAATTTATTCATTTAATGAGCTTAATTATGCTCAAGAGTAAGGTGTGAATTCCCACAGGTAACAGCTTCTTGTTTGTGCAGCTGTTGAGATGTAGCCTCAAATGTAAAGTAAAAGTATGTTAAGGTTATGCTAAAACGATGCTGTTAATGCAATGTGCAAACAGCAAGCTTAAATACACATTTCCCATGTGTTTGTTTATAACAGCATTAAGATTTTGTGAACGGTAAACGCAACAAAACTTGCATAAATATTACCAGACAACAGAAGGTCACCGAAGAATGAAGAAATTGATATGTTTTTGAAGAATACTTTAGAGATGAAATAATTGATTTATTTTAAGAAACTGTTGACTTTGCAGCAATATAAACAAGTGCAAAACGAATTTGTATAACTATAAAACTGGCTATAATTTTTTTTGAATTTAATACAATTTATAAAGAAGTGAAAAGAGTTTTGGAATGGGGGAAGTTGCTCTAATTAGTGGCCAAACTATGTTAGAAACCCGGATATTGGGTGCGCAAAGCAAACAGAGTGAGTGCTGTGTTTGGGTTTGGGTGTTTGTCTGAGTGCTGTTTTGAGTGCCTTTTGTTTAACTTGAAGTCCGCAGTCAATTTGGCAAATTCGATCTCTTTGCTTTTCACCTAGTCTTGTGTCTTTTGGGGCGAACTCTGTTTTTTTTTTTTTGGCCATTGTCCAGTGTAATTTGCATTATGTTCTAGTTTCCATTTAAGTCCATATTTGCTTTTGCTTTTTGCTTTGTTTTTGTTACTTGCCATGGAATTTTCTATTTGCTGTTGGTTTGGCTAAAGAAAAAAAAGAGAGCACCAACCGGGGAGAGGGAGAAAAACGGGGAGAGAAGAGGGAGACAAAATTGAGTTAAAAGTTCCACAAAACAGTGCAAAGTTTGCTCGTCATTCTCGAACCGTTAGTTGGCCATATAAATAACATATTTGGGCTGAACTTGTCAGGGGAGCGCGTTCTTGGCGCGCGGTACGAGGGCGACTAGCGGAAGAGCAAACAAAAGACTTAGGCAACGAACGCGCGGCGCGGCAAGACGGATGCGTTTGGCGTTTGGCGCTTGGCGTTCAGCCAGAGATTGCGGCATCTTTAGAAATAATTATCGCCTATGTCCATATTGTTCTAACGTGAAAGTAAAAACCGTTAAGAATTAATAACTATACAAGAGTCTGTTGGCCAAAAACGTTGGCCAAAAACAACAATGCGATGAGGGGAAGGGGAAACAGAATTTTTAAAAATAAACTTTTTCTTTTACTGGGTCAGCGTTTTGTTGTTGACTATGCCGACCGTGCTGTGCTGTGCTGTCTTGTTGTTGTTGTTGTTTCTAATTCTGTTGTTTGGTTTCGCTAACAACAACAATGGCAACCACAGCAGCAGCAGCAGCAGCGGCAGCAACAACAATGACAAACAAAACGGCGAAAGAACCTTGATTTGATTCGACTCAAAGTCTTGCTGCTGATGTTGAAGGCATCAAGGCAAAATGCCATAAAAATAATAAAACCACTTGAAGATTTATTGCGATTATCAATATGAAAGTGATACGCGACCCAGAGACCCACAGAGCTATACGCCCACATTCACGACCAAATCAGAGGAGAAAAGAAATGCTAATTAATATCCGAGTCGAAGGGGCGTTTGCTTATCCCAAATGTTGTGAGTCAGCTTCTAATGATCATAATAATTAAATTGGTTCACCGCATCAACGATGAAAGCTTTTAACGTCCATCGATCATTCATCATCATCGTCGCTCACTCGCTCACTCGCTCATGCATTTATTCATTTCAATTTGAATACCGTTGATAGCTGGAGGTCTCTTCTTGTCCACCATACGAGTATATCGCATCGCATCGCATCGCATTGTTAACTCTTAATCGGCATTATAATTTATCGGAGAATTGTCACTCATTTCGCAGTCATTAGACGCGATCACATTCTCTCTAAATGTCTATCTCCCAGGGTTCTGTCCAGTTAGTGGACAGTACTGTTGCCATTATTACCGCGTCGAGTCGACTCAAGTCGAGGCGACCATTATCATTATCATTATCATCATTAGCATTAGCAGCATTCGCATTCGCATTCGCATTCCCATTGACTGCGCTAAAACGGCGCAAGAAACAACTGTAAAGCTTCACAGAGACAGATACAGATACAGATACAGATACAGATAGAGATACAAATGCAGATACAGATAGGCAGACAGCTAAATTTCATGTAACTGATACTCGGCTAGCATTTCTGTGAATGAAACGTTGACTCGCCACTTGACAATTCTTCTCAGCCCTCGTTTCCGTCTCGGTTCGCATTTTGTTTTTTGTTCGTTGTTTGTTGTTTTTGAGCAGATAACTGTCGCATACTAAATACTTCATTAGTTAGAATAGTGTTAACTCTGCGAGAAGTGCATCAACTTCTTATGTAATATCCATAATTAGAAGCAAAGCACAACTCATTTATCACTATCTACGCTCCAGCTTTAACAGCTACGCTTTTTTCAGACTGTGACACGGAAACCATCAGAAATTCTACAGTTAAAAAAGATTCTTTGTTTTTATTTTTATATTCATCAAGTCATGATATGAAAACTACTTTTTAATAAACAATTAATATAAGAGCTTTTGAATTATACCACAATATAATTTGCGTCCAGAATACTTTTGGAAATACTCATTTTGTGAATAATGTTAGTTTAATAATTTACATCAGCTATTTCTTAATATATGATGAGCTATATATTTTACATTATAATTTTATAAATCCATTTTAATTCTTAATTACAATTTTATCTTTTTATTTATGAAAACTAGCAACTTCTGCAAAGTTCATTGTATTTGAAATATATAATATATAAAATTGATTTTGCATTTAGATTTGCTTTTTAAAACTCCCTTTTTATTTATCAATTGTTATTCGAAAATATAAATTCAGCGAATAATATCAATTCATTAATTTATACTAGCATTGTATTTGAAATATATGAAAAATATATTTTGCACTCATCAATTATTACTCAAAAGTACAAAAAAATACACATTATAATTTGTATTTAGTTCGGTAGCAATTTAAATTTAATGAATATATCAATTAATCTTTAATACCAGCGAATTCTCAATTATTGCAAATATCTCAATAGTCCGAGTTTGTTTGGTTCGTTATTTTGAAAGCGTAAAACGCTCAATTTGATTGTTTTCTAAAGTGGAATAAATTGATTAATCAAGCAGATTGGGCCAAAAGCAGGCTGCCGCGTTGTGATTAAATCGTTAGCCAAATTGCCAGCGTCTGAACCATATTTAAAGCGGCAACAGCACTTACTATATGAGTGTGTTCCGAGCTCGTACTTAAATATAATAACAGATCGATCGGCAGCCAAATGTGTGCTAAACTGAAGGTCATTCCATGTGGGCGTTCGCCTGAGCTCAATTTGTGGTGCCCCCTTGGCGATCGCCCCTCTGGCATGGCTGCTCGCTCAATCGGACGGCATTTGCCATAGCCAAATAGCCATTTAGGCCAACATACTCGTAATGGGCCAAGCGATGGCGATGGCGGCGGAGGAGCAATCCGAATGCTGTGCCGGCTGACAGTTGACCAGCCGAACAATTGACCGATTTCCATGGCCTGCTCCTCGTCCATGGTTCGGTTGTCTGGCTGTCTGGCTGTCTGATAAATGAATGAGACATTGGCCAAACACCATAAGCAAGATGCGGTGTGGCAGCGTGGCAGCGTGGCAGGGGCAGCATCGCTGCTCCTAGTGCTGCTAGTCACTGACCTAGAATGCAGCTCGGCTTTGGCTTTTACTGTTGTCTCTGTCCGTTCCGTTGCCGTTCTACAAGCTGTCGTTGCTCCGACTTCGACTCCGACTCCGACTTCAGCTTCAGCTTCAGCTTGTTCTATTCTTTGCTTGCAGCGCTTTCGGATACGTTCGCGTTCGCGTTCGCGTTCATGACTTTGGTTACCAATACCGTTTGCCGGCAAGCTCCAGCGCCAACTTATTAGCATAATCTCAGCCAGCTTCGCTGCTGCTGCTGTTGCGGCTGCTGCTCTCAACTCTCATTATGCTCGGCAGGGGACGAGAGGCGGCGACTGGCAGTGGCACCTCATCATCGGCGGCATCAATTCGCCGCTTGATGCATCGCCAGTCAGCGTGTGAAGCAGCAACCTGGCCAAAGCCAAAGCCAACTCAAGACCAGGCCAGACCAGACAAGACCAGACCAGACCAGGCCGGGCACAAGCTCGCTCTTGCATGTTTAGCATTCCAGCTGCAGCCGCACAGCGCAGCAGCAATAGAACGAGTGCTAGATGCACACTGAGAGAAATTTTTGCTTCTTAGTAGTAGCATTTTGTTATTTTTAATCACGTGAGCTCGTTACCAATTAATTATGCCCAATTAAAATAAAAATATTATTGATCAAGACTGGCTTACAAAAGTATTCTAATAAATTAAATCGGTAATCAAGAAGGTTATTTCTCGATTCAAAATGTATTAATAGAATTTTTTTTATTATTAGCCACGAAAGTTCTTCATAACTGTAACAAACTTTAATTTAAATGTTGTCCAATGATATTGCAAGTAAAATACAAATACTAGAGTGTCTTGCAAAATCTTTAAAAAACGTAGTACAAAATTAAAATTGCAAAGAATTTATAAAATTACTTTTGAAAAATACTGGTTTATGTATTAATGTTTTTCTTGGTGAGCAGCTTAACTTCAAAACCTATAAATCTATTTATAATAGATTCAAGTGAAAATACAAAAATAAAAACTAATTGAATTACATTTTGAAATAACCAAAAAAAGAGGAGTTATGGCCAAGATACAAATTAGGAAATAAGAAATAAATAAAAGTAATTTATGCTTGCAAATAATATTGAATAATTTTTAAAACCAAACCGAATAATACAATACTGCAATTCCGTGGATTTTTTGCTCAGTGCAGCCAGCGCTTGAAATTCATATTCTGTTTGTTTGGCTTTTTGGATGTTCTTGGAGTAAATTAGAAGAGAGCGCACGGCCTCGGCCACTCTCCATCTCTCTCTCACTCATAGTCGCAGTCGCAGTCGCAGTCGCAGTTTCAGTTGCTTGCCTATTGCTATTCGCATTCGCATTTGTATTTGTATTGGCATAATTTCTGTCTCCATCCGTGTGTGTGTGCGCCATAACGGCATTTATAACCTTTTCATTAGCTTTTTGATTTGAAACTCAAATCTGCCTGACGTTGTGTGCTTGCGTGTGTCTGTGTGTGTGTGTGTGAGTGTTCGAACTCGTAACTTCAGCTACTGTCTGCAACGGCTCTTCTCCCTTCTCTTCTCTCTTCTCCCTTCTCTTCTCTCTTCTTCCTGTTCTCCCCTTTACAACCGTCGCACGCCATTTACGCGCATAATTTCGGTTTACGACTTTTATTCCAAGATTCTTTCGGTCGCTTTGCTTTTGTTTTATTTGCTCTGCACATTTTGGCAGGCCATCAGCTGAGTTTGAGTTTGTTTTTGAGCTTTAGTTTTGGGCACTGCTATGGATACTACTTCCACTTTGGCCAGTTATTTTGGCCGTCTCGACTTGGCCATGTTTAGTTGTGGCCAATATTGAATGAACGTTCTGTTTGTCCAGCTCTTTTTGCCGTTTTCTATTTGCCCAGTTTTGGGCACCGACGAGGTGCAAATAATTCCTGATTGAGTTCAACCGATTTGAGCTCATCTCGGCTCTCGCGAATCTTTCGCCTTCGGCCAACTGAAAGTTTTGCTATCGATAACGTGTCAATAAATCTGTGGTCCTCGAGAGTTGACAAAACAAAGTGATAAGAACAATTTGGTGAATTGAATAATATTTTAAATTAATTAATGATTGTATAAATAGAAAAGCTGTTTCCCTTCTTGTACTTTATTTTCCAGTATAATGTTTCATTAATCTAAAGCTTACAATTGGTAGTTATATAAAATTTAACTTCCAAACTGCAAATTTCAACATTGATGTATAAAATGTACATTACATCTTATAAACAAATCGTTAAAACCTTTATTGGATAAAATTGGTTAATGTATCAATTTAAAAGCAATCAAATAATATTGAAAGCAATTTTTTGTTTTTTTTTTCAATTTCGAAAAGTATAAGCAATTTAATTATATTAGAACAACTGTAAATTAGTAGTGACAATTTATTTGTTTATATTAAATTTTCATACTATACCAATTTATTTCATTCTCTCTACACTATTATATTTTTAAGACTATTATAACAATTCATACCATTTTTCTTATATAATTAACTATTCAACCCAAACAATCAGCAATGCCAATTTTTTTAAGTAAAAGTACCGAACAAGGATTTTATTTGTATATATGTGAAACAACTTTTGTTTCATTTCAATTAAACATTAAAAAAATCATTTTTTTGTGGTAAAACAAGTTGTACTGCAAAAATCATTTATTTATGGTGCAATTCGTGAAAGCATTTGTGTGTACTTGTCCTTTTGTCAGGTGGCATTGTAAGTTGAGAAAAGAGGAAGAACCAAAATAGTCATCTGATTGGAAAAATGGATCAGATTCACATCTAAGAATCCTACGCTCTGTGGTTTATCTTATTATTTTCCGCCGCCGCACAGTGGTCCGGCTTGTATGGGGAGAGCGGCCAAAAATACTTCTAGTTGAGGTAGGGACTTGAAACTTTGCAGAAAATTTTTTTATATTTATCCTAAAATAATATGTAAAAATCAGCCAGATCGGGCAACTATATCATATAGCTGCCATATGAACAATCGGTCTGATATTCAGTTTTTATATGAAAAACTATTGTTTTTTATTTTGATGCAACAATAATTTGGAAATTTTCGTATATAACCTGGGAAACTTCAGTAAAAATCTGGATACTATAGGTTATAGCTGCCATAGGACTTTACAATTTTACATTTTACAATCAGTGTAAAACGAGTTTTCGCCGGGAAACTATTTCGCCTTAAAATAATAATGACAGAAATTATAAATGTAATTTACAAAAACGAACATAAATAAATACAATACAAACCAACAAACGGATACAAACAACAACACACAGCAGAAGCACGTGCGTTTTTCCAAATTGAGGTTAGGTTACCTTTTTGTATTTTGCAAGCCGCACGGCAGCTTACGGCACTTGAACTAAACTTTCTTATATTCTAAAAATGCTTAAGAATATTATACAAAAAGATTTGTGAATGCCAAAGAGTGCCATCACAACTAAAACTCTAACCAAACACAGAAAAGACAAACTAAGAACGTTCACAATTATGTACTAAATACAACAATGATTTACACAAAACACAACAAATACTACATATACTTTTTATTGTAAAAAGAAAGTTAATACCTTTCTTTAAAATATTAATCACTTCCATGGCACAAACAATTGTTTTAAAAATGTTTAACAAATTTTTTGTGGAGAGCTTCACTTGCACGTTGCTTACGCTGCAATACACAATGAATATCATGCTATCTCTTTCGATGCTATTCTTGAAGCGGACAGACAGAGCAAAACAAAAAGATGAATAAATTCAAATAGCTAGACCAATTATAAATAAGAATTGGTACATTTAAAGTCAAAATTTGGACTTTGTTTTTTTTTATTTTTGGCCTACGGGCTGAACCACTGTGCGCCGGAGCTATTCGATAAGAAACAATCTCTCTAAAGGCATTTTTCATTAAAATTCAAAAACTTTTTGTTGATTCTATTTAATTGTGTTGCCAGAAACAAAGAGTTACCAGACAATTAGAGATTAATCAGATAAGAGCTACCAGGCAACTTCTAGAGTTGTCGAGTAACGTAGAGTGTTTTTTGCGCCAACAATTTAAATGTTTTTCTTTTGTTTATTACGTCTAAGAAACCAAATATTTTAATATTTGAATGAAATTGAAAACATCACAAGAAAATGAAATTGAAAACTTATCGTTCTGCAACGAAATGAATAGAAAATTAGCAAATTAAATACTTGGGAAATTTAATCTGGCAAGGTGTCAGCCCTGAAGGGCCAAGTTAGAAAGGGTTTAGGAAACTGCAAAAAACCTTAAATTTCTGGAAGCTCTGTGGCCTGAGGACTTGTGTAGAATTTAAATAAATAATAATTACTGTCAAAATAGATGTATACTTTATCGATAAATGGATATACATATGTATATATAGCCTACTATATATACATGCTGACGATGGACCATATTGTGAATCATTCTCAATTCATCGCCTACTTATTTGGCAAGTGTTATCGATAATCATTTTGAATTGTAAATGCTTTTGGTGACTGAATTTCATGCTGTCAGTTTGTTTTTCCTTCACACTGTGAATGTCAGTTTGTCATTTGACAATTTCATTTATCAACCATAATTTTCTGTTTTCCATTGTGTTCTCTTAAATCGGAATAAAGTCATGAGGTGAAGTATATATTTAAAGACTCATTCAATTTGCATGCTAACCATCAACGACAATCGTGGACAGTGCTTTCTGGCAATCCGAATGTGAATCTTCTCTGCGCCAAGTGGGCATGAGGCGACCTTGTGGCACAACCATCCGGCTCAAAGTGCAGCAGCCGCAACCGGATGCCAGGACACCTTACAACAGTCCGACTCCGGGCACAGCTCGTGGCATGCCGCATGCGGATGGGGGCAAGGAGAACAATCTGAATCTGAAGCGCGACAGAGTCGGAGACGGAGACGGAGACACCGAGTGCGATGCTTCCAAGCGTCTTCGTCGGCTGGACGAATGCAACTAATTTATTTATTGAATTGCAAATAGAGAGTAGGAGTAGAAATTCTGAAATTGCATTAAAGTAAGAGTTGATTTCTGCCAATACGATCAGATCAGTTTGTATATCGACTAATTAATTAATGAATGTATGTATATGAAAGGAAAGTATGTGCCCTCAAACGGCCGCTTAATTATATATTTGTGCAGGAACATTAGCCCCAGACAATCACAAATATGAGAGACTGTTGTGAGACTTCTACGATGGTTGGTGTCTAGCTGTCTAGCTGTCTAGCTGGGGGATCGCTATCACATTGGACTTCAATGGAGAGCCGACGCTCGAGATTTCACTGGCCGAACGAAAATGAAAACGAAATTATTTTCACAATTAAAGCAATTAAACGCGAAATAAATTGTGTTTTAAGATGCAGTCCAACAACAATAAAGCCCCCCTGCCCCTGTCCCGCTCACTCGTCTCCCCCCCTTTGGCTTTGTCTCGACTCAACTCGACGGTCTACAGGTGCTACGAGAGAATACCATGATAAAAGCGGAAAACAAGTAATGATCTACGCACTTTTCATTACCCATGTCCGACCCTCGTCGTCATCGTCGTTGTTGTTGTTGTTGTTGTTGTTGTCGTGTGTCCCTGTCCACTGTGTCTGTCATCTTCATCAAATACCTCAACTTATGAGTTGGGTTCTATCAGCTATGGCATGCAGCTTGCTTCGCTTTGCTTAACTGCTTTCATCATTTCATTCCATTCATAAAGTGATCTGTTTTAAGGAAATAGAATTCAAAAAAATATTTTATAATTCCACCTTTATAATTTCTTTATTACTTCTGATTTATACTCTTTATTTATACAATTATGTAAATTCAAGTAAATTCATTAGATTAGAATTGAAATAATTATTTTTTAAATCCATCGTGACAATTTCTTTTGTATTTCTTTTTTCTAATCAGAGCTGCTTCTCAATTATTTATACAATTAATTTGAATACAATTTCCTATTTTATCTACCGTCAAAAGAAGCTCATTAAAATTGGAGGTAGAAAAAAATATATATTCCTTTTACTTAACTTGCTTTTTGTAACAATTGCATATTTCATGTTAATGTAATGGAAATATAATTTTAAACACATAATTATATATTACATCTTAATTGTTTCATTTTCTTATTCCAAGAATGTTTATAATTAAATACACTATTATATTTCTATATGTAATATGAACTGAATGTTAAACGAGATGTAAATATAATTCAAAAAATAATAATTTCAAATTCTTTTTTTTTGTTATCTTATTAATCAAAATAATGATATGATACGAACTAAATGTAATTTGGTATGGAAAATAATAGAAAATAAATAAATACAGAAAACCATTTTGTAGCTTAATTATTTAATTTATGTAACTTCAATTAATTCAATTAACTATCAAAACAATATAAAACTTATTTTTATATGTTTAATAATATTCCTATAATATTATTGTAAAGGCTAGCTTATTTTTGTGGTTCTAAGTAACAGTTTCTTGAAACTTTTAAGAATATTATTTAGACGTAATACAATACTTTCTTGTAGCTAATAAATAATAAGTTTTGTAGCATTTTTTTGTAAATTAAAATTGACAATTCCTAGGGTAACAGAGTATCAGCCGGGCTCATATGCTGCATGAAGAGTTTTTACTTTGGTGGCATTGCAACGATACGTGTACTCGACTCGTCCGCAAGTTGCGCTTCTTATGTGGCGCATTGTAGACTTTGTGGCATTGAAGCAAAATTTCACTTCACAGAAAAGGCACAAAAGTCGCAACGCAACGCAACGCAACAAAACTCGACTAGACACAACTCGACTTTAACCGAAATGAAATGAAATGAAATGATGTGATATGAAACGTAGTGAAGTGAAGTTAACTAAAGTCAGTTGGGCGGACTCGGGTCTATTATCTTTTTTTGTATTTTTGTATTTTTCTATTTTAGTTAGACTTCTTTTGACGCCGCTGCGTTGCTGTTTGGCCTTTCTTTCTGTCTTTCTTTTTTTTCGTTTCTTACATTTTTCGTGTTAACTTGATTTTATTTTAATGTCGCCCCAAGTGGCCAAGTAGCCGAGCTAAGTACAAGTGTCTGAGCTCGGCATTTCTGTATATCAAGTTTTGGGCTTGTACTCGTATTTTTTTTCCTATTGGATTTACACGTGTCGCACGTCTGCTTTCTTGTCATGGTCATCGTCGCTCATTGAATCTAATGGGTTTTACTTTCATTATAATTTTGATAAATGTACAGAGTATGCGAGTTGATTTCACTTCTCCAACGACAATTTATCCACCACACGAGGTGCGAGCAAGCGATAGAAATCGCTTCGCATCCGAGCAGATCTATCCACAGACTATCCATCAACTTGCACTCTAAGTGAGCCATAATAGATTAGTTCCATTTCCCAATCTGATCTTCAACAGGTTCTCGCTGAGTTCTCGTCTTATTCATTTGGAATTCTTTGCATGTTTTAGTCGCATCGTTTATTATATATGCATTGCCCCTGATCTGCCTAATAAATGCATAGAGAACCCCACAATAAATATATATTTGTAGCTCTTTAGTCCCCATCAATAGGTGAAAGTGCTAAGCCGAAGACAAATGGCTATGACTTCAGTTTCAACTTCAATTTGGGCTTAAGAAAGGGCTGCTTTGTTCGGCTTCGATAGCGAGATGAAGCGTCTATATAAAACACTTCTATCTGCTTATAATGGCCATAAAGTAGCCCAACAATCGTGCCCAGAACTGGCTGCATAAAGCTTTTGTTTACCCTGCGATCGTTGTACACTTTTTGAATACCCCATAAAACATTAATATTTCAAGCTTTGACTTTATTTTTCTCGACGGAATGGTAATTGATTTTACCTCAACAGAGACTGCATTTTTAATACAACTTAATTTGAGACATTTGACTCGACTCTAATCGACCAAATAAATGAACTAGTTGAGCTTTAAGATGATTGTTTAACATTCAGAATACAAATTATGTAACTAAAGGGCTTTACTTGAAAGCAGAAAACTGATATTATTGTTGTCGGAGTATTGAGAGCAACCATAAATCAATTAATTTGTGAAACATTAATAATGCAAATTGTGATGTTAAAGTATATAATAATTCCAAAAGGAATTTTCATTTTAATGAATCTATAGCTTATTGCAATTTTGTTATTTACTTAAAAGAAATAATAAATATTCAGAATACAAATCAATGAATTAAATAAAATCTAATAATTCATTATGAGAAGTTATTTTATGACAAAAGTAAATTTAATTTTAAAAAGCGTAAGTATTTGACTTGAAATATATTATATGACTATATATAATATGGCTATTCAATATATTTAAAAATTCTTAAAAAGATTGAATTCAGTTGAAATTGTGATGTGATGTTATAATTCATAATTTAATAACAAAAGGAATTTAAAAGAGTTTTGATTATAATATTGCTCTTAAATATTGAGAAAAACAATTAAATAAATAAAATTATATTTATTTAAAAAAAATAAATTATATGAAAATGCATTCTTTAAAAAAAAATGGAATTTTAATTTTAAAGCAATTGTGATTTTTAATTCAAATGAAAACCAAACAAAAAATATATTATATTATCATTGAGAACGAAAATAAGTCAATTGAATGCTATTTATTTTATTTATTGAATAAATCATTAGCGATTGAATGAATACTAATTTACATAAATCTAGATTACTTATTATTGCTTAGTATGTGAAGAGAAGTTTAGATTCATCTCAATTTGTAGCGAATCGAATGAATTTTGGGCCCAGCAATAATCTTCAGAGCAGCGTAAAGATCTGCAATCTCTGCGCTGTATCTTCTTCGAATTTAGAACACGAAATGTTTCTTTACTTTGTTTTTGGCTCTGGCCGATTCAAATTGTAATTGTAATTGTAATTCTGGTTTTAATTTTGATTCTGTTGCGGTGTGGCTGTGACTGTGGCTGCTTCTATTTCAATTCATGTGGCATGTAATGCGCTCTAAGTAATCGTAATGCTTGCGGACACCATCCGTGGCAACGTCGCTGTGGCACCGGATATGCGGCAACAGAGACAAAACAACAATAAATTTTCTGTCGGTGGCGCAGCGCAGTCAAGAAAGTGAGAACAGTTATGTAGTGTAACTGATGCCGTTAGATAGCATTTTCCAGATACAAGCCAGCCAAGAACAAAAGACCCCAACTCCAGCTCCAACTCCAACTTCAGCTCCAACTCCAACTCCACCTCCCACCCAAAGAAATAGGCATAGACAGATAGATGTAGATACTACGACTACGACTCTGAGCCACAGTTTGGATGAAGACACAAAAAGCCAAACGAAGCAAAACGAAACTCTAAAAAAAATTGGAGAAGAAACACAAAATATAAAAGAGCCCTAAAAGCATCGGAAAATGTCCAAGATCGCGGCGTCTGTGGCGAAAAACTTTCTTTGCCCATAAACAAAACCAACGAAAATAATTCTAAATGCATTTTTGCTTCCCCCTCTTTGACTTTGACTTTTTGTCGCCGTTGGCGGGCTCAGCATCTTTGACTTTGGCCCTGGCAAAATACAAGAAAATAAAGCAGCTAAAACACAACACAACACAACATCCAAAAAAAAAAAAAAAACGACACTCAATGGCTGTGAAAAATAGTTTTCGATTTTCGTTATGGTTTTTCCGCTGCTTCGATTGACGTCTGAGGCGCTCACGTTTCTGTACTTTGCGCTGCTAAATACCCTGTAAAGCAGGCCAAGCACAAGGGCCTGAGCTGCAGTCGTCGCCAGCGTCAAAGCACTTGTATCTAGCATTCTGCATACCCTGTAATTTGAGGCGACATACAGCCGAAAGCTATAAATATATAGAAATATATTTATAAATGTCTTCAATAGTTATTTACTCTCATATTATTCACCCATTTATTATATATAATATTCTCATAGCAAAAATATACTATATATTTATAAGTGTCTTAATTAGTTATATGATATTTTTTGTATCATAGTCTCATAGAAAATAATATATATTTATAAAAGTCTTATAATAAACATATTATGAATGCCAATACTACTTATTTTTTAATCTTATAATATATATTTTATCATTTGCACTTAAATTCTTAAAGCAGCTGAAAAATGCCTGATAGTGAAATGAAATAGATAAATGATTCAAAATGTGTTAAAATAAGCTTCAAGTTTTTAATTAGAATACAATTCCAAGTTAAAATTCGATGTATTCAAATTCGAAAAACATTTTCGCATTTTCAACTTTATAAAATATTAATAGATATTGTGACAATGCCGCAAATGAGCTTATTAAATATATGAACATATTGTGTATTCAACTACAGGGTAGCTGCTAGTCGAGTCAACCTCGTGTGGAATGGACATTCCAGCACAAGCAGTTTCCCAACACAGAATGAGCACAAGCTGAAATCGAGACGAGACTCGAGACAGGAGACTGAGGCGAGGAGGGCAGGAGACAGCAGGGGGAAGGAGCGAGAGCCTGTGTGACCAAATCTGTGGCAGATCATCTGCCTGCCTGTGTGTGTGTGTGTGTGTGTGTGTGTGGAGGGGGCAAGGAGGCAAGTAGCTTTGGGGCAGAGCAGAAGGAAAGTGATTTCTGGTAATTGAGCGCCGATCAGCGACTGATCGATCGGGGTGGTCAGTGAAAGCCAGCTCTGGCTTCAACTACGACACGAATTCTTCCAGAGAGAAGAACAAGAAGAAGAAGAAGAAGCAGCAGCAGAAGAATCAGTATACGAGAAGAGGAAGCAGAAGAAGCAAAGTGCTATACAGTTAATGCAACAGTTGCAGTCACATTTTGGCAGGCGAAGCGAGCGTGGAGAGCTTGGCGAACATGCTGTGACAATTGACAGTTAGATGCGTTGCATGTTCAGTTATGAGTGTGGCATGTGGCATGTGGCATGCGGCAGTTGCAACTGTAGCTGTAGCAAATTATGATGTCACTCGCACATATGCATACAACAGAATCAGAGACTCAAATAGAAATAGAAATAGAAAAACAGAAATAGAAATAGAAATGGCAACTTGAGAGCCAAGTATCTTTGGCCTGGCATCAGCTGGCAATTTTCGTAGGCCGCGGCTCGAAACCGCGCGATCAGCGATTAACCACAGCAATCGCAACAGCAACGGCAACAGCAGCAACAACAGCAACAAGAAGAAGACGAGCAGGCTGGAGAACAACGACACTGCGACATCTGCGAAGCATGAAGATGAACATTCCCAACATTTTAAAGTTACAACTACACGATGTCGCATGTGTTTATTAACTGTTAGAGTTAACTAACTAAATCGGAGCGACTAATTTTACTCGTGTAGCGCAGACAAACTTGTGCCTGGGCATTGCCCATTAGACAGCGCAAGGTTCTGGAACCATTCCATTGTGTTCAGCCGATCAGATCCCAGCAAATATTTATCAAAGCGCCAACCAAATGTGGAGGAGTCGCAAAAGAGCATCTAGCGAAACTGTGCAGAGAAGCTGAAGAGAAGCCAGAGAGAAGCTAGAGAAGCTAGAGAGAAGCCAGAGAGAAGCTATAGAGAAGCTAAAGAGAAGCCAGACACAAGCTAGAGAGAAGCCAGAGAGAAGCTAGAGATAAGCTGTAGGGAAGCTAGAGAGAAGCAAGATTCTAAAATAAAATTGAAGCGGAAAATAAACAGGATATAGGAATTATGGAGAAACTAATAAGGTCATATTCTTGACTGCAAAATAAATTAAGGATAAATTTATATTTTTTTTTTAATTACATTTGCGCCGGAATCGTTCAATGCAAAAAGGTAATCTACTTTGTCGCTGGTGGGAAATTAAAATAATATAAAAATATGAAATGGGCTAGATAACATAATTATCAGCGTAGAATTATTTTGTCGCCTAGTCAAACTTTACATATGATAATAGATGAAGATGAAAATAATAAAGCAGGTTTTTGAGGCTTGTTGGAAATAAAAATTAATTAATAAAAGAATATTAAAAAGGGTAATAAAATAAAACTAAAATTATTTTGTCGATATATATCTATTTAAAAAGTATAGGGTAATAAAGTATAATATAGTAATTTTGTCGTTTATCTAAATTTTAGATTAAGTAATGGAATTTTATAGATGGTGAAATATAAAAGCTTACCAATTTAATAAAAATTACTAATATTATGAATGAAATAAAAAAGTAAAATAAATAACAATTTAAAAAGCTTAAATAATTGTATACTAAAAATAAAAAGAAATAGGAAAAATGTTGCTATAATAACGTAAAACAATTTTGTCGTTTAAATAAAGTTATTGAAGAATACAGAACAGGGGAAAATATTGAAGTAGAATAAATTTGTCGGTTGTCGATTGAAGTTGTTTAGAAGCGTTTTACGATCGGCTGAGCATTAAAATGGAATTGAGATGGATGGGGGAATTAAAGTCAAATATTGGTAATAAAAAGAGACTAAAAAAAGAGCTGCGTGTCAAAGTGTCGAGCTGAAAAGGGCAGAAAGACCCTTTGGGAAGCATCGCAGTCAGAGACTTGAAGTTGGCCACATTTGGTAATGGCCAAAAGAGCGCCCAGAGTCAAGAAGCGCGCGATGACAGGCGGCAGCATCAATCAGGTTGGGGCAAGAAGGGCGGCAGAAGGCGGCAAGAGGAGGCAAGAGGCGGCTGCCGCTGTGGCAAGCTCATTAAACATTGTCAAGGCGACGAAATAGGTTAGTTCCTGCAATTTGTCCATATGCGAAGTGGGGCCAAAGCGGCGCTTTAAGGCGGCATCCAACAGCCAGCAGCCAGCAACGTCCACTTGCAACGCTCGGCTGCACGCTTGCCCGACTGCCCGCTTGCCCCAATGGCCATGTTGCCCCAATGCCAGTGGCAAGTTGCCACGTCGCCGCGTCGCCGCGTCGCCAGATTGCCAGCCTGCCTTGTTGTGTGGTAACCAAATATGGCAAATGTCTGTGACACCTTTTGCAGCAGCAGCAGCAGCCGCGTCTGTGGCAGCATCAGCTTGCAACTTTTGGCTTTGTGTGGCAACAAATGAGCGCATTGTGGCATCGACACCAAAGTCGCTGGCATTGCCGCAACGTCCACAACTGCCAACTGCCACCACTGACACAGATTTGTGCAACAAAAGATGCAACCGTGGCATGCAGCATGCAGCATGCAGCATGCGGCACAAAGGTTTGCGGCTAGTTATTTGCAACTGGGTCAGCAACGTCATCATCATTACATCAATGCCTAGGCAAATGCTTTATCCAACACTGCCGTGTGGCATGTGGCATGTGTGTGGCGTGAACGAGTGTCGCATTTGCCTCGCGGAATTGGAGCAAATGTGCGACGCAGTCCCTAACTGCCACACAACCTGCTGCCGGGGCAATGCCTCAATCTCATGCTCTTCTCGCTGCCCCTGCGACCCTGCCACATGCCACCGGTCTCCTTCTGCCCCCGCCATCATCTTCTTGCCACACACTGAGCGAAAGAAGACTTCAATGCAGCATCCAATGAAAACTGTTCCGTAATCTATTTTTTGTTTATTTTATCGAATATCAAATACTGAACTTTTTTCGTATTTTTGAAACTACCCCATAAATTAATTAATTTAAAATTATTTTAAAAATATTCATTTATTTAATTATAGCTTAGAATTAAATACAATAATGTACTGAAAGCCGGGCTTGTGTATTTTATTTGTTATTTCTTCTTTAGTAGATTAACCTATTTACCAAATATATTGAAATAGAAGTAAAGGAAACTGCAACCATAAATAATATTCGTTACACAAGTGAATTAAATTTATGCCAAGTTCAGTTTGTCTCTACTAGCTTTTCAAATAAATGTTGCTCTTAAATTTGTTTTATTTTTTTGTGTGTTTAAATTTATGTTCACATTTAGCTTTTGTTTATTTTAATTCAAGTTAAATGAGTTTACTTAATTTATGACTCGACTCATTGTATTCTGTATTCGATGGCAAACTTATATTTCAAATTTATCAAAGACAAAATCGAATTTTAATTTAAGCGACAACTTTAATATACAAATTTATAATCAGCAAATTATGTTCACATTTTGCTCTTAATTATTTAAAATTGTAAAAGTTAAATAAGTTGATTTAATTATATTACTCAACTTCATTGTATTCTGTTTTCGATGGCAAACTTATATTTCAAATTTATCAAAGACAAAATCGAATTTTAATTTAAGCGACAACTTTAATATACAAATTTATAATCAGCAAATTATGTTCACATTTTGCTCTTAATTATTTAAAATTGTAAAAGTTAAATGAGTTGATTTAATTATATTACTCAACTCCATTGTATTCTATTTTCGATGGCAAACTTTTATTTCAACTTTATCAAAGACAAAATCAGTTTAAAATTGAAATTACAACTTTAAAATAAATGTTGCCTTTACAATCAGCATTTCATATATATTTAAGTTCTTCAATACTTATTTATTATAATATCAGCTCTACGGTGTCAAACATTTGAATATTGATTGTGTGTTTCGCTCAGTGTAGCTGCGCCTCTCGCTCCGCTCTTATTATGCGAGCGTTGAGCTTGCTCTCGCATTATAACGGTTCGCAATTACCATTCACCGCTACCAAGGCAGAGCACAAGCTTGCCCCGTTTGCCGCTAATGTGGCTGCCCCTCTGCCCCTCCTCCTCTTCGACCGCCTGCCGCATAATTAGTCATTTTCCTGCAGCGCCTCCCGCACCATTGTCGTCGTCGTCGTCGTCGTTTGTTGTCTTTGTTCTCATTTTGATATTGCGCTTACTTATTATGTGAGTCGACGTGAATCTCGTTTGCCGATTCCAATTCCGATTCTACAACCGCCGCCTTCCCGACTTCTAATGGGCCGCACTCTTCACACGCCCCCAACTGGCAGCGGCAGCCAAAGCAGCAGCAGCAGCAACATCTGAAGCTACAAGCTACAGAACTCTCTGCAGACTGTCTTCGGGGGGGATTGGCGTCTTGAGCATCTTCAGCCGCAGCAGCAGGCTAGAGAACAGTTGGAGAAGTCAATTGGCTCAATTGCAGTCTTCAAGCGTGACAGAAATGGAGCAGCGACACTGCGCGGAAAAAGTCCAGGCTCGACTAGCAGATACCCTGTGACAAGCAGCTGTAAATTCGCTCAGTTTTTAGCCTAAATACTCAGAAGAAATTTACTTTCTCCTTCTCAAATTTATATGTTTAGATATTTACATTATTTTTTTAAATTTGTATTTTTATTATATATTTAATTTAATTCAAATTTTATTTAATATAAGCTTTATATTTTTATTGATTTTATGGAATTGCATTTATTTTCATTCTGAAAATAAATTAATTATTGATGGCTCTAGTCTCTAATAATGCTCAAGCTTTTTTAATAATATTTAAATTTAATTGTATCAACTCTAATAAATAAATTGAATTAAATTCAATTAAATTAAAATCTCTAACAATTTTATAACACTTTTATACATGATAAAGTTTTGATTATTATTTTATTGAAATTCAAATAAATTGGAGATTAATCTTATCCCATCGTATGATTTGAATAACATGTTAATTATATGTATCAACTCAAAGTAACCATATTTTACTAAATATAGTAACTAAATTAAAATCATTAACAATTTTATAAATATGTCCATGATATATTTTGGTCATTCATCTTAATCCATCGTATGGAAGGTATTTGGCATATATTTGAATAATATGTTAATTAAATTGTATCAACTCAAAGTAACTACATTTTACCATATATAATAATTACAAAAAAATTACTAACAATTATATAAATATGTAAGTTTATACATGATATATTATTGCTTAGTTATTACAGATAAATTGACGTCTTATTCAGGCTTGACTCTGCCCAACTTGGAGCATACCCTGTGAGCAGAAGGAACGCGACGCGTCGAGCCACCCCAAGAGACCGTCTCGTGTCAGCTGAGGGTATAACAAGCTGGAACCAAGTGACATAAGCCAGGCCTGGCCTAAGATAGACATCGTGTGGTAGCCGCGACAGGCGCCGCGGGGCGAGGCAAGTCTTTGGGGGGCGTGGCAAGCAGACGTTGCGCGCAGGCGTGACGAACAACGTTGTCGTTGAGTCTGATTCTGATTGTGATTGTGATTGTGATTGTGATTCTGATGGTGATTGTGATGTTGATTTGCTGATTTGGCGCAACTCTGATGAAATCATTCTAAATAGTTAGTTAGTTAGTTGGCCTCAACTGTCTCCGCTCTCCCCCTCCCCCTGCCACACTCTGTTATGTAACTCGAAGTCATCGCATTCACAGGCACTTGTGAGTACAATCATACTCACACTCATTCGTAGGGCAGTGAGTGCTTGGTGAACCGTTAACTTTACGGTCGTGAACGCTGTTGCATGGCATATGAAGAGCTCGAGACACGCAAACCTACGACCTACATATGGAATAACTGACTAGCAAAATAATATAATAAACTTGAACTCGTCGCTGCAGTTTTCCCCCCATCCCCGAAACTGATACGAGACTCGCGAGATTTGGTCGCGTGTCGTACGCAAAACCACAGAGAAACTTAAAACATTTACAATATAAAGAATTTAATTTTATTTAAATTTCTCTATTTAAATTTTAAATATTTTGACTAGTTATTCTATATTAAACACGTCTCTTAATTGCATTTCAAGATAATTATATATTAACATGCAAAATAAAGAATTTTCCATGGTGCATTGACAACTTTAAAGTTATCAATTTGAATAATTCATATTTCCATTGCAAACTGACAACAACAACTTTCTCTATATGTATATTTAATATTAAAACTATCTATTTACTTAAACTGTCTTTTCACAAGCACAAAATGATTGAGCAACATGAAGTGGCGCTGGCGCCATCTAGCGTTTGGTTGCCGTTGGTCTTTATGCAAAAATTCTATTCTATTTATTTTGAAAGTCGATTGGAACAGTAGACATTGGAGGAATTACAATATTAAATTTAGATAAGGATATACAAATAATTAACAAAATTAAATAAGAATTAATTAAAATTGTAAATATTCAAATACCCCAGTTAATTACATTTTCTGGAGTATTTAAGGAACATTAATCTAACACTGCACACAATCAGATTTGATGCTAGATTAGTTAATTAGTGTTTTATTGTTTTTGTTTTCCACTCCAAGTTTATTACTAATTACTGCTACATGCCATAGAATTCAATTATTTCGAATTATTTGATCGCCAACGTATTTGATTTATTTAGATTGATTTTGAAGCATTTTCCTTGCTGTGTTTTCCTCAACTCAAAGTGATCGCTGAACCGTAAGTTGGATGAACTCTTTTTCAATAATCTGCATTGGCATTGCGGCATCTAAGTGCGGATATGAAATAAATTGAAATGGTATGCGAGTAATATGTACATCAACCACACTAACTACTTCAAACCAAAGCAGTTCAGTTCAGTTCAGTTCAGTTCAGTTCAGCTCAGTTGAGTCGGGGACTGAGAGACTGAGACTCAGACTGAGAATGAGAAGAAGACTCTGCGTCTGAGGAGCTTTCGTAAATCATTTTGCACACTCGAGCGTGGACGAGCTGACACTTGAGGTGCGCAGAGCTGCGGTTCCATTTCTGCAATAGATTCCGAACCCATCTCTGCTGCTGGATGCTCTGCCTCTGACTCCGACTCCATCTCCATCTCTAGCTCTGGCTTTGGCTTTGGCTCTGGCTTTGGCTTCGGCATGATGGGGGTTCGGTCAGGCGTGCTGTGGTTCCCATACAAAACCAGGCAGTACACTGCAATAAATGAAGGGCAGGATACATGCCTATTCGTGTTACAAATAGGTTGGCAAGAAATTAGATTGTATTATTCAAAAAAACACAAATAAACAGGATATATTTGAATATTCCTAGTTAAATGACACAAAAATCAGGACCTAAAAATATACCCATATATTTTACTAATGAACTAGAAGTAAATATGTTTCATTTAGATATTCAAAGAAATTTTTAAAACTTGGAAAATATAGAATACATTTTAATGTTTATATTAAAATTACAAAAGATAGTTCTAATTGATTCGATGCACATAAAATGTAGATTTATTTAAAATTGTGTAAAACCCGAATTGATATTTAGATAATAAGGAATAAACTGGATGCATTTAAGTATTCACATTTATATTACAAATAAGATATATTTTGGTATTCATATTTAAATAAAAAAAAGTTGAATAAATTTTATACTTTTTTATAACTATATTATTTTCTATTCATAATTATATTACGAGTGCAATTTTGTAGTTCCACATAATAATCCAAAACTAAATGAATCGTTAACTTGGCATTTTGTATTCTATGATGCATTGCATTAAATTTTAAATATTTGCAACCGTATCGAACTTGTTTGATCTAACAGATTGTTATTATCATTATCATTATAAATAAATATTTAAACCTTTTTCGTATACGTAATTCGTTTGGCAAGTGCTCAATGCTGCTATCAAACTTGAAAGCTAATAAAAAATAAAACGAAATAAATATAACATTTGATTACAGATTTTATTGATAACATCTGGCTTACAACATTGCAGCAGACTAAATAAATTCTGTAATACCCCCAAATAATAACAATAATTATTGATAACTGTGTCTGTCAGTGTGAATTCAAAACTTAAGTATAATGTATTTATTATTTGAAATCGTAACCTGATCGACTGTTTCTCGCAGTGCAGCCGCAGCCGCAGCCCAGTGCATGATGAACATCATGAGCACAACATCCCATTTCCATCCAAGTTGATCTGCAGCATGTTTGCTCGTCCGCATTTCTCACTGCGTCTTCGTCTGCTCATTTGTCGCTTCGCTGATGTTCGCTGACAGTCGCCCGATTCCAGCAACGATCTCCGATCTGCGATCTACGATCTACGATTTGCTATTTGCTATTTGTGATTTGTGATCTGTGATTGTGCGCACACTTGAAGCATTGCCTCAATCTGTCCATCCATCAAGCATCCAGCATCCAGCATCCAGCGGTCAAGCAGTCACTCAATTTGACTCTCTCGCTGTGTCTCAAGGCGTTTACCGTCCACACTCATATTCAAACTCATAATGCAATAGACTTCGTCATCTACTTCTACCATCTTCCAAGCAGAGACAACTTCCAGCTGGGCAGCCAAAGGCGTGATCCAAATAGATTAATGCAGTCCAGTTCGGTTCGGTTCAAGATGCGGGTGGAAAGGCATTTCTGCAGCCTTTCTGCGGGTTCCGAACGCAGCTCGAAGACGCAGACCAGACGCCTGCATACCCTGTAACCTGAAGCATCTGCGGCATGAATGCAACGTTCCACAGCTAACATGTGATTGACAAATGAGTGAGGAGACACATTCCATCATTCCATCGGAACAGAACAGCATTCAGCATTCAGCATTCAATGCATTCAATGCATTCGCAGCATTTCGCAAAACGACACAATTGCCACATTGACATGTGAATACAAGCTGCGATAAAATTCCTTATTAGAATAAGGAATTTCTGGCGTCAATATGCGAATGACAATTTCAGAAATAGCCGATTGCAATTGACATCGAATGGCAATTACTGCGATTCAAATAAATCGCAAAATCTTACTGTTAACAAGCGATTGACATTTCTTCAAATTACCTAAAGAAAAATAGACACCATTAAGAAAAAAGAAGAAGAAAAATCTTCCTGTTAACAAGAGATTGACAGTTCTCTAAAATACCTAAACAAAAATAGAGACTGGTTAGAACAAAACTCCAGATAACATAAATTTATGATTTAAAAATCAACAACCATACATTTTACATAAACATATTATGAAATATAGTAATGATAGTTATATTTCTATTTATTGATTAACCTGATGAAAAATATCAGAAAGGAAAGCATAAATTACCAAATTCATAAAAAGATACTTTCTAGGTATTAGATAAACAATACTTGTTGAATGAACTATTTTTTATATGTAATATAAAGAAAATCCTCTTTTTTTTACCAAAACATCAAGCCAATATTTTACCACGTTAATTATGGATATTGAGAATCAAATAACTTCAAAAAATACACAAAAAAATAATTTCTTGGATTAACCGCAAAATTTTTACAAAAATTACTATTAGTATTTTTTTAATTTATTTTTATTATTTTATACTATGTAAAGAAATTACTTTTTAAAATGAAATAATAATTTATTTAATTAACTTAAGGCAAAGAGCTGTAATATGAATACAAAATGGGAAAATTCATACTAAAATAAAAATCATTTCAATTACTTTTGTAATAAAGAATGCAAAATAATAACTGTCACAGTAAAATATGTCGAACAAAAAAAAGTGGAGCACAAAGAAAGAAGCGAAATTGAAATTTATTTAATTAACTTAAAGCAAAGAGCTAAAATATAAATAAAAAATGGGAAAATTCATACTAAAATACAAATCATTCCAATTACTTTTGTAGTAAAGAAAATATATCAATGCAAAATAATAAAAGTCGCAGTAAAATATGTCTAACAAAAAAAAGTGGAGCACCAAGGGAAAAGCGAAATTGAAATTTATTTAATTAACTTAAGGCAAAGAGCTAAAATATAAATACAAAATGGGAAAATTCATACTAAAATACAAATCATTCCAATTACTTTTGTAGTAAAGAAAATATATCAATGCAGAATAATAACTGTCGTAACTGTAAAATATGTCCAACAAAAAAAAGTGGAGCACAAAGGGAAAAGCGAAATTGAAATTTATTTAATTAACTTAAGGCAAAGAGCTGTAATATAAATACAAAATGGGAAAATTAATACTAAAATACAAATCATTCCAATTACTTATGTAGAAAAGAAAATATATCAATGCAGAATAATAACTGTCGCAGTAAAATATGTCTAACAAAAAAAAGTGGAGCACAAAGGGAAAAGCGAAATTGAAAACGCTGAAATGGAGAGTAGTGTTTTTTGGAGCTCTACTCCAAAAAAGGGACTTTCCACGTTAGCAGTTGAGTGGCAATTAAAGCGCAGTAAAGCCGAGAGCTGTCGACGTGATCGCGTGAGTTGAAAAAAGAGTCAAACGAAGAACTTTGCAGTCGAAAGCGAGTGACAAGTTGACGCGCAAGTTGTGCCAAAAGAAAGGCGTCATAAATAATATTTGGCTAACAGCGAAAAAATACTTGGGCATTAATACATCAATTTCGGCTGCATGATAATTATTTATAGCAGTTGAGGCGAAGACTTTAATTTGACAGAGTTAATTTAAGCTGATGGAAAAAGATGGAAGTTGTTGCTGGGTATTATTAATTTGCCGCTGGGACGTCGGCTGGACAGTTTTCCATCAACTCGGCTCATCAATTTTCAAATTGAAAAAAGGGGCGGGAGTTGGGGGGCAGGTGTTTAGGTCGCCCTGCTGACGACGATGATGATGGCGATGAAGCTGGCCAGAAATTGGCGTAGAAATATCTAAATGGCGAAGCAGAACCATTTAGGCCCATTGTACTCGCCATCTCGCTGTCTCGCTCTCACTCTCTGTGTGGTTGGTGCTTGGGTCATTTAGTTGGCAGTTTAGCTGCAGAATTGGCTGTTGCTTGTCTGTCACTCTGCTTGGCAGTTGAAACTTTTTGATGCCACGATATAATTTTTGGCCTAATGAAGCATAAAATGGCCAACAACAGCAACAGCAACAGCAACAACAGAAACAACGGCAACATGGCTGCCAACTGGCAACAACATCATGATCATTCTGACTGCTCATTGTCATTGCAGGTAAATTCTTTTTAGCCAAGTTGCCAGTTGCCAGTTGGCCGTTTGTGAAAGTCCAAAACCGCAGATCAAGTTGGCTGGGCAATCGTGTTTACCCTAGAGTAGGAGTCGCTAGACATGGCCCAAAGGGGCGGGGACAGGGGCGGCGGGGAGCTGTTGTTGCGGCTTCACTGGTTAACTGGCATTTGCCAGACGGTCGCTGGAGTCTCGGGCGCACTTGAATTTCGATTCCCATAATTTTGCAAATTATGCAGAAAGATTCACGCACACACACACAGCGGAGTGCATAGAAACCTGGCCCAACACATACATATACACACAGATAGATAAACGCAGCAGATTGCGGTCTCTGCGAGTGGCCCAGGAAATGGACATTGACGACATCGCCACATCTCTGACCAGCATGTGGGAGAGAGAGAAAACCTGACGATGTCGACCCATAAAAATGCTCGTTATGCCAGCAGCAGCAGCAACAAAAGAAATTGCATTTGTTGGGGCTCTCTCGCTGGGGCAGCCTTCATCAAAGTCAAACACAAGTTGTCTGCATAGTTTTGTATAATAACATAAACACAAGCATATGAGACAGTGAGAGACAATCATGGCTGGAGCCGCCTGTTGACCCTCATTTTGGAGGCATTTTAGCCATGGCCGATTTGAGAGTGTCGACAACTTTTGAACTTGGCCTTGAAGCTGCCCTCAGCTCCAGCTCATCAGGCTCCAGCCGACTACTGTGATAATGCGAAATTGCATTCGCTGTCAGCTCTAACACACTTTATTCCCAGTTTTTTTCGTGCTCGCTCTCCTGCTGGCAAATTATCATTAAAGCCAATCAATTTCTGGCACAGGCCACATGTCCATCAAAATTTGTAACAAGCGCCTGCGGCGCGCAGACTCTCCTCGGACGGCTCGGACTCCTTTATTTCTCTATGCCCGCTGACATGGCGAATGATTAACATGTTGACTGAGTTCAGCCTAATCCCTCTGGTCTGGTCTGGTCTGGTCTGGTCTGGTCTGGTCTGGTCTGGATGATGGGCATGTTGCAGTTCGCTCCTGGTTTGACGGCGTGACGAATGCGCTGCCCTCCGACAGCCACAGCAAACAATGCCTCCCTGACTGACTGACTGACTGACTGACTGACTGACTGATTGACTGACTGCATCAACACTTGCAGTCGACCCACGCACCTCGAGCTGCCTGCGAGGCGGCATTTTACTGAGGCAAATTCTCATTTTTTATTACACAATATGAAGGAGGCAGGCAAGACTTCAACAACATCAACAACAACAGCACTCCAATCAATCCACTTGATTGGCCCAGCAGCCATAACAATTTCCTCTCAACTCCACTCCACTCGACTCGACTCAATCAATCCACTCGATGCACTTTTGAGTACTCACACACTCACATTCACACTCGTATTTGGTTTGCCAGAAAGCGAAATTCTTACACAAGCAAACGATTTCCCAGTAAAAATGTTAGATACTCGCATGTTAGACAGATGCTATCTGCCCTTCGCTGCGATTCTCTAGAATTCTCATCTGCGGACTTTAATGGAATTATTCTGTATATATGAAGAAATGATTTCAATAGTATCCTTTAGACATTATGTTGCAATTTGAACTAGTAAAATGTTTATTGGCGTTTAATGATTAAAGGCATAGATCGAAACATTAAATAATCACCTGTTAGACAGATCCATCTTCACGAGAATTATACTTTATATGCATACATAGAAAATATTGCATTAGTTTCCTTTAGCCACTCTGTTGCACTTTAAACTATTTTATTTATTTACATTTACGATGAACATTTAAATTCTTGCTTGATATACAGATGATGTCTGCTCTTCGCTGCGATTCTCAGTTCAGTTCGTGAATAAAATTGGTTTCCCAAATAGTCAGCAAAAGTACAATAAAAAGACAAGCGACAAATTTTGTAACTAACTCTCCAAATGAATAGAGCACAGACAGATAGATTATTTTGTATACCATTTATTCATTTATTAACTATAGAAAAACTCAATTAACTACAGTTTCTCCTACAAGCAACAAAATATTTAATAACGACAAAAACAATACGACGCAATAATCGAAACCATGAATAATGATCAACAACTATTTAGTTTTCTCTACTCGCTAAAAAAGATGTCTCAAATATTCAATAAAAGTAAAAATTACGAATTGATATCCAACAAATTCTGGGGACTAGAGATTTGCTATTATGAGTATTAGGAGTATTAAATATAATATATGCCGCATCTGCAACTTCAGTTTCGCGTAATGGAGTCGGAGTTTCCATAGAGACTGCAACGAGGCTAAATTGTGGCCAGATCGATTATCACAAATGATGATTAGTCGACCAAGGAGACGGCTTTGAACAGGCCGCGATGGACAGTGTAGACTGGAGGCAGACAAATGAAATACTAAGAAATTAAGAAGTGAAAACATTTTGCAACATTTAAACAACACACATCTGTATTTATTTAGTTTGTTGCGATTCAAATGTATTTTTAGTTTGTGCGCAATCATTAAAATTAATGCAGATGAAGTGGAGAAATGCGAGAAGAAATGTGAGTGAGAAGCTGCGAGCGATCTTCACGCGATGTCATGTCTTTGGCCCGGAATTGCAGTCGTATAATCAGCACCATGAGTGACGGATGTGGATGCGGTGGCTGATGCGGTGGCCTGAGGCTCATTAGAGCGCCGCTGATGGGACTCAATGATGATGGGGATGAGGCGTTTGACCAGCACGAAAATTCAATTAAGCCAAATTACAATCTCAAGGCAAGAAAGTGATTTGATGCAGATGGAGCTGGAAGCTGAAGCTGAAGCTGAAGTTGAGTTGTCAAAAGGTTGAAATTAGCATTGACCCTCTTGGGCATTTTGGGCTGGCTAGGCTGGCTAATGCTGCGATTGGCCTTTGGCTAATTCCCTGGCTGCCTTGCTGTCCAGATGTCTCGAGGTGTCTGCTCAATTTACCGTTGCAGAAGACTCCGCATCCTGCCACAAGCTGCCACGCTTGGACGCCCCAGTTCAGCTGGCGCGTTGAAAACTTCTCCCTCCCCCCTTCAATCCAATTAGCTAGCCGCATTGCGAAGAGGGCGGGGGGGAGGCTTGTTAGAGTGAATTCATCGTTTTAACTGCCCGTAGAAGACCGAAGACACATCACAGCACAGACAATGACAAAGAACAAAACGGCTGGAAATGAGGAGAATGAAATTATGATTAAGTGCTCCACGTTCCACGTTGAGTTTTCCAGTCTAAATGAAAGTTACCTTGACGAATGACCCATTTAGCCACAGTACCAAAACAGACAGAGTGAGACAGCAACAGAGAGAGAGAGAGAGAGGGAGCGATCCCACAAAAAAGGTCAAAGACAAGAAGAAGCCACAAACCAGAACCCCGAAAAGATCCAAACTCCAAACTCCAACTCCATAATGTAGCATCTAAATCTAGGGATCGCTGATTAATTAAATTATTATTTCTGTTTACGCTGCCTCCGCTCGTTCGTGTTGCTTGTGCTCCCAGCTCTATTAACTATAATACCCTGGAATATTTCACTGCCTTCAAATTAACGAAAATTTCTTCTAATTCAATTACCTCAACTTTCTACTCGCATCACTCTTCTCCAAGTGTAATTTGTATACCCTGCATGCTCATTAGGCGACTGCGGGTTGTATGTGCTAGCAGCTCTTTCAATCCAATTGCCGAGTCGATTTTGATATAACATAGATTCTAGTAATTTATAGAAATCCAGAAATAGTAAAATAATAATCAAATACAGTACAATGTCAAAATAAAGCTAAAATAAAAATATATTTTGGTTTATTTTTCTCTTAAACTATATTAATTTATTTTTGATGAGCCCGTCGATCGTACAATATTTTTGCTAAACTGTGGTCAACTGAATATTTTTCAGATGAAACGAACATCGATTGTCTTTAAAATTATGCAATATGTGCAATTGATTTAAATTGAAAGACTTAGTGCAAAAATTTTGTGAATTACTTATAAATTTATGTATTATTTATACAAATTAATTTACAATTCAGGTTTAATGTTTAGCTTGCAGCACTCGCATGAATATTGATTAATTAATAAAAATGCAATAGCAATCGACTTTATTTAGCTTATATATTTTGTCTGCAAACAATTTATATCCAAAGCTGTTAAATAAATAAATTTATAATTGTGTTTCATCTGAAAAATGTTTATAATTAAAGAAGTAATGGACAGTAAAAGCTGACCCTCTACTTTTGCTTCTTTTTTTCAACAACTTTTTCCACATTCTAAACCAATAATAATGGCAACTAAATCTTCTTCTACATTTACAAAACATTTACATACGAGTCTAAAACTGCAAATAGTGGAATTTCGAAAAATATAGCGTACATTAAAAACTGACATTAACCTATTTCAATAATAATATCTCAACGTTGCCCTCGAAGAAATTGAAAAGTACTTTCTGCTCCAGTTGAACGCATAATTCGATTCTTTTCTGGCATTGTGGAATGAAAGTTGAATATGAAATTGAAAAAATCACCGCCGAATTTCACTTTTAATCGATTGCGGATATCGGATTGAGTCTAAAACATAATGAGACCTCAACGATTATGGAGGCTTAATCAATTATGAGTTAAGTAGAACGCCAACAAAATTGAATTGTGGTCGAAAACTTTAAATGGTTTTGACTTGCACTCGAGAAGCGTCCAAGAAGCTGCAGCAGAGAGAAAGAGAGCGAGATTGAGATTGAGAGATTGAGATCGCATTAAGAAAATGCCCTGACTGGGGGCATATATAAATCCACGAGCGTTTAGAGAACTCAGCTGTTCTAATGACCCCAAAAATGGGAAAGAAAGAGCGGAGAGAAGCCTGCTTTTTTGGGGGCTTGATATTAATCTGCAAGTTGGCCACATTTTGTGGGGCATTTGGCACAAGAAATGATTGATTCCCAATTCCCACATACGAGTGTTCCACGTACGTGGATGGCGAGACGCCTAAAGATCTATGCCGATGCCAAATGCTTCCAATCAACCGTCTATATATGTATGTATGAATGTGGTGGGCAACCACGAGTAATCGCTGCAAATCATAAGAGCGTTTCTGTTGTTGTTGTTGAAAATGAAATCAGCTTCTCGAAATGAAATGCACAAAATTCTTGGCCATAACGCGAAACTGGGTTAGAGCGGATGGAAAGAAAAGAAAAACATTTAAAGGTTCTTCGGTCGACAGACGTAATTTCCAAATGTAGCACATGCCACATGCCACATGCTTAACTACAATAATCGCTCGCACGGAGAAAGTAAAAGTTGAATATATACATATTATACTTTATATATATATCTGCTCGAAGCGTACTTGTAACTGGAAATGAAAATGGAGCTCAAGCCGACGCGTAGCACGACGTGTGCTAACTGGAGTAATAAACTTGCTCAACATCGAATCTTCACCTCACTCTTCCCCTCCACTTCTCCCCCCACCTTTCTCCCTCCAAATCTCTCTGTCCATCTGTCAAGGTAAACAAAACCTTTCTAATCAGTCGCGCTGTGCGCTGCAACTGCGAAAAGTCTTTAAAAATCAATTGAACCCAGCCGTCAATTCGGCAAGGCAAGTTAGCGTTCATCTCCGAACTAACTACAGTCAGCACTAACTACAATGCACCGTTTCCTAGTACGAGTATTTTCAATTTAAAATTTGGGCATTGCTGCATTGTAAATCGAAGTAAACTTAAACAGGCTCAGTTGCACTGGATGTAAGCTGCAATTAAAAATAAATTCACAATTCTTAAAAAACTGTAGTTTTATTATTATTACTATCATTAAATACTAATGAAATATTTAAGAATAATTCAAATGAATATTACTCAATTTTAGCCTGGAGGCCTCTGGATATATTTTTGTATTTTGGAATTAAATTGTTATCTGGAATTTTATTAACAAAATAAGTTCACATTTTTGTAAATTTAAAATCCTCTTTGCAAATAAATGTTTATTTTTATTATTGTACTAATGGAACATTAAAGAATAAATAAAATGAAAATTATAAATTAAATACTTTGTTCTTCTTACAAATTGATTGCAATATATGTTGCTTAATTTTATTTCTTTAAATACATGTATCTGTTTAATTGGCCAAACTCTTATTTCGTAGCAAGACGTTTGAAATTGAAATTTCGAAAACCTTAAGACAAAATTCAAAAGCATAAATAAAACGATTACAAATATTTTCATTGCAAATATTTAAATGAGGTTCAATAGTGACATCTACAAACTCCTTGTACGTAAGGTTTTTAAGGTTGTGATTATTTTTTTTTTAAGTTTGCCAAGTATTAATAAATAATTCATTAATTTGTGGAGTCTTAAACTTCTCATTTAGTTATAGCTATAAGATACTTTGAAATTTGTAATCTCTTAATTTTAATTTGACAACAGTAATTTTTTTCATGGTAACTGATAATAGTCGACTTCAATAAAATATGTAAATAGGATATCTTATAAAATAATTACAATCAGAATAAATAAAAAAAAAACCCAAATAATTAATTTCAAACAATCATAATTTCGTATCTTTTACTCTTGCAAAATGAACAACAGTAATTTTTTTCACGGTAACTGATAATAGTCGACTTCCATAAAATATGTAAAAAAAAATAATTACAATCATAATAAATTAAAAAAAAACCTAAATAATTAATTTCAGACAATCATTATTTTGTATCTTTTACTCTTACAAAATGAAACTATCCCGAAAAGATAATAAAATGTTGTGATTTTAAAAGTTTTGTTATTTACTTTTTGACTAACAATTGTTTAATAATAATTGGCATCATACGGAAGTTGCACTGTGTGTCTAGGATTCTGTTCTGCGGTTTGAACACCTGCCTGTGTGGCCAATGTGTTCGACGTCTGCGCATCGTTTTCAATTGCAGCTAATTGTGTGTGGAAGTCGATGTGGATATGGATGTGAATGTGGAGATGTGGAGAGGTGGAGATGTGGTTGATGATGTGGTCGATGCTGATGCCGATGGCCAAAGAACCGTAGGGACAACACACAGATGGCCGATGGGAAGGTGGGGGAGATGCTAGAGATACAAATACAAATTGCTGTGTTCCTCCTGCTGAGGAACTGTTAGGATCGAATTTACAACGTCGCGACCCGTTCGGAGGTCTTTAACGAGCCAAATCTCATGTGCATTATGTGGGCAAAGGCAAAAGGCAACGGGCAAAAGGCAATAGCAACCGTTAGCGTCATGCCATAAAAGCAAATTGTGCAAACAGAAAAGGAAAAACACAAGACACAAGTTCTCAATAAGTTTTCCCATTGACGAACTGACCTTTTGCTGTGCCACAAAAATTCGCAAGTATTGTACTTTAAAGTTTCCCGTTGCTGCGCACAAAAAAAAAAAAACAAAAAAACAGCGCAAATGCAAATCATATGTGATACAGAGAGAAACATTTCAAAGATCGTATAACAAATTCTTAAATCAAAACAAAAATTCTAGAAGAATTCTAAATTCACCCCACTTGAAATGAGATTGCTTATAATTTTTATAAAGATAGAATTCTCAACTCAAAACTACATATATACTTCAAAATTGAACCCCTGAAAAAGTTTTAAATTTAATAAACCATTTAATTATTTCAGATTGAAAATTATCGTTTAAGATTTTTTTGCTATAATATTTTTACAAAATAAATTGAAGCCCGCTTTTTATATTTTTATCGCCCTAAAAAAAATTTATTATTTAATCCAAAAAAAATTAAGTTTGAAGACTGTTTTGAAGAATGAAATTTTATTTCAAAACGAATTATTCTTAAATTAAAATATGCTCAAATTAAAGAAACTTTAGGAACGTAATTTTTCTCTACGTGTATCGTAGCCGGACAATTGCACGATTCTGGCAATCGATCGATCTGTTTATCGTTTCATTTCATGCTGTTCCATTTTCATGTGTGTTGTGAATTAATTGAATTAAAATAAATGCTAATGCTGAGCTCGATTCCCAGCAGCTTCAGCTGTCGTAGAAAGCGAGAGTTTTCCCTGTTGTCTGAGACGGTACATTGACCCTCGGGTTGACCCATCAGCCTGGTCTAATCATGCATTGTCTTCCCCCGGCATGATCAAAAATTCTTGTCATTAAGATCGCTGATTATTTTTGCAGCCCATTTCGAAGCAACTGACTGACTGACTGACTTCCGACTCGACGTCGATCTAAGTAGTTTTGCGTATGCTTTTGAGTCTGGTCTCTGGTCTCTGGTCTGATGATGATGATTGCCCTCGCCGCATCGCTAATGTCTCGCAGTCCCGTTAGTCGTTAGGCGTTAAAGCGATCATAATTCGCCACAACGGCAATCAAATGGCGAATTCTGCTCACAGCTGGATTGGCAGATGATGTCTAGTTGTTTTGGTTGTCTTGGTTGTTTGGCGGCAGCCGCCCAGTTGTGATTCAATTTCGAATCACATTAATTACCGGAAAGCATTCGCTCGTTTCCAGCCGATGTCGCCGCTCCTTGGGGAGCAGCAAGAAAAACGACAGCATCCAGAAAAAAACCTAATGAACCAAACTAGTCCAAAGCCTGTGGGCCGTTTTTAATGTCAGCAAATCAAGAGCGCAATGTCTCAATATCTTCTCTATTCTAATTATTATTTTGTCCCGCTCCAGATTTTATTACTTACCCAATAAAATGTATCTTTATTTGTTTCTCTAACACATAATTATTTGTACGTATTACTACAACATTATTTTATAGGTAGCTATTAGAATTAACCAGTGGGATCAAATCTATTGTTTATTTGTATAGGATAAATTATCATGCGGCGTTGGAATTTGAATTTTTCAAATCTCTGTAGACAGTTTGTAAATAAAAAGGAAGAAGAAAAAAAAAAAAAGAATTCATTTTTAAAAGAAATTTACTTATTAAACGACATAATTTGCGAGTATTTAAAAAATTAACGCATTACAGAAAACATGACACAAGACCTATATAGGTTGAAATGGGATACAATTGACACTTGCCCTAAGGGGAATCATTAGTCACGTAAATGATTGTATGACATCTAGAGATCTCAGCTAAAATAATAACACGCTTTCTGTAGCGATCAGGATGTCCTTTGGCATGCATATGGGGACGGATTCATGATGGACGACAATGAAATCAAAAGCCGAAACAGCCTTTAAACAACCGAGTTAGAAGGACTTTTTTGCTGAGAGAAAACATGCTCTCTCTTGGCCATATCCTTACAGATCCTTATGAGTTCTGTGGCTCGTCTCAACAAGGACTATCAACTGGACATTCCGATCGTCCTATTGGTTCCCGAGATATTCTCGATTTTCTCATTTTGTTGCGATTTCTTACATTTTTTTTTCGTCTCTGCATCGAAAAATTTGCAAGTCCAAAAATTAAAAACTTTTGCATACTTTTAGGGATGAGAGTTAAATTTCAGTCCAAAAATTTAAATGTGTTTATCTCAGAAACTGCAGCGACAATTTAGATAGCAATTGGCCGGTCGATAGTCCTAATAAATACGTTTAAAAATAACTGTCGATTGTTATTGAAAAAAATAAAGAATATATACAAAAAACAAACAAGAATTTTTCGAAAAAATCTACATGGAGGGAGCGTGATGGGTCAGGAGGGGATTTAGTTGGACAGGGGGGTCAGGGAAAGACAGGGGAGACACAGGAACGGACAGCGAAAAACAGGGAAGAACAGGGGGCGTCAGGGAGGAACAGGGAGAGTCAGGGAGGGACAGGTAGAGTCAGGGAGCGACAGGGAGGGTCAGGGAGGAACAGGGAGGGTCAGGGAGGAGAAAGACAGCCACTGAGGTTCAGGTGGGCACAGGGAAAGACAGGTAACGTCAGGGGATGTCAGGGGATGTCAGGGGATGTCAGGGGATGTCAGGGGATGTCAGGGGATGTCAGGGTGTCAGTTAGAGATCAGGGAGCGAGCACCCGGGAGAACCGACGCCTGCCGCTATTGTTGTTCCTGTTGTTGATGATGGTGATTTTGGGTGTCAGCATAAATGTCACTCGCTTCCTTTTGACAACGCTCTCTCCCTACCACCTTCCCTTCGCTTCATCCCTCCTCGTGCACGCTCTCGATGCATTCCCTCAACCGTCTCGCAACATGTATGGAACTGTGTCAACTCTTTAACTCATTGTCTGGCCATTGCCAGACTAGACCGGTTTGTTGCCAGCATTAGGTTACAGCAAGCAAACAGCCAAGCAACCCTTCCTCCTCCCTCCAATCACATGAATAAAATATTTTATTTTCATAAATAAGAGTAAGTCAGGGCTTTTTCAGTATTCAAGGATGAGGATCCATTTCCTCGTATTTTGGAACTCTTCGATAAATATGGATTTGTTCTCTGCGTATTCCAATTCAGTCTCAATATTTATTGAATCAAGCCGAACAGAAACCCCTTCCGCAATTAAATTACCAACCCATTACAATGTCAAGACTGTTTTCGCAAATATTTCAGATGTTTATTCGATTCGGGCATAACAGAAATGATTTTCAACTCATGCGAAGAGCTGCACTTTATACGGATGGACCAGTAACGTTTTCAGGAACGCGAATCCCAGACGAGTCTCGGGGGTGACTCGGTACCGAAGGCCCGAAAACGTGATTGGTTTATCCGTCTCAACTATAGATGGACAAATGGATGGTAAGAGTTACAGGTCGATGATCTTTGGATTGTATATATATATGGCGTTCGTATCCTTATTTATATTTCTATGGTTCTAAGGCGACATTAATGTTAAGAGAAATGATTATTTAATTCAAATTGGAACTTACCATACGATAATGTAAATTACTGTTTCATGTATTTTCAATTCAATCAAGCTCAGTATAAATGTTTTCATCTATGGAATTCAATTGAAATTTAAAAGTTTTCTTTTTAATTTTATTGTTAACTTACAGTACAATCATGCACACTATTGTTTCTGGTGTATCCAGGGGTATCAAATTATATTCATATAGTATTGTGATTCAGTATAAATATATTTTTTCATCTAAGGAATATAGAGATATAATTGATGCGACTGCTATTATTGACCAACTAATTATTCCATATGTTAATGTTTATCGAATTAATTTTTAAATTTCAATCTAAACTTACCATACGATAGTGTAAATTACTGTTTCGTGTATTTCCAAGAGAGTCGAATTCAGATGTGTTTATTAGTATTTTTGCCACACAAGGAATATAAAAATTTAATTGAAATTAAAAAGTTCGCGGTGCGACTGCGATTATTAACCTACAAAATATTCTAAATGGTAATATAATTAATTTTTAAATTTAAATCTAAACTCACCATAGAATAATGCAAACTATTGTTTCGTGTATTCCCAACAAATTCACGTATCGTCGATAAAAGTATAAGTATTTAAAAGGTATTTCAATCTAAGAAATATAATCAAATTAAATGCTTATATGATTCAATAACTTATGTTACTTACACAAACATAAACGATTTAACTTTTTTTTTGTTATTTTTAAAGTATTGTAATGTAATACATTTAATTCAAGTTAAATTTTTTTTTGGAGCACCAATATTTTTTGGAGCTGTTCGAAATGAGCTCAAGAAAGTAATGCTGCTTGGGTCAGTGTCAGTCTCAGCTAGAATCAAGAATCACTATATCCAAGAAGTCTTTAACTAAAAATATTTTTAAAATTTTAATGGTTCACAAATTTTTCACTTTTTTTTCATTCTATTTTTTTAAGCACAAATAATTTTTTTTTTTCATTTTTATGTTTCACAATTTTTTCTAAACTTTTTTATCCCAAATTTTTTTTTTTACACAAATAATTTTGAGGAGCTGTTTCTCGAACGAGACGAAAACTCAGACTGAGCTCTGATGCTGCTCTCCGTTGACTCGTTCGGTCTGAGCCAATGTCAAGGCCTACTAGATGAGTTCGATTATTCGTCTTTAATTGAAAATATTTTTAAAATTTTGATGGTTCACAAATTTTTTCGGCATCCGTAACTTCGTCATTTGAAGGACGATCAGGATGTCCTTTGACATGCATATGGGGACCGATTCATGATGGACGACAATGAAATCAAAAGCCGAAACAGCCTTTAAACAACCGAGTTACAAGGACTTTTTTGCTGAGAGAAAACATGCTCTCTCTTGGCCATATCCTTACAGATCCTTATGAGTCCTGTGGCAATCAACTCGTCTCAACAAGGACTATCAACTGGCCAAAGGACATTCCGATCGTCCTATTGGTTCCCGAGATATTCTCGATTTTCTCATTTTGTTGCGATTTCTTACATTTTTTTTTCGTCTCTGCAACGAAAAATTTGCAAGTCCAAAAATTAAAAAATGTTGCATACTTTTGTCGACGGAATATTAATTTTAGTCGAAAAATTCAAATGTGTATATCTCCAAAATACAACGATAATTTAGATAGCAATTGGCCGGTCGATAGTCCTAATAAATACGTTTAAAAATAACTGTCGTTTGTCATTAAAAAAAATAAACAATATATAAACAAAACAAACAAGAATTTTTCGAAAAAATCTACAAGGGGTAGGCATGGAAAATTTGCAAAAATTTCGAAAATCATCCGTAACTTCGTCATTTGAAGGACGATCAGGATGTCCTTTGGCATGCATATGGGGACGGATTCATGATGGACGACAATGAAATCAAAAGCCGAAACAGCCTTTAAACAACCGAGTTAGAAGGACTTTTTTGCTGAGAGAAAACATGCTCTCTCTTGGCCATATCCTTACAGATCCTTATGAGTTCTGTGGCAATCAACTCGTCTCAACAAGGACTATCAACTGGCCAAAGGACATTCCGATCGTCCTATTAATTCCCGAGATATTCTCGATTTTCTCATTTTGTTGCGATTTCTTAAATTTTTTTTCGTCTCTGCAACGAAAAATTTGCAAGTCCAAAAATTAAAAAATGTTGCATACTTTTGGGGATGAGAGTTAAATTTCAGTCCAAAACTTTAAATGTGTTTATCTCAGAAACTGCAGCGATAATTTAGATAGCAATTGGCCGGTCGATAGTCCTAATAAATACGTTTAAAAATAACTGTCGATTGTCATTAAAAAAAATAAAGAATATATAAAAAAAAAAAACAAACAAGAATTTTTCGAAAAAATCTACATGGAGGGAGCATGATGGGTCAGGAGGGGATTAAGGAGGACAGGGGGTCAGGGAAAGACAGGGGAGACACAGGAACGGACAGCGAAAAACAGGGAAGAACAGGGGGCGTCAGGGAGGAACAGGGAGAGTCAGGGAGGGACAGGTAGAGTCAGGGAGCGACAGGGAGGGTCAGGGAGGAACAGGGAGGGTCAGGGAGGAGAAAGACAGCCACTGAGGTTCAGGTGGGCACAGGGAAAGACAGGTAACGTCAGGGGATGTCAGGGGATGTCAGGGGATGTCAGGGTGTCAGTTAGAGATCAGGGAGCGAGCACCCGGGAGAACCGACGCCTGCCGCTATTGTTGTTCCTGTTGTTGATGATGGTGATTTTGGGTGTCAGCATAAATGTCACTCGCTTCCTTTTGACAACGCTCTCTCCCTACCACCTTCCCTTCGCTTCATCCCTCCTCGTGCACGCTCTCGATGCATTCCCTCAACCGTCTCGCAACATGTATGGAACTGTGTCAACTCTTTAACTCATTGTCTGGCCATTGCCAGACTAGACCGGTTTGTTGCCAGCATTAGGTTACAGCAAGCAAACAGCCAAGCAACCCTTCCTCCTCCCTCCAATCACATGAATAAAATATTTTATTTTCATAAATAAGAGTAAGTCAGGGCTTTTTCAGTATTCAAGGATGAGGATCCATTTCCTCGTATTTTGGAACTCTTCGATAAATATGGATTTGTTCTCTGCGTATTCCAATTCAGTCTCAATATTTATTGAATCAAGCCGAACAGAAACCCCTTCCGCAATTAAATTACCAACCCATTACAATGTCAAGACTGTTTTCGCAAATATTTCAGATGTTTATTCGATTCGGGCATAACAGAAATGATTTTCAACTCATGCGAAGAGCTGCACTTTATACGGATGGACCAGTAACGTTTTCAGGAACGCGAATCCCAGACGAGTCTCGGGGGTGACTCGGTACCGAAGACCCGAAAACGTGATTGGTTTATCCGTCTCAACTATAGATGGACAAATGGATGGTAAGAGTTACAGGTCGATGATCATTGGATTGTATATATATATGGCGTTCGTATCCTTATTTATATTTCTATGGTTCTAAGGCGACATTAATGTTAAGAGAAATGATTATTTAATTCAAATTGGAACTTACCATACGATAATGTAAATTACTGTTTCATGTATTTTCAATTCAATCAAGCTCAGTATAAATGTTTTCATCTATGGAATTCAATTGAAATTTAAAAGTTTTCTTTTTAATTTTATTGTTAACTTACAGTACAATCATGCACACTATTGTTTCTGGTGTATCCAGGGGTATCAAATTATATTCATATAGTATTGTGATTCAGTATAAATATATTTTTTCATCTAAGGAATATAGAGATATAATTGATGCGAATGCTATTATTGACCAACTAATTATTCCATATGTTAATGTTTATCGAATTAATTTTTAAATTTCAATCTAAACTTACCATACGATAGTGTAAATTACTGTTTCGTGTATTTCCAAGAGAGTCGAATTCAGATGTGTTTATTAGTATTTTTGCCACACAAGGAATATAAAAATTTAATTGAAATTAAAAAGTTCGCGGTGCGACTGCGATTATTAACCTACAAAATATTCTAAATGGTAATATAATTAATTTTTAAATTTAAATCTAAACTCACCATAGAATAATGCAAACTATTGTTTCGTGTATTCCCAACAAATTCACGTATCGTCGATAAAAGTATAAGTATTTAAAAGATATTTCAATCTAAGAAATATAATCAAATTAAATGCTTATATGATTCAATAACTTATGTTACTTACACAAACATAAACGATTTAACTTTTTTTTTTGTTATTTTTAAAGTATTGTAATGTAATACATTTAATTCAAGTTAAATTTTTTTTTGGAGCACCAATATTTTTTGGAGCTGTTCGAAATGAGCTCAAGAAAGTAATGCTGCTTGGGTCAGTGTCAGTCTCAGCTAGAATCAAGAATCACTATATCCAAGAAGTCTTTAACTAAAAATATTTTTAAAATTTTAATGGTTCACAAATTTTTCACTTTTTTTTCATTCTATTTTTTTAAGCACAAATAATTTTTTTTTTTTCATTTTTATGTTTCACAATTTTTTCTAAACTTTTTTATCCCAAATTTTTTTTTTTACACAAATAATTTTGAGGAGCTGTTTCTCGAACGAGACGAAAACTCAGACTGAGCTCTGATGCTGCTCTCCGTTGACTCGTTCGGTCTGAGCCAATGTCAAGGCCTACTAGATGAGTTCGATTATTCGTCTCTTCCCATAGGTTACTAGATCGCATATTGTGTACTTAGTTTTTCTCTTTGAAGAAACCATCACAATTCATTCCACACAAATAATTTTGAGGAGCTGTTTCTCGAACGAGACGAAAACTCAGACTGAGCTCTGATGCTGCTCTCCGTTGACTCGTTCGGTCTGAGCCAATGTCAAGGCCTACTAGATGAGTTCGATTATTCGTCTTTAATTGAAAATATTTTTAAAATTTTGATGGTTCACAAATTTTTTCAGCATCCGTAACTTCGTCATTTGAAGGACGATCAGGATGTCCTTTGGCATGCATATGGGGACGGATTCATGATGGACGACAATGAAATCAAAAGCCGAAACAGCATTTAAACAACCGAGTTAGAAGGACTTTTTTGCTGAGAGAAAACATGCTCTCTCTTGGCCATATCCTTACAGATCCTTATGAGTCCTGTGGCAATCAACTCGTCTCAACAAGGACTATCAACTGGCCAAAGGACATTCCGATCGTCCTATTGGTTCCCGAGATATTCTCGATTTTCTCATTTTGTTGCGATTTCTTACATTTTTTTTTCGTCTCTGCAACGAAAAATTTGCAAGTCCAAAAATTAAAAACTTTTGCATACTTTTAGGGATGTGATATAAATTTCAGTCCAAAAAACGAAATGTGTTTATCTCAGAAACTACAGTTATAATTTAGATAGCAATTGGCTGGTTGATAGTCCTAATAAATACGTTTAAAAATAACTGTCGATTGTGATTAAAAAAATAAAGAATATATTAAAAAAACAAACAAGAATTTTTTGAAAAAATCTACAAGGGGTAGGCATGGAAAATTTGCAAAAATTTCGAAAATCATCCGTAACTTCGTCATTTGAAGGACGATCAGGATGTCCTTTGGCATGCATATGGGGACGGATTCATGATGGACGACAATGAAATCAAAAGCCGAAACAGCCTTTAAACAACCGAGTTAGAAGGACTTTTTTGCTGAGAGAAAACATGCTCTCTCTTGTCCATATCCTTACAGATCCTTATGAGTTCTGTGGCAATCAACTCGTCTCAACAAGGACTATCAACTGGCCAAAGGACATTCCGATCGTCCTATTAATTCCCGAGATATTCTCGATTTTCTCATTTTGTTGCGATTTCTTAAATTTTTTTTCGTCTCTGCAACGAAAAATTTGCAAGTCCAAAAATTAAAAAATGTTGCATACTTTTGGGGATGAGAGTTAAATTTCAGTCCAAAACTTTAAATGTGTTTATCTCAGAAACTGCAGCGATAATTTAGATAGCAATTGGCCGGTCGATAGTCCTAATAAATACGTTTAAAAATAACTGTCGATTGTCATTAAAAAAAATAAAAAAGATATAAAAAAAAAAAACAAACAAGAATTTTTCGAAAAAATCTACATGGAGGGAGCATGATGGGTCAGGAGGGGATTAAGGAGGACAGGGGGTCAGGGAAAGACAGGGGAGACACAGGAACGGACAGCGAAAAACAGGGAAGAACAGGGGGCGTCAGGGAGGAACAGGGAGAGTCAGGGAGGGACAGGTAGAGTCAGGGAGCGACAGGGAGGGTCAGGGAGGAACAGGGAGGGTCAGGGAGGAGAAAGACAGCCACTGAGGTTCAGGTGGGCACAGGGAAAGACAGGTAACGTCAGGGGATGTCAGGGGATGTCAGGGGATGTCAGGGTGTCAGTTAGAGATCAGGGAGCGAGCACCCGGGAGAACCGACGCCTGCCGCTATTGTTGTTCCTGTTGTTGATGATGGTGATTTTGGGTGTCAGCATAAATGTCACTCGCTTCCTTTTGACAACGCTCTCTCCCTACCACCTTCCCTTCGCTTCATCCCTCCTCGTGCACGCTCTCGATGCATTCCCTCAACCGTCTCGCAACATGTATGGAACTGTGTCAACTCTTTAACTCATTGTCTGGCCATTGCCAGACTAGACCGGTTTGTTGCCAGCATTAGGTTACAGCAAGCAAACAGCCAAGCAACCCTTCCTCCTCCCTCCAATCACATGAATAAAATATTTTATTTTCATAAATAAGAGTAAGTCAGGGCTTTTTCAGTATTCAAGGATGAGGATCCATTTCCTCGTATTTTGGAACTCTTCGATAAATATGGATTTGTTCTCTGCGTATTCCAATTCTGTCTCAATATTTATTGAATCAAGCCGAACAGAAACCCCTTCCGCAATTAAATTACCAACCCATTACAATGTCAAGACTGTTTTCGCAAATATTTCAGATGTTTATTCGATTCGGGCATAACAGAAATGATTTTCAACTCATGCGAAGAGCTGCACTTTATACGGATGGACCAGTAACGTTTTCAGGAACGCGAATCCCAGACGAGTCTCGGGGGTGACTCGGTACCGAAGGCCCGAAAACGTGATTGGTTTATCCGTCTCAACTATAGATGGACAAATGGATGGTAAGAGTTACAGGTCGATGATCTTTGGATTGTATATATATATGGCGTTCGTATATTATTTATATTTCTATGGTTCTAAGGCGACATTAATGTTAAGAGAAATGATTATTTAATTCAAATTGGAACTTACCATACGATAATGTAAATTACTGTTTCATGTATTTTCAATTCAATCAAGCTCAGTATAAATGTTTTCATCTATGGAATTCAATTGAAATTTAAAAGTTTTCTTTTTAATTTTATTGTTAACTTACAGTACAATCATGCACACTATTGTTTCTGGTGTATCCAGGGGTATCAAATTATATTCATATAGTATTGTGATTCAGTATAAATATATTTTTTCATCTAAGGAATATAGAGATATAATTGATGCGACTGCTATTATTGACCAACTAATTATTCCATATGTTAATGTTTATCGAATTAATTTTTAAATTTCAATCTAAACTTACCATACGATAGTGTAAATTACTGTTTCGTGTATTTCCAAGAGAGTCGAATTCAGATGTGTTTATTAGTATTTTTGCCACACAAGGAATATAAAAATTTAATTGAAATTAAAAAGTTCGCGGTGCGACTGCGATTATTAACCTACAAAATATTCTAAATGGTAATATAATTAATTTTTAAATTTAAATCTAAACTCACCATAGAATAATGCAAACTATTGTTTCGTGTATTCCCAACAAATTCACGTATCGTCGATAAAAGTATAAGTATTTAAAAGATATTTCAATCTAAGAAATATAATCAAATTAAATGCTTATATGATTCAATAACTTATGTTACTTACACAAACATAAACGATTTAACTTTTTTTTTTTGTTATTTTTAAAGTATTGTAATGTAATACATTTAATTCAAGTTAAATTTTTTTTTGGAGCACCAATATTTTTTGGAGCTGTTCGAAATGAGCTCAAGAAAGTAATGCTGCTTGGGTCAGTGTCAGTCTCAGCTAGAATCAAGAATCACTATATCCAAGAAGTCTTTAACTAAAAATATTTTTAAAATTTTAATGGTTCACAAATTTTTCACTTTTTTTTCATTCTATTTTTTTAAGCACAAATAATTTTTTTTTTTTCATTTTTATGTTTCACAATTTTTTCTAAACTTTTTTATCCCAAATTTTTTTTTTTACACAAATAATTTTGAGGAGCTGTTTCTCGAACGAGACGAAAACTCAGACTGAGCTCTGATGCTGCTCTCCGTTGACTCGTTCGGTCTGAGCCAATGTCAAGGCCTACTAGATGAGTTCGATTATTCGTCTCTTCCCATAGGTTACTAGATCGCATATTGTGTACTTAGTTTTTCTCTTTGAAGAAACCATCACAATTCATTCCACACAAATAATTTTGAGGAGCTGTTTCTCGAACGAGACGAAAACTCAGACTGAGCTCTGATGCTGCTCTCCGTTGACTCGTTCGGTCTGAGCCAATGTCAAGGCCTACTAGATGAGTTCGATTATTCGTCTTTAATTGAAAATATTTTTAAAATTTTGATGGTTCACAAATTTTTTCAGCATCCGTAACTTCGTCATTTGAAGGACGATCAGGATGTCCTTTGGCATGCATATGGGGACCGATTCATGATGGACGACAATGAAATCAAAAGCCGAAACAGCCTTTAAACAACCGAGTTACAAGGACTTTTTTGCTGAGAGAAAACATGCTCTCTCTTGGCCATATCCTTACAGATCCTTATGAGTCCTTTGGCAATCAACTCGTCTCAACAAGGACTATCAACTGGCCAAAGGACATTCCGATCGTCCTATTGGTTCCCGAGATATTCTCGATTTTCTCATTTTGTTGCGATTTCTTACATTTTTTTTTCGTCTCTGCAACGAAAAATTTGCAAGTCCAAAAATTAAAAAATGTTGCATACTTTTGTCGACGGAATATTAATTTTAGTCGAAAAATTCAAATGTGTATATCTCCAAAATACAACGATAATTTAGATAGCAATTGGCCGGTCGATAGTCCTAATAAATACGTTTAAAAATAACTGTCGTTTGTCATTAAAAAAAATAAACAATATATAAACAAAACAAACAAGAATTTTTCGAAAAAATCTACAAGGGGTAGGCATGGAAAATTTGCAAAAATTTCGAAAATCATCCGTAACTTCGTCATTTGAAGGACGATCAGGATGTCCTTTGGCATGCATATGGGGACGGATTCATGATGGACGACAATGAAATCAAAAGCCGAAACAGCATTTAAACAACCGAGTTAGAAGGACTTTTTTGCTGAGAGAAAACATGCTCTCTCTTGGCCATATCCTTACAGATTCTTATGAGTCCTGTGGCAATCAACTCGTCTCAACAAGGACTATCAACTGGCCAAAGGACATTCCGATCGTCTTATTGGTTCCCGAGATATTCTCGATTTTCTCATTTTGTTGCGATTTCTTACATTTTTTTTTCGTCTCTGCAACGAAAAATTTGCAAGTCCAAAAATTAAAAACTTTTGCATACTTTTAGGGATGTGATATAAATTTCAGTCCAAAAAACGAAATGTGTTTATCTCAGAAACTACAGTTATAATTTAGATAGCAATTGGCTGGTTGATAGTCCTAATAAATACGTTTAAAAATAACTGTCGATTGTGATTAAAAAAATAAAGAATATATTAAAAAACCAAACAAGAATTTTTTGAAAAAAACTACAAGGGGTAGGCATGGAAAATTTGCAAAAATTTCGAAAATCATCCGTAACTTCGTCATTTGAAGGACGATCAGGATGTCCTTTGGCATGCATATGGGGACGGATTCATGATGGACGACAATGAAATCAAAAGCCGAAACAGCATTTAAACAACCGAGTTAGAAGGACTTTTTTGCTGAGAGAAAACATGCTCTCTCTTGGCCATATCCTTACAGATTCTTATGAGTCCTGTGGCAATCAACTCGTCTCAACAAGGACTATCAACTGGCCAAAGGACATTCCGATCGTCTTATTGGTTCCCGAGATATTCTCGATTTTCTCATTTTGTTGCGATTTCTTACATTTTTTTTTCGTCTCTGCAACGAAAAATTTGCAAGTCCAAAAATTAAAAACTTTTGCATACTTTTAGGGATGTGATATAAATTTCAGTCCAAAAAATGAAATGTGTTTTTCTCAGAAACTACAGTTATAATTTAGATAGCAATTGGCTGGTTGATAGTCCTAATAAATACGTTTAAAAATAACCAAAAAATGAAATGTGTTTATCTCAGAAACTACAGTTATAATTTAGATAGCAATTGGCTGGTTGATAGTCCTAATAAATACGTTTAAAAATAACTGTCGATTGTGATTAAAAAAATAAAGAATATATTAAAAAAACAAACAAGAATTTTTTGAAAAAAACTACAAGGGGTAGGCATGGAAAATTTGCAAAAATTTCGAAAATCGTCCGTAACTTCGTCATTTGAAGGACGATCAGGATGTCCTTTGGCATGCATATGGGGACGGATTCATGATGGACGACAATGAAATCAAAAGCCGAAACAGCCTTTAAACAACCGAGTTAGAAGGACTTTTTTGCTGAGAGAAAACATGCTCACTCTTGGCCATATCCTTACAGATCCTTATGAGTCCTGTGGCAATCAACTCGTCTCAACAAGGACTATCAACTGGCCAAAGGACATTCCGATCGTCTTATTGGTTCCCGAGATATTCTCAATTTTCTCATTTTGTTGCGATTTCTTACATTTTTTTTTCGTCTCTGCAACGAAAAATTTGCAAGTCCAAAAATTAAAAACTTTTGCATACTTTTAGGGATGTGATATAAATTTCAGTCCAAAATATGAAATGTGTTTTTCTCAGAAACTACAGTTATAATTTAGATAGCAATTGGCTGGTTGATAGTCCTAATAAATACGTTTAAAAATAACTGTCGATTGTGATTAAAAAAATAAAGAATATATTAAAAAAACAAACAAGAATTTTTTGAAAAAATCTACAAGGGGTACATGGCATGACATGGAAAATTTGCAAAAATTTCGAAAATCATCATTAACTTCGTCATTTGAAGGACGATCAGGATGTCCTTTGGCATGCATATGGGGACGGATTCATGATGGACGACAATGAAATCAAAAGCCGAAACAGCCTTTAAACAACCGAGTTAGAAGGACTTTTTTGCTGAGAGAAAACATGCTCTCTCTTGGCCATATCCTTACAGATCCTTATGAGTTCTGTGGCAATCAACTCGTCTCAACAAGGACTATCAACTGGCCAAAGGACATTCCGATCGTCCTATTGGTTCCCGAGATATTCTCGATTTTCTCATTTTGTTGCGATTTCTTAAATTTTTTTTCGTCTCTGCAACGAAAAATTTGCAAGTCCAAAAATTAAAAAATGTTGCATACTTTTGGGGATGAGAGTTAAATTTCAGTCCAAAACTTTAAATGTGTTTATCTCAGAAACTGCAGCGATAATTTAGATAGCAATTGGCTGGTTGATAGTCCTAATAAATACGTTTAAAAATAACTGTCGATTGTCATTAAAAAAAATAAAGAATATATAAAAAAAAAAACAAACAAGAATTTTTCGAAAAAATCTACATGGAGGGAGCATGATGGGTCAGGAGGGGATTAAGGAGGACAGGGGGTCAGGGAAAGACAGGGGAGACACAGGAACGGACAGCGAAAAACAGGGAAGAACAGGGGGCGTCAGGGAGGAACAGGGAGAGTCAGGGAGGGACAGGTAGAGTCAGGGAGCGACAGGGAGGGTCAGGGAGGAACAGGGAGGGTCAGGGAGGAGAAAGACAGCCACTGAGGTTCAGGTGGGCACAGGGAAAGACAGGTAACGTCAGGGGATGTCAGGGGATGTCAGGGGATGTCAGGGGATGTCAGGGGATGTCAGGGTGTCAGTTAGAGATCAGGGAGCGAGCACCCGGGAGAACCGACGCCTGCCGCTATTGTTGTTCCTGTTGTTGATGATGGTGATTTTGGGTGTCAGCATAAATGTCACTCGCTTCCTTTTGACAACGCTCTCTCCCTACCACCTTCCCTTCGCTTCATCCCTCCTCGTGCACGCTCTCGATGCATTCCCTCAACCGTCTCGCAACATGTATGGAACTGTGTCAACTCTTTAACTCATTGTCTGGCCATTGCCAGACTAGACCGGTTTGTTGCCAGCATTAGGTTACAGCAAGCAAACAGCCAAGCAACCCTTCCTCCTCCCTCCAATCACATGAATAAAATATTTTATTTTCATAAAGTAAGTCAGGGCTTTTTCAGTATTCAAGGATGAGGATCCATTTCCTCGTATTTTGGAACTCTTCGATAAATATGGATTTGTTCTCTGCGTATTCCAATTCAGTCTCAATATTTATCGAATCAAGCCGAACAGAAACCCCTTCCGCAATTAAATTACCAACCCATTACAATGTCAAGACTGTTTTCGCAAATATTTCAGATGTTTATTCGATTCGGGCATAACAGAAATGATTTTCAACTCATGCGAAGAGCTGCACTTTATACGGATGGACCAGTAACGTTTTCAGGAACGCGAATCCCAGACGAGTCTCGGGGGTGACTCGGTACCGAAGACCCGAAAACGTGATTGGTTTATCCGTCTCAACTATAGATGGACAAATGGATGGTAAGAGTTACAGGTCGATGATCATTGGATTGTATATATATATGGCGTTCGTATCCTTATTTATATTTCTATGGTTCTAAGGCGACATTAATGTTAAGAGAAATGATTATTTAATTCAAATTGGAACTTACCATACGATAATGTAAATTACTGTTTCATGTATTTTCAATTCAATCAAGCTCAGTATAAATGTTTTCATCTATGGAATTCAATTGAAATTTAAAAGTTTTCTTTTTAATTTTATTGTTAACTTACAGTACAATCATGCACACTATTGTTTCTGGTGTATCCAGGGGTATCAAATTATATTCATATAGTATTGTGATTCAGTATAAATATATTTTTTCATCTAAGGAATATAGAGATATAATTGATGCGACTGCTATTATTGACCAACTAATTATTCCATATGTTAATGTTTATCGAATTAATTTTTAAATTTCAATCTAAACTTACCATACGATAGTGTAAATTACTGTTTCGTGTATTTCCAAGAGAGTCGAATTCAGATGTGTTTATTAGTATTTTTGCCACACAAGGAATATAAAAATTTAATTGAAATTAAAAAGTTCGCGGTGCGACTACGATTATTAACCTACAAAATATTCTAAATGGTAATATAATTAATTTTTAAATTTAAATCTAAACTCACCATAGAATAATGCAAACTATTGTTTCGTGTATTCCCAACAAATTCACGTATCGTCGATAAAAGTATAAGTATTTAAAAGGTATTTCAATCTAAGAAATATAATCAAATTAAATGCTTATATGATTCAATAACTTATGTTACTTACACAAACATAAACGATTTAACTTTTTTTTTTGTTATTTTTAAAGTATTGTAATGTAATACATTTAATTCAAGTTAAATTTTTTTTTGGAGCACCAATATTTTTTGGAGCTGTTCGAAATGAGCTCAAGAAAGTAATGCTGCTTGGGTCAGTGTCAGTCTCAGCTAGAATCAAGAATCACTATATCCAAGAAGTCTTTAACTAAAAATATTTTTAAAATTTTAATGGTTCACAAATTTTTCACTTTTTTTTCATTCTATTTTTTTAAGCACAAATAATTTTTTTTTTTCATTTTTATGTTTCACAATTTTTTCTAAACTTTTTTATCCCAAATTTTTTTTTTTACACAAATAATTTTGAGGAGCTGTTTCTCGAACGAGACGAAAACTCAGACTGAGCTCTGATGCTGCTCTCCGTTGACTCGTTCGGTCTGAGCCAATGTCAAGGCCTACTAGATGAGTTCGATTATTCGTCTTTAATTGAAAATATTTTTAAAATTTTGATGGTTCACAAATTTTTTCAGCATCCGTAACTTCGTCATTTGAAGGACGATCAGGATGTCCTTTGGCATGCATATGGGGACCGATTCATGATGGACGACAATGAAATCAAAAGCCGAAACAGCCTTTAAACAACCGAGTTACAAGGACTTTTTTGCTGAGAGAAAACATGCTCTCTCTTGGCCATATCCTTACAGATCCTTATGAGTCCTGTGGCAATCAACTCGTCTCAACAAGGACTATCAACTGGCCAAAGGACATTCCGATCGTCCTATTGGTTCCCGAGATATTCTCGATTTTCTCATTTTGTTGCGATTTCTTACATTTTTTTTTCGTCTCTGCAACGAAAAATTTGCAAGTCCAAAAATTAAAAAATGTTGCATACTTTTGTCGACGGAATATTAATTTTAGTCGAAAAATTCAAATGTGTATATCTCCAAAATACAACGATAATTTAGATAGCAATTGGCCGGTCGATAGTCCTAATAAATACGTTTAAAAATAACTGTCGTTTGTCATTAAAAAAAATAAACAATATATAAACAAAACAAACAAGAATTTTTCGAAAAAATCTACAAGGGGTAGGCATGGAAAATTTGCAAAAATTTCGAAAATCATCCGTAACTTCGTCATTTGAAGGACGATCAGGATGTCCTTTGGCATGCATATGGGGACGGATTCATGATGGACGACAATGAAATCAAAAGCCGAAACAGCATTTAAACAACCGAGTTAGAAGGACTTTTTTGCTGAGAGAAAACATGCTCTCTCTTGGCCATATCCTTACAGATTCTTATGAGTCCTGTGGCAATCAACTCGTCTCAACAAGGACTATCAACTGGCCAAAGGACATTCCGATCGTCTTATTGGTTCCCGAGATATTCTCGATTTTCTCATTTTGTTGCGATTTCTTACATTTTTTTTTCGTCTCTGCAACGAAAAATTTGCAAGTCCAAAAATTAAAAACTTTTGCATACTTTTAGGGATGTGATATAAATTTCAGTCCAAAAAATGAAATGTGTTTATCTCAGAAACTACAGTTATAATTTAGATAGCAATTGGCTGGTTGATAGTCCTAATAAATACGTTTAAAAATAACTGTCGATTGTCATTAAAAAAATAAAGAATATATTAAAAAAACAAACAAGAATTTTTTGAAAAAATCTACAAGGGGTAGGCATGGAAAATTTGCAAAAATTTCGAAAATCATCCGTAACTTCGTCATTTGAAGGACGATCAGGATGTCCTTTGGCATGCATATGGGGACGGATTCATGATGGACGACAATGAAATCAAAAGCCGAAACAGCCTTTAAACAACCGAGTTAGAAGGACTTTTTTGCTGAGAGAAAACATGCTCTCTCTTGGCCATATCCTTACAGATCCTTATGAGTCCTGTGGCAATCAACTCGTCTCAACAAGGACTATCAACTGGCCAAAGGACATTCCGATCGCAATTTTCGTTTCCGAGATATCCACGATTTTCTCATTTTGTTGCGATTTCTTAAATTTTTTTTTCGTCTCTGCAACGAAAAATTTGCAAGTCCAAAACTTAAAAAATGTTATATACTTTAAGAGTTGCATTAAACTTTTTGTTAATAACTGAAAATCGTAAATACCTCGGAAACTACAAGGACAGTGATGATGATGAAGGATGTCCTTTGGATGCTACTCAAGACCTCTTCATTTCAAGTCTTTCATCTTAAGTAGCCAAATAAAAAGAATGTTTGGTTTATAATTTTTAGTTTTTATTGTGTATCTTAACTGCCTATAATTGTACATTTATATATAAGGTTATTTGTTCTAACTGGTTACATGCTTGACATTTATTAATAATAATAATAAAAAGCAGCAACATACATTCTATTTATAATAATAATTATGCTTATTGTTGATATCTGGTATGCGGGCGAAGTATATATATAATACATACATAATGTTGTTTGTCCCAATCGGTACCGGTAGCACCCAAAAAGCTCATTGTTAAGCCGGCTTGTTCTTTTATACGAATCTGAAAATAAATATGCAATATATGTTAGAAAAAATATTGTTTATATTTACGCTTGCAGGTTACTTACGCAGATGACATGCGGAAATGCTTGCATCGCACTCATGTCAACAAACAGTTCAATGGAGCGATGGACCAAGCAATGAAACATAGCCATTTCCCTCATCTGACTTTCGATGCTGGCAACATCGAAAACGTCTCGTCCCACAGCTACCTGGATATGGAACATCCACATCACGGCCATCAGGTCCAAAGGCCTTCGAAAGCTCCAGAAGCTCGATTGGCTCTCAAAGTCCAAAAGTCCCCAGCTGTCTTGCCCAAGCGATCCTCATGCCAACTTGGACATATGGTATCCAAGTTTGGGGCACCGCTTCAAGGCACCAGCTGAACAGGTACGTGATCAACCGGGCAATTGAAATCGATCTTGGCCTTGTTCTGGTGGTCGACAGGCTGAATTGCGACAGGCTCATGGCGCGTCCAAACCCACTGGCTTAGCAGGCTTGCCTTGAGCACGCAACCTCTGCGAAGGCATCCAATAATTCCAATTTAATATGAGTATTTCTGTAAATAGATGTAAATATTTGTAATTAGTTAAAAATAGTAAAATTTCTAAAATACATGTAACACGGCCGGTTATGTGCAAATGGCATTGAACGATTTCCGCGGAAATAAAAATTAAATCCACACCTTATTTCAACCAGTGCTCAATCAAGAGTTTATAGCGCTGCATCTGCCAAACTAAAACAGATATACAAACATTTCAAACGCAGATTTATAGTTATGTATTTTAGCTTTTATTTCATAAGCTAGCACGTTTTTAGAATTTTGTTTAATATTTATTTTGATTTAAAAACTAAAATAACTAAGAGAATGAATGTAACAGCTTATTTCAGCCAGCTATTAAAATAATATTTCTTCTTTAAGTGCTTTGTCCATAGTATTTTATTTTAATATATTATTTATTAAGTGTAAAACCTGTACAAACATAAACTGTACCTTAACAACACATGGATGGAAAGTTAAACTGGACCAAACCTCATAACCGAGTATGAGGATTATTGTTTGTCCATAGTATTTTAATTTACTACGCCAGCCTGGAAGTATGCAATGTTTTTTAGCAATGCTCTGCGAGGCATTCGGCATTGCGTGTCATCGCGGCACATCTGATGAAAATGTGCTGCAGAAAAAAAGCCATTACCACAACATGGTGGCAAGTCATGTTGACATGATTTCTGATGGCACTGCCGCCCAGTCAGGCGAGGCAGCCACACGTTGCACGTTGCAGCAGCAGCTGTGATGGTAAAAGCGTTTTCGCCAAGAAAAATGTTTACAGTTTGCAGTTTGTGTTTGATTGTTCCCCTGGCCAACTCACTGGCTGGCTAACTGGCTGGCTATCGTAATCGCGGCGAGTGTCTGCGCAATTGCATCATTGTTGGTTAGCCAACACGCCACACACTTGCACACACACACACACACTCAGCTGGCACACTCACTTAATGACGTCGAACGACTATCACCGAGTTTCGCTTGCACGATGTGCCAAGTCATTGCAACGGTAGCTTGCCGCAAACAAACAAAACACAAAAAACTCCAGTTGCAGCTACACACACATGTATGTGTGTGTGTGTGGCTCGTGCCACAGCCATCAACGCAACGCTTGCAACGCGTGTTGGCCGGGACCAAACAAAACGCTTTCTTTCAATATTATGCTTGTCTCCGCTCAGGGGTCAATCTGCAGCCGACGAGGCATGCAACATCCTGGAGGCCAGGCCAATTAGTGGCCACAGCCAATGCAGTGTGAACATGCCACATGCCACGCCAATGATTCGCGCATTCGTCGCGAGTTCTTCACAGCTTTCGAGTTTCTTAAGCACAAAATTAGCGCACAATTTATTGCTCATACTTCATACATTTAATTTTGTTGTTTCTTCTTTTTGGCTTAAATATATTTTCTAACTAATATGCCAAGGCAACTTGTGCAACAAAAACAAATGGACACACACACACACATCGGCAACTCATTCGCTTTCATTGGCTGGCTGCGATTCGAGGGGGCTGGAGGGCGTGGCATGGCAGTCGAGAGTCGAGAGTCGAACTGTCTTTTTAGTTTTGCGCTGCCTTTGTTACCATTTTTGGCAGATTGCGACATTTTGTTGCTGCCCCGTCTCGCAGTTTCGCAGTTGCTGTTGTTGTTGCTGTTGTTGTTGCTGTTGTTGTTGGTGTTGTGTTGCTGTTGTTGTTGCAGTTGTTGTTGTTGCTTTTGGGACTGGCCCGTTTCACCTGGCATCTGGTCAGTCCACTCGGCCACTTTTTGTTTCTTTTTGGCGTCTGCAGCGTGTCTATCACGTTTTATAACCCACCCGGCAGCACCTGCCTCCTGCCTCCTGCCCCCCCTGCCCCCCTGCCTCATGCCACCTGCCGCAACCTCCCTGCTGACCATAAACGAAAAGGAAACTGCAAAGCATTCGTACGATTTCATTTTTGGGACTCGGATTTAGCCTCAGCATTCGCCAGGTTTTTGTAGTGCACTTTATGATTTCTGCTTGTTTGCTTTATTGCGCTTTTCCACACACACACACACACCCAAAGCACACACACGCACACCCAGTTACACAAAGGCGGCTCTTGCACTTGCAACTGCATTTTGTGTCTCTGCCGCGCTCTCCCAACGCTGAGAGCGTGACACGAGCCAAGCAACATAAATATTTAATAATCATTTCAATTAAATAAAGCCATTCACGAAACTCGGAATCAATATTTAATATTTCCAGTAAACTCTTAATCGCCATGGAAAAAACCATGAATTTGGTTCACATAAATTCACCAAACTAAAAACTTTATATCAATAAAATGCAAACTTGAAGAAGTTCAGATTAATAATATTCAATATTTAATATTTATATTTACAAATAAATTGATGTATTTATCAAACAGTCAATTTGTAACATATATAATAATTTACATATAACCAACCATAAGTGCACTGCAATACGATTTGATATGTATTTATTTTAATAGTTAATATAAGAATAATGTAATTTTATTATTTTTATATAATATTACTTTTTAATTTAATAATTTAAATTTATTTAATTTAATTTTATGTCTCTATTTTTCAAATCATTATTTTAAATTGTAATTTCTTCAATGTTGACTATTCATAGTCGACTTTAAATAATGAAACAAATTTAAGTAGAATTGCGTTTTTCACGTATGAAACTATCAATATTTATCCTATATACATAGATGCTATTAATTTTTCATACAAAACAAGATCCTGAATTTAATCCACTTGCAGTTAAATTATGTAAACGTGAATTTTGAGTTCATAGTTAAAGCAATTGAATTATTTATTGCATGAAACAAGACAAAAATCAAATAAATTGTAAAAATATATATAATAAAATAAATTAAAAAAAAAAAATCAATATATTCTTTAGATGACGTAATCATCTATATCTAGTCTTATTATTTTTATGAAGCGATTAAATTGTAGTAGAATCAATATTTGATTCTGTATTGGGACTATCGTGATCAGTCACGCGCCCATCTCCAGCGTCTGCCGCTTGCTCAGCTGCAGCGCTGTCTGCACTGCTCTGCAGCTGAGCTCGGCTCGCGATCAAGCTCGGCTCCGATTTGGGGCCTCGTCCATTGGCTTCAAGCGCTGCTGGCTTTGGCGGCGCCTGATCAGTCGCGGTTTTTACTTTCATCGCTGCGGTTGAGCATCGTCGTCCAGACAAGTCTGAAGTCAAGTCTCAAGTCAAGCCAAGTCCAAGTCGCCGTCGTGTGTCCAGCTAAAACAGTGTTGTGCCTCTTTTTTTTCTTGTTGTTGTTGTTATTGTTGCGGTTGTTGTTATTGTTGTTATTGTTGCTGTTTACCCCTTCAATTACCACCCAGCGTCAGTCGAAGCTCCGCATTGCATTGCGTGGGCCAATTGCTCATGTGGCTGCTGCTGCTGCTGCTGTCGTTTGTTTGTTGCCACTGCCGATTGCCAAACAATTGAATTGCAAATATGTTGCACCACTTTGTTGCTTGCCTATCCACGCCCACAAACACAACAAACACACACAGACAGACAGACAGACAGACAGACAGACGGATAGACAGACAGACGGACAGACAGACAGACGGATAGACAGACAGACGGACAGACAGACGGATAGACAGACAGATGAATGTGAGTCGAGTGCGTTGTCCACGACCCAAATGAATGCAACCGTGAGTGAAGCAGTTGGCAGCTGAATTTGTCATTCTAATATCTTATTGCGATCTCCACAAAGTTCTAGACACGATTTACTTTCAACTCAGTCAACGAGATAAACTTGAAGGACACAAGAGTGTTCAGCAAACAATTAAACTAACGAATAAATGGTATAAACTTTGATGAACTCCTAGCAAGCGATATGAATTCAATTAATATAAACAAAAGATTGCGAAAAGTGATTAAACTATTCAGCAAATAATTAAAATGACGAATAAATAGTTAGTACATTGAATTTTAATTTTAGATTAATTTCTATCAAACCATATAAATTAATTTAAAATAATTAAATAAATACAAAATCACTTTCAACTCAGTAATGCAAAAATAGATAGCGAAAAGTGATGAAACTATTCAGCAAATAATTAAACTTACGCATAAATATTAAGTACATTGCATAATCCGAAACTAAACCAAACCTTCTTAAAATTTCTAGAACAATTTGGCTTGCAATATTTGAAATTCACTTTCAGTATTAAAAAAAAATTTAAACAAAACTTACAGAAATTAAATTTCAGTTTCCAAGCCATTAAAAGATCTTGAAACTAAAATTTAATTTTCATGATTATAATAAAAATGGTAAAATAGTAAATTTACCTCTGAAAATATTTTCTCCAGCCAATAATGATAAGTTGCGATTCGCTTGATCTTGCAAATATATGTATATAGTATGCAGATATGCGACTGGAACATTATCACTAATCAATGTCAGTAGCAAGTTCATTGAAGTCCAAATCCAGCAATAATTTATGCACTTTAGACAGGTTTTTCCACAAATTTAGTAATCTGAACTACGAGTATTTGCCAAAGCTTTTCACTTTCGATTTTAATTGCAGCTCAGTTCGAAATCGAAATTGCGTCTTTCGGTGCAGCAATGTTGCAATTGATTTCTTTTAATTAAACTGGTTAATTGAGTAAATAAATTCATGATGCAATTACTGCGTTTTATTAAAAAATAAATTCTTCTTTATAAATTAGATTAGTTGAAGTCAAATAGGTGACAAATGAATTCAAATTAAAATTCATTTTTAATTTGAAATTTAAATTAAATAATTATTTCATAATATTATTATTTAAATAAAAAAAATCATAAGAGTTAAAAATGATTTGGATAATAATTCAAAAATAAGAGTAATGAATTAAATATTTATTTAATAAATATTAATTGAAATTTTTCTTTCTATAACAAATATCATAAGAGTTAAAAATGATTTGGATAATAATTCAAAAATAAGAGTAATGAATTAAATATTTATTTAAATAATTATTTCATGATAGTTTTCTTTCTATAAAAAATATCATAAGAGTTAAAAATGATTTAGATAATAATTACTTTTTTTCTTTAATTTGGCATCAGGATAAATTGATAGAACACGAAATCAAAAGCAACAACTATATTATCTATTTACTCGTAAATTTCAAAAAGACCTTGAGCATAGTTGAATTATGTATCGATTTGGATGGAAATCAATTTGACTAATGGAAAGATGGCACTGATTATGCAGCGATGATCGGCCAAGTCCGGCCCAGATATTATCGATGCGATGCGTGTTATCAAATCAATTTAGATCACATTATTGAAATTGCATAATAATGTGCAAATGGCATATGGCGAGCCGAAGATCATCAAGCCAATGCGAATCGATGGCGAGATGCGGAAGTTATGTAAGCAGAAAAGGCAACCTCGAAGCCCGATGCTGAATTTTCCACAGCCGCAGCAACATTTGGCGGCCTCAGTTAGAGCCAAAGCTAACGGTGGCAACGTCGGCGGTGGTCACAACAAGTCTAACAAGTTTAACCAGGAAATTTTGTAATTTTCCTCTGGTTTCTTGCTTTCACAGCAACAACAACAGCAACTGCGTTAACAACAACAACAACAGCAGCAGCCGTGGCAGCCACATCAGTGTTGTGCGGCACAATCCGTGCAACCTGCGACTGCCTAGAAACAATTAAGGCCATAAATGACATATCGGATCATAAACAACTGCCAAATTGATGTCTTGCCATCAATTGAACACACCCCTCCATCAACGCCTTTTCCTCCACATCCTCTAATCCTCCCATTTTCCTCTCCCGGTTCCTGGTCTCCTTCCTTTAACTCAGCAATCAAATGATCCTTGTGAAACATCAGTAGAAATTCCGATTTTTCTGACATTATTTTCATACTCAAGTTATTTTCATGTCCTTAAAGGAAAAACAAACAATTAGTTTATTAACTGATTAAATTGCTCCGGGATTTCGATCTCAGCTTGAAAAAACAATTTGAGTTATTTGTCTATGATAAACAAAACTTAAAGTGACGTATCTATTTTTTTTATTAATAATTTTCAGACATAAAATTTCTTTTAATTAATATACAGATAAACACAAGCATAAAAAGCATTTCTAATCAATAAATCACAATTTTTTTGCATACATAATATTCAAAAAAATCTGAGTTAAAATTTCTCTAAAATAATATAGTGATATACCGAAAAATTATTTTGATTTACTTTTCTACATCATTTTTTAAATATTTTAATAGTTCAGAGGTAAAATTCATTTCAATTAATATGAAGATAGACACCAGCTGAAAAATTGATTTATTTCTAAACGACAAACAACATTTAAGCTGACGCCTCAATTAATTGAAATAATATTTAAATAGCTCTGGGATAAACTTGCTTCAAAAGCAACTCTCGCAATGGAACTTGAGAGCTTTCTGCTAATTCTAGCTTTAATCCCATTGTAGATGCGCATTGCGAAGCCCACAAACTGAGCAGACAAAGCCTAGAACGATGATAGTACGAAGAGCGAACTGCAAATCTCCAGAAGACACCACTTAATAACACTCAAGGAAAATGCTGTCGAGCGACTAGAGAATCAGACTGAGAACAAAACTGAGAGAGAGAGAGAGAGAGAGCGAGAGAGAGCGAGAGAATAGATAGAGGAGCAAAGCCAAGTGAGAACAAGGGGACAAGGAGAGAAGTGGACGGAGAGAAGTGGCCGACACCATGTCCAGGTTGAAGGCAACACCTGTGATTGGACTATGGAGAGTGCTCTTCCTTATGCTGATCCTCATCACGAGCGGAAGTCGCGCCTCAAAGGACAATGCGACGTCCAATGAGACGGCTGAAGCCTTGGCATCCACGGCAAGATTCAGTGATTTTGTCGTGAGTCGCAACAACATCACAATTCTGCACGAGGTCAGCGCCGATGAGCTCGATGAAGATCCTCCGCTGACGCTGAACACTCACGAGGTGCTGCCGCCGAAGCAGCCGAAAAAGAAAGCGTATTTGCCGCTGGAGAAAGTGCTGCCCAGCATCGATTACATCAAGCCGCATCCGCTCAAGGAATACGAGCTGCATCCGGTGACGTTTGACTTCAATCTGGGCGACCTCGAGGACCTCGAGCACGAGGTGATCAAGAAGGGCGATCTGAGCAGCGAGGAGCAACATGTGCTGAGCAATGGCGACGCCAGCGAACTGAGCTACAAGCCCTTGAGCTCAGATGATGGCGATACGATCGATGTGGACATCGCTGGGATCCCAGACATCTCCACAGCCCCGACGACGGCCACCTCGCCGGCCACAACAACAACAACAACAGCAGCCACAACAACAGCAGCATCGACAACAACAACAACTACATCGAGTTCGCATATCTTCAAGATACTGCGCAACAAGGCGTCGACGAAGAAGGGTCGCGAGCTGCTCAAGCAGAGCGACGACGACATGCAGCTGAAGACCCTGGGCAGCACCATCAACAGCATCAGTCGCTACCTGGCCAACAACGGCAGCAGCGGCTTCAACGCCAGCATGGCCGAGAGCCTCTACGGCAGCGCCAACTACTTCCAGGTGGTCACCAACCTCTACGACCACTTCTACTGGCAGATCGCCGAGATCCGCACCACGGTCCGCACCGTCTGCGGCCTCGAGATGCAGGCCTACCTCACGGCCCTCCACTCCAGCTACGAGTGGGCCCAGAAAGGTGAGCAACCAACACAGTTCAATGCCATGAAAACAGTTGAGAACGGTTCACAATTCGAAATTTCTTCAAAAAATTCTGCCCTTTTAAGCTATACTAATTTAATATTTGAAAAGTCAATTTATAATCATTTTTTGTAAGCAACAATATCGGAACAATACTATTTTCTACACTTTAACACTTCGTGTTTTTCACTTCATTTGTGCACTTTATTAACTTAAATTATTGGTGGATTTATGTTTTAAAATTTCAATTCAAAATGCTGAATTTGTTTACTTTAAAAATACTTGTAAATGTCTTTGCACAAATCGCTGAATTTATTCACTCTAACAAGTTGCATAGATTTGAGCATTATTATATTTAAAACTTTATTTTAAATAGTTATCACAACAAATTTTCCGAACTTGTAATTTACACAATTCTAAATTTATTTAATATAAATACACACTTCTTCGTATTTTATAACAAATTTTAGTAGATTATTAATATAAATTTACGGTTCATAATTTTACATTTCTTCACTTTGACAAGTTGCAATGAATTCGCAATTTAATAAATTCAAATTTAAACAATTATTTTGAATAATATTGTTAGCTTCGTTGCAATTTACTTTCAATATACTGAATTCCTTTGCTCTAAACAAGCTTAGTAAATATTTTTGATCTTTTTTTTGTACAAATTAATGAATTTTGTTATTATATTTATTATTTAAAATTTTACAATTTATTTTAGTAATTCTCACAAAAGATTTGTAAGTGTATTTACTACTTTACTTGCTTTCGTTTAGAATTTTAAAATATGGAATTTTAAAGTTCATAAGTGAATATTTACTCTTGGGGGAGCGCACAGTATTAAAAAGAACTTACGTTATTTTTCAAATATTTTTAACATTAAATCTTGTCAATAGAAATAATTTTAAAATCACATCCCTTTGCTTACAGCCTACGATGCCTCGGGTCGGTATCGAGGGCAGCTGCTGTTCGGCAACGACAAGTGGCTGGGGCAATTGGGATTCTGCCTGGAGCTCAATCGCCAGCTGCCCAGCGAGGAGCGGAAGCACTTCGAGCTCGAGTTCTATGTGGCCGACATCACGTTGCATCTGCCGCACCTCAATCGCACGGTGAGTGTTGCAAGTCGCCATGCATGAAAGCTAAGTTCTAATTGCAATTGTTGCAGCAACTGCTGAGCCTGGGCGAATGTTTGCCCAAATCGTGCTCGGCCCACGATGTGCAATCGATCCTCTCCCTGGATCCCTATGCCCGCATGCTGACCATGCTGGGCGCCCACAATGCCACCATGCCACAGCCCGCGTTGCAAGTGCTGCGGGTGAGAACCGTTCCCGGCCTCTACAGCCACTGGCGACAGCTCAAGTTCCAGGTGTTCATGTGAGTGACGATTATCATTTTCATTATATTATTTAAAGTAATTTGTTATTTGCTAATTTTTTGTATTTATTTTATTGCGTAGAGGATTGTTTAATAATTTTAGAATTTCCATTTTATTAAGTACAGATCTTATTTTAATTTTTTAAATAAAAAGCCTTTTATAATAAAAATTGCATTTCCATAGCTGAATTCAATAAAACAGCAAGAGCTAAATCATATGCTGAAAGTAATTACTAAAATTATATTTTAAACTGAAAGTTCGACAATTACGCATATTTTTGATGTAATAGAACAAATCAAAAATAAAAGGTTTTCATAAATTTAAAATAAAAGTAAAATTCAATTATGTGTCAAATGAAATAGCACAAAAAAACTCATTCAGTTTTGAAAAGATTTTGTAAATTTAAAATTAATATTTTAAAATTGACTAATTAACTAATTTGGCCATATACCATTTCTAAGATAAAAATAACAGTTTGAGATTAAAATGTTTAGAATCGGATCTAAAATATTGCTCAAATAATCTATAAAATCGAGCTCTTTAGGTTTGTGATGTTTCTGTATCCATATTCATATATTAAACATTTCATTATTAAACGAATCCCTTCCTTAAATGTCTAGTTTATTATAATCCCTTCCTTTACAACTACTTCTTAATATTTTTTTGCAATTGTTTCGTGAATTTCTGAATATTTCTGCTCATTTTCTTTTGGTTGATTATTTTGCATCTCCAACTAAACTTTTTCTTGGATTTCTCTCTGCAACAACTCTCACTCAAAACTTGTTTTATAATCTGTGATCTCAGATTGAGATCAGTTTTGATCAAATCTCCCTCGACGTTAATCTGCGATCTCCCAGCGATCTCGCTCTCTCTCTCTCACATTTTTTAATCCCTCTCACTGTGATCTCTCGTTTTGTCCTTCGATCTCTGCAGAAGCTTTCTGCTGACGCTGCTGCTGGTGATGATCGTGGCCACCTACTACCAGATGCGGATCGACGAGCGGCGTCTGGTGGTCGCCCCCGCCATACCGGCGATCAGCGCCAAGTGCGACGCCGTCGTCAAGGGCGGCGACTACGAGACCGCCTACTACGGCAAGCCCTTCGAGCTCTTCCAGATGCGTCCGCTCGCCAGCAACGGCATCGTGGGGACGGACAGCACGCTGGACACGCAGATCGACATGAACGGGAATCGTCACCACAACGGCGACGTTGCCACAACACTTGCCACCGATCTGGGCGATGGGATGGCGACCACGTCGAACAAGGCCGAGATGACCGACTACCAGGTGGAGACGGGCAGCTGTGCGGGCGTCACGGGCACCTATGAGGCGGAACAACCCATCGGTAGGGTTGCCAACTCTACAAAACCCTTTTAAAGTTACTCTAATGCTTGCCACAATCTGTTGCAGCTCTGCATCAGCAGCTGTTGCTCTGCTTCGCGCTGCAAACGAACGCCAAGGCCATTCTCAACATTGACAAGACCAAGGAGGTAAGTGAGCTATATAGTATATATATATAATTTGATTTATATGAAGCTGTCTTTTCACAGTCTATTTAAAAAAATGAAATAAAAAAAAGCACAATTTAGACAACACAATTTATCGTAAAGATAAGGAAAATAATGAATGCAAAGTCACTTTTCATACTAACTTCATTGCCTGATTTAAGATAATTGGAGTGAGAATTTTATGAAATTTATGAATATTAATAGTAATAGAAATAATAATAATACTTATAGATCCAACAATGATTATAGGAAAATAATGAATGCGAAGTCACTTTTCATACTAACTTCATTGCCTGATTTAAGATAATTGGAGTGAGAATTTTATGAAATTTATGAATATTAATAATAATAGAAATAATAATAATACTTATAACAATGAGCCTAGTGTATTTATTATTCCAAAGCCAGGTTTACGATTGTCTTAGCTTAAAAAATTTTAACGATCGTACTTTTCATACTAATTGTATTGTGTGATTTGAGATAATTAGAGTGGAAATTAAAAAAATAAAACTGGCCTAGCTAGACTAACATAATTTTTGAAGAAATATAGCAATATAAAACTGTTGCGAATGAATACCTTTAGAAATATCAATCAGCCTAGTTCATTTATTCTTCCAAACGATTAATAATAATTTATTCTTTGAACGATTCTACTTTATAATAATCACAAAGGCTTCTCATACTTGTTTTAATGTGTGATTTGGAGTAGCAATTTTGAAATTCACAGCCGTAGACTATGCTGTGTAAATAAACGTAAATATATTAAAAATATATCATCTATCGTTCTCTCACTCTCTTGGTGGCAGTCCAACACCTCGTGTCTCCATGGACTGCGCGTCTTCTCGGTGCTCTGGACCATGATGGTGCACACGTATCTGCAAATGTTTGCCATAGGCGAAAACAAAGTGAGTTCAACTAAAGTTCGATTGGATTCGGATTCAGATTCAGATTCAGATTATATTCTAACACTGCCACACACACAGTTCGAACGCGTGATTACGGAACGTTCGTTCTGGTATCAAATCATCGGCAATGCGACCTTCTCCGTGGACTCGTTCTTCTTCATCAGCGGTCTGCTGGTGACCCTGCTCTATGTGAGGCAGAACCGCAAGCATCCCCAGGAATCGTGCAGCTTTGTGCGGCACAGTTGCGTGGAGACCGCGATGATGCTGCTCTATCGCTTCCTGCGCCTCACGCCCGTCTACCTCTTCGTTGTGCTCTTCAATGACTTTGCCGTTCGCCAGGGCCTCGACTCGTCCGTCTTCCAGCCGGCCAAGATCGAGCACAACACGTGCCGCATCTATTGGTGGCGCAACATTCTCTACATCAACAACTTCTTCCCCCAGCACGAGATGTGCATGATGTGGAGCTGGTACATGGCCAACGACATGCAGTTCTATGTGATGGGCTCCCTACTCTTGGCCCTCTCCAGAAAGTAAGTGCAACTAGACCAACTTTTACTATAGTTGGCACGGGAACAACCACAAATAACTGCAGATAAACTGGGTGAAGGAGAAGGACTTTAAAATAAACGAAAACTCATTTATTTTTCTTGGGTAGAAGAGTAGTAAAAATATGAAGATCTTTTCTAAACAAAAACAATTTCCAACAGAGGAAGTACCATCTGACGAACTATATTATCAAAAAAAAAAAAAAAACATTTCCTAGACCAAAACTCACCCTATTTATATTACTATAGTGTCACATTCTAACCTTTTCGACAAACAATATTAAGCTGATTTTAAATAATGAAACTTGGTATTTTTTTAATATACATAAGTCATTGACTAAAATTGTTGAAATAATTTATTGCACTATTATCTCACGATTTAGAAGAGATTGATTCAGTTTCTTCAAACATAATGATTATTGTTAAAAAATACGCGAGACTTCGACTTACCGATCGAATTACTTATCGAATTTTTTTCAAGCGGACAGAAATTTGTACGAATTATTGAAAATTATTTATATTTTTCATTGTTATATTATTTGTTGTATCTTTTCATTCAAAATACAATTTTCTTCTTTTAGTAAAAGAAAAAGAACCTACCTTCGATTACCAGCCGAATATTACTTAGAGCACCCAACCTTCTAGTCTATAGATATCTGCTGAATATTTCGGTATAAATAAATGCATAAATTTTGTATCTTCGTCTCGTGCACTTGCAGATACTTCAAGGCCGTGGCCTTGGCGCTGGTCGTGTTCCTGATCAGCTCGTGGAGCATCGCGGGCGTCGTCTCGCTGCAGCATCACTACACCCACAAGGTGGCGCTGCCCTTCGAGTCCTTCGACTTCCTCTACGACAAGCCCTGGCAGCGCGTGGGCCCCTACATCGTGGGTAAGTCAAGCCCAGGTGGATGCAGTTGAATGGGTACTGAAGAGCCTTCTCGCTGTACTTTGCAGGCATGTTCACCGGCTATGCGCTGTACAAGGTGAAGACGCCGCCGACGGTTTCGCGGCGTCTCAATCTCGGTCTGTGGTCGGTGAGTCTCGGCATTCTGCTGCTGGTCGTGCTCGGCGTTTGGGACGGCGAGCTGAGCGCGGTGAACACGGCCTTCTATGTGGGCGTGGGTCATACCGCCTTCGGGTGCGGCCTCGTCTGGATTGTGATGTCGTGCTGTTGGGGCCTGGCGCCCATGGTGAATGCGATCCTGTCGTACCGAGTGCTGTGGCCGCTGTCGCGCCTCACCTACTGCGCCTACCTCATCCATCCGATCATCATGTTCATCTGTTCGTCGCACATGAGCGGCACCGTGCATCTGAACAACCCGATGATATTGACCACGTTTCTGGGCAATGCCGTCGTCTCCTTTGGCAGCGCCTTTGTCATTTCCGCTCTCTTCGAGGCGCCAGTCATCCGCATCCTCAAGATCTGCTTCAAGAAGTGATCCATCGATCCATCGATCACCAGCTCTCTCTCTTTATATTTTTTTTTTTTTGATTTTGTCATAATTCGATTATCTTATTTTGTAAATTGTAAATTGTATATCGACAGGATGCTAATGTCTATGTTAACATATATGTTATGTGTGTTATGTATGTATTTAGTACTCGTAAACTTGTAACTAGATTTTTATGTTATGTTTCTGTAGTTGGTTTTGTGTGCGAGCGAGTGAATCGTTGATGTTGTTTGCAAATACACATCTGTAATACAATTAAAAACAGTTTGTTTTCATTTCTTGAGACCACTTTCAGTTTCAGCGAGTAAGAAACAACGAGTAAAGTATGGCGAGTAAAAAGTAACGAGTAATGAATAACGAGTAATGAATAGCGAGAAAAAGAAACGACTCAAATATAGCGAGTAAAATGTTGTTAATAGAGATTCTCGTTTTATAGAGTTAGGAGTAGCGAGTAAAGAGTTGCGTGTGAAAATGTAATGAAAACAATGAGGTGAGTTAAGAGTAAAGTATGACAAGGAGTGTCGACAAAAAGTAACGAGTAAGCTGTAGCGAGTAAAAAGTAGCGAGTTAATAGTGTGACGTATCGAGTAGCGAATAAAAAACTTAATGAACAACTACAGCGAGTAGCATTTAAGGCAGCAGTTGGGAAAAACAGATACCCTTTTTTTAACTTTATTTTCAACGAGCAGCACATCGAACGTGCAGAATACTAACGAGTAAAATCGCATAATACTAATCTTCATCAGGTAATATCAAATAAAGAGTAACAGCTTTAACGAGTAATAACTTAATGGTAGTTTTAACGAGTTAAAGATTCAACGAGAACAAAACCCGAGCGAGTTGGGACTAACGAGTTGGAATAATTATAGAGTAAAGTGCAAGCGATTCAGCGCTTTAGTAGCCAAACACTTTAATGATTTATCACTGCAACGAGTAAATAAAGCGCAATACAAAGCAGCAAGGCTACAAAACGATTTTGATCCTGGACGGAGGGGGCTCAGCACGTTTGGGATACAGCAGACTCGCCAGGAATGCGTGGCTGACATCGAAATCGAGGCTCGCATAGCCCTTGGCATCGAGTTCGTCCTCCTCGTCGTCGAGCACAAAGTACTGATCGCTGGCTGCCGACGAGTGCAGCTCGCATTCGGGATACAAGACCTTGACGACATCCCGATGGAAGAGGCGGATGGCCAACATCGCCCGCTGCTTCGCCTGCAGGCAGCAGATCAACTCCTTGCCGGCCATAGGACGTGGCATCAGGGCGCAATCCAGCTGGGCCAGAAGCCGGCGAAAGATGAAGTTGGCGTAACGACGACGACAGCACTCGTTGATCTGCCGGCGATAAATGGAGCCGGGCTGAAGCTGGGCCAGCACAATGTAGACGAGCAGGAGCAGCTGCATCGTGATGAGCATGGCGAACGCCAGGAGCAGGACCAACGAGCCTTCGACTCCATCGTCCCAATCCAGCACGAAGTTGTTGCCATCGGGCTGGCCGATCGGCATCAGGTAGCTAACCGCCATATTGTCGATTATATGATGTGATTGCTACTTCGACTCGAATCGGATCGGATCGGATCGGATCGTCAACCCCAATTCAAAATTTTGTAATTTTGAATCGACTTTCAGTCCGAGCCGAGAGATTTTCATATGACACAAAACTCAAAATAGATTTTAGATACGAGAAACTGTTTTCAAATAGTCTGTTCTGAGCACACATTATTTTTGAATATTAACAACCCTATCGACAGGCGTTAAGTACAGACTTAACGAGCATTTGGCGTCCTCTAATCGCCAAGAATCTTGCCTTCATTATGCACAGCGGTGGATCGCACAACGTGAGCGAAGAATACCTCGTAAATAAAGTTTTATGACCGCAAATAATCGCACTCGTAACTCATCAATGCAAACCGTCACTCCCTGATAACACCTCACGTTACTCCCGGAATCGGAGTTGGGGGCTTGACTATAAGTAGCCTGCTCCTGCAGTGCCATCCACACAGTTCCACGGAGAACAGCAAACCAGCAACAGTATCTGCGACAGCAACAACTCCAGCAAGATGATCAAGTTTGTCATTGCGAGTGCATTATTTATCTGCCTGATGGGGCGAGTGGCCGGCGAGGACTATTGCGATCCTAATCTCTGCGAGGAGGACGAGACGCACATTGCCTGCGACAACGACGGCGTAAGCTCAAACTCAACTCTCATTATTATTTATCATTCATTCACCTAATTCCGAAATTGTACTACACATATCCTGCGGTAACGTTTGGAGTTAGAAGTCAATTATTTTTTTTATTTATTATTTATCATTCTACAAATATAGAATTTTGTATATATCAATTTACAGAGAACAGAAAAATTATTATTTTTTAATTCTAAATTTAAATTTTACATTACCTGCGACAACGACGGCGTAAGCTCAAACTGAACTCTCATTATCATTTATCACTCATTCACTTAATTTTGAAATCGTACTACACATTTTCTGCGATAACGATGGAGTTAGAACTCTATTATTTTTTTTTATTTATTATTTATCATTCAAAAAATTAGAATTTTGTATAGTTCAATTTACGGAGAACAGAAAAATTATTATTGTCAATTTTTTTTTTATTTATGAATTCTTAACTCTCTTAGCTATAAATTAGGGAACTAGTCACTTAATTTTAAATTTCTTTTGTACATTGCCTTCAATAACGATGTCTGGTAAGCTCAAACTGAACTCTTATTATTTTGTATCATTCTTAGCGCTAAATTAATTTAGGAAACTAGTCATTAAAAAAACAAAATTAAATTGCACATTTCGTGCAATAACGATGGCGTAAGAATTAATATTATTTATTTCTTAATTATTATTCCACAAATTTAAAAGAACAGAGAATAGAAACGAAATTAATATTTTCTAATTTATTAAATATCATTCTTAGCGCTGCAAACTTACACTTATAAATTAGGAAACTAGTCACTAAATTTTATGATGTCACTAAATGATAACGACAACAGAACAATGTTAAGAGTTACTTTCTAGTACGATTATTTTTTAACCATATTTTTACCTATCTTATTAAATACTATTCCTTTAGCTACAAACTTGTAAATTAGATCGCTAACTAACGTTCACATAGTTTAATTACAATTTTCCAACATGATTTAATAATACAGAAAACAGAAATAGTTTTTAACAGACAATTTTTGTTAGTTCAATTTTTGTACTAATTGTTTTTGTATTTTATTAACAAACAATATTGTCGCATAAGTAAATTGTTTTAGAGATATCAATTAATAGAAACTAACGAAAGAGAGCAGACTTAAGTGAACCCGTTTCGACTATCGTCCGCAGAGCTTCCTGAGCAACTGTCCGGACGACGCACGCCTGCTGGAGATCGACCAGGACGCCCAGGACGTGCTGGTGGCTGCCCACAACGCGGTGCGCCAGCAGTGGGCCAGCGGCAAGGGCAAGGTGAGGGTGAAGGCCTGCCGCATGGCCACCGTGCACTGGGACGACGAGTTGGCCCGCCTCGCCGAGTACAACGTGAAGCAGTGCAAGATGGAGCACGACGAGTGCCACAACACCAAGGTGTACCCCAACTCCGGCCAGAATCTGTTCTTCACCGGCTACAAGGGCGGCAGTCCGCCCGACCTCAACGGCATCCTGGAGCTGGCGGTCAAGGACTGGGCTGACGAGGGGCAGTACGTCAACAAGGCCATACTCCGTGAATATCCCGACAACTACGAAGGCCCGTAAGTAATCCGACTACCCAATCGGGATACTCTAACTATAACTATACTAATTTCTTCTCTTTGCAGCACCATTGGCCACTTCACCATGGTCGCCCAGGAACTCAACGTCGCCGTCGGCTGCGCCGTGTCCAACTATGTGAACGAGCGCGGCTTCAACACGTTCCTCGTGGCCTGCAACTACGCCACAACCAACTTTATCACCAACCCAGTCTATCGCGCCTGCTCCTCGGCGGCCGCTGAGTGCACATCCGGCACCAACTCCCAATACCCAGCACTCTGCTCCTCCGACGAAGATATCGCATACGCCTAGACGCAGAGATCGACACGGCCCCGAGATGCTGTTGGTTCAACGAATTCCCTGGACGCACCTCGATTATAACTCGCATATCTCTTCTAAATTTCAATAAAGCTGAGCATTTCAAATCGTTCGTTTTTATATATTTCGTAAGCCACATCGACAGCAAGTTGCATTCAGATAGCTTCAAAATTCACAGAGTAATCCACTTCTATATAGGCGGACAGCAGGACAGACGGATGGCCCGATCTGCTAATTGCACTAGGAACTTTAACATATATCATTTATATAATTGAAATATAAAGCATTAGTTACTTAACGACAATTTTTGGAATTATTAAATATCGTCAAAATTATAAAATTTTTATTTTTATTAAAAAGTCAGAGCACAATATTTTGTACAGTTTTTATATACAAAATGAAAAGTTAACTCTTAACTTGTTTTATCGAAAGTATGAAATAAATATTAAAGTAAAGTAGTTGCAGCATAATTATTATTTTAAAAATCAAAAATAAAATTGTTTTTAAATATTTGAAATTTTAAATGTAATAACTCTTATATTTTATTTCATTTAAAAAAAAAATAATTTTCAATTTATGTATTTTCGAAAAACAAATATAACAGATTTATCAAATTTAAATGTATATTTAAAAGTGAGAATATAACGCTTCGTTTAGATTTTTATTTTTTTTTATTTTATGAAACTTTATATGCCGCTTAAAAATTACTCCTTTATTAGATAGCTTTTTTTTAAATATATATTTATTTAATTGTTAAAATAAAGTGAAGAACCCCCGGCAGGGGAAAGCAAGTATTAAGAACCATTTTATTTCTATTTCAGATCGTATGATACACAACAGTTAGTTAAATGTGCAGCTGCATTTGGATATGCTAAAATTTAATCGAAACTCGCGGACTATACTTGATTGAATCAATCGTCAATCGTCAATCGGAATTCGTCAATCGACTGTAAAATCTCGTCTTTCACTTCTGCTTAAAAAACACATAAATTTGCGGAATTTAATCTTGAGTATTGGGATTTGGGAGTATTGAACGCTGGTCAAGCAGAAATGATGTGATTGATCGATTGACAAACATGACCCGAATCACTTGGCAACGATGGTCTTGAAGACCGTCGGACGCTTATGAGCCGGCAGCTGGCTGTAGCAGTAGGTTTTGATCGACTCGAGATCGACGTCGGCGTCCGGCGACAGAATGCAAATGACGCCCAAGCGATGGCCCCACAGCTTGTTGGGGATGCCGAGGACGGCGACGTCGTTGATGCCGGGATGCGAGATGAGCGCCTTCTTGATCTCCGAGCCGTAGATCTTGTAGCCGCCCACATTGAACACGTCCGACGACTTGCTGAGGAAGTGAAAGCTGCCATCCTGATACGCGCAAATGTCGCCGGTCTTGAGGAAATGCTCCGCGCCATGCAACAGCGGCGTCTCCTTCGCGCTGCCCTCGGCTTGTGGCGCCTCTGTTGCCAACTGCTCGAAGTTCGTCTTGAGCGGAAACAGATGCTCGCCGCGTATCTCCAGCTCGCCAATCACAGTGCCCAGCAGCGGCGCCAGCTCGCCGTCGTGGCTGCAGCTCACCAGCGGATCGCCCTGGCCGTTGACCAGCCGCGCCGTGACGCCGACAAGCGGGGCGCCCAAGCTGCCCGGCCGATAGTCCGGCGTGGCTGGGGAGTCGCCCAGCCAGAGGGTGGGTCCCAGCACCAGGCCGGTCTCCAGCATGCCGTAGTACTCGTAGATGTTCTGGCCGGTGATGTCGCGCCAGCGATAGAAGACGGACTCGGGCAGCAGGCCGAAGGCGGTGGCCATGAGACGCGTCTTCTGCCGGCAGTGGTTGACGATGTACTCGACCATGCGCGAGTCCTGCGCGAACATCTTGTCGTACTCGGCCAGCAGGCGCTTGTAGATGATGGGCATGGCCAGGAAGATGTTGACGCGCTGCTTCGACGGACTGTTGATGCCCAGCAGCGCGCTCCACGCGTTGTGGCTGTCGAACTTCTGCTGCAGCAACACGTTGCCGCCCACGCCAAGCAGCGCTCCGATCGCCGCATGCATGCGCTGCATCGAGACGATCGGCAGCATGCAATCGCTGGCATTGAGCTGCCAACTGGCGGCCAGGCAGCGCATCTGGGCATCGATGTTGCGGTGCGTCAACGTGATGCCGCTGCGTCCGCTGGCCGAGCTGGGCGTGTACAGCAGCATCGCGGGGGCCGAGGCGTAGTAGTCGTTGGGCAGCGTGCTCTCCGGTATGAGGGTGCCCTTGAGGCCGACCAGCTGCTTGGCGAACATGCTCGTGGAGGCGACGCTCTCCGAGCTGGGCACGAATCCGTGGTCCAGCACAATGCTGGCCGTCTGCAGCTTGCTGGCCAGCTGCTGGGTGACCGCCTCGCATTCGTGTGTGCCGATCAGCAGCTTCGCCTTGCAGTCTGTGGCCTGGAACAGCAGCTCGTCCACCGTCTGGTTGGGCTCCAGCGGCACCGCCACCTGCCCGGATATCCAGCAGCCCCACTGCATCACGATCCACAGCGCGTTGTTCGAGCACAAGAACGCCACATTCGACTGCGATGCGCTGCCTGCAAACACGTTAATTATCAACTGAAGTGTGAAGCGAATTAATCTCTTGTCTTACCGCAGAAATTGGAGATCTGTATGGAGAGCTTCTTGGCCGTGATGTAGAGCTGGAAGTAGGTGAACTCGCCGCTGAAGTCCTTGATGGCAATCTCGTCCGGATAGAGCATCGCCTTCTTGAACGTCGGCACCACCAAATTCTGTCGCTCATCCTCGCGAAAACTGTGCCGCAGCTTCTCAATCAACGTGTCCTAATCGAGTGCAAATCAATGATTAATTATTAGTTAATTTGTTTTGCATTAAAGTCAAAGTCTCACCTTGTGGACCAGGTCCGTGGAGCAGAGGCGCAGCCAAGGACGGCAGCCTTGCAGGCATTGCAAGCGTCGCAGTGACAACATTTTCCACCTCGAAATAAATGTATGAATCGAAAAGTTTTCTACTCGTTTTTCGATGCTCAGATTTGTCGAACCCCAAATTGCAACACTAACACTAAATTACTGCCTGACGATGACAGCCTCACGTCTATCTCGATGCCTACTTCGAAATTGGGGAAAATTCGTTGTGACCTTTGACTCGCCGAGACCCTGTAGTAATGGATAATTGAGGAACATAATTATTGAGTTTAAAATTTGATTAAGCCACAAATGAGAGTTATGATTTTTAAATTAAATAAGAGCTATGCAAAATTATGAAAGAATGTAAGCTTTGATTAAAAGTCAGGTCACAACTCTCACTTATGAATTAAATAAGATTTATCACTTACCTTTCAAATACAAACATATACTTAGAAAGGGAAAAAATTATTGAATTAAAGATATGATTAAAAGTTAGCTCACAACTCACATTCATAATTTTTTAATCAAATAAAGCTTGAACTTAAAAATTATATTAACCTTACCCTGCATGAAAAGATTTTTACAATTCCAATTAACAAAAAAAATGTTATACTAGCGATACTAGAAATACTTTTTTTGTTTGTTTTACTATTTTTTTCCAAACTTTTTGTTTACTTACAAAAATAGAAAAAGTTATTATTGAATTTCGAATTTGATTAAAAATTAACTCTCACTTGTGATTTTTTAATTAAATAAGATTTGTGGCTTAACTTTCAAGTAAAAAATTCAATTTCAAAATTATTAAAAAAAAAGTGTAACTTGCTGATTTTGATTTAAACAAAAAATGGAATAATTATTTAATTAAAAATATATAAGAGTCAAGGTTTGACTTTCCAATAAAAATATAATTTAATAAAATATTGCTCCTATTTTTTATTAAAAATTTTTTAATACTAAAATTTTGATTTAATATTTAGGCAATAGTTCTAATTTTTGATAATATTTATGTTGCAACACACAAATAAATTTGATTTTAATTAAAATATCTAATAAACTAAAAAACTATAAAATGTTTATGTATATTTAAAAGGTAGACCAGAAAACTATCTTGTTATTTAAATTGAAAAGAGTTATGTTTCAACTTTCAAATACAAACCTAAAATTAAATAATTTATAACATTTATTTTTTTGAAATCAAAATTTCAAATAAATATATTTTTGTTTTCGCACATTTTTTATATAACGCAAATTTATTTTGTATAACTTATTTGCATTCCATTCGATTTAGAAACAAACTGTTGCCGTGTGAATTGTAAAATTTGTAATTTTTATTATAATTTTTCGTTGGTTTTTATTTACACATTTAATAGGGACGACAAAAAAATAAACATACTGTAGTACAAAATAATAATAAAAAAATACATGGAAAAAATACGACACAATGTAAGTAATGTATTTTGGTATTCACCAATGCCGTTCACAACGACAGCTAAAACGATGTGATCAACAGCTCCCCGCCCCGCCCACTTTCCCACTTAGCGATCATTCACAATAAGTATTAACTATATAATGTGTGTGTATATAGCAGATATTTCTATATACATATATGCGTTTATGTACATGAAAGTTGAGCAAAAAAAAAGAAATGTTATTGTTTTCGTTGCAAATTAAGTCGAGAGAGTTATATATCTATATATAATATATGTATGTGTGTGTGTATGATCGATCTGAAGACCTAACGTTCTCGTGCCCACATCATCTAGAGTAGACCATTCCCCATTTGTAACAGTAGAATCACAGTTTATGAATTGAAAGTGTCAAGCGCAAAAAATGAATCAAAAACTCCTCCATGACTTTATATGCTAAATATTATATGTTATATATGCTTATGGAATCTGGCGATAATACAGTCTAGACTTGTATAGACATTGTTGAACCAAAAAAAATAAAGTGGAATACTTAGAAAATACTTGTTTGTGGCTATAGCTAAAATATGTTGGCTGTAAATGCGTTTGAGACTTGCGGTGAAAGTGTGAAATAATCTTAGATCAGAAGTTGCAAATTGTTTTGATGATCTACTGTAAAATGCTGGGCTTAAATATGGCATTGTTGTTGTTGCTTTGTTCGCTGCTTCGATTCGAATTCAAAATTTCGCTCTCGCTCTAACTGATGCGCGCTCTCTCTCTCTCTCTCTCTGTCTCTGTCTAACTAACTAGTGGTATGTCTGTGTTATCTCTCTCTCTCGCTCGCTGTCTAGACACGCTTCGGTTTGCTGACCATGGTGTAGTTGAGACCGTTGTAACTGCGATGATCGAGCGCCGCTTCGATGTTGCTCGCTGTGGTTGCTCCTGCTGCCGCTGCTGCTGCTGCTGCTGTGCTGGTGGTGGGCGGCGTGGCCACGCCCCTCGCCACACATATATCCGCTGCCAGATGGATGCTGTTGATGTTGTTGGCGGGCACTGTGCTGTTGTTACTACTATTAAGATTATTGTTGCTGGTGTTGTTGTTGCTGGCAGTGTTGCTGTTGTTGCTGGACTTGCGGAGAATGCCGTAGCCCAAGTGGCTGTCGTCGGCCTTGCGAAAACTCTCGGTGTCCGGACTAGCGATCATCTCGTACTCGTTGGGCGGCGGCGGGCTGCAGCGATGCAGACGATTCGCGGGCAAATTGAGATTCACGATGGTCTTGTAGCCGCTCGACGTCTTGTTGTTGGGCGACAGAAAGTCCAGCCGATCATAGTTGCCATCCGCCGCTCCCGCTCCCCCCTCACCAATGTCGATGTCAATGATCTTGGGGGTCGTTGAGCCTGTGTTGCCACCGTTTGTGGCATCCTTGCGCTTCGCTTGCGACCGCTGGCGCACAAACTCGGTGTCCGGAATGCGTTCGCAGTGCCGCACGTCGCCGACGCCGCGCGTCTTCCATGCGTCCGTGATGTTCTCGATGCACTCGTAGTCGCGCTCCACCGCCAGCAGCTTGTTGCTGTTGCTGTTGCTGTTGTTGCCGCCGCCGCCGCCGCCGGCGCAGCTCTCGTTGCGCAGCGGCAAGTCGGGCGGATGATGGTGATGGTGCAGCAGATCCGGTGCCGGGCTGCTGGGCTTCAGTATCACGGCCGAGCAGCCGCTGTTCTTGCTGTTGTTGGCGTCCGAGGCGGACGATGTGGTTATGGCAACGGGTTCGTATTTCACAAGATTCTTGTATTTATTATTATGATTATCACATTGAGTTTGGCTGGCAGCGGTCGTTGACGCTGCTGCTGTCGCTTGTGCTGTGGCTGCTGCTGTGGCTGCTGCTGCCACTCCAGTCGCTCCCTGGAGCTTGTCCAGCGGCGAGGGCAGCTTGCGCGGCGGCTTGTTGGGAATGTGCTTGATCTGGGACAGCGACTGCGTCGATGGCACCGACAAGCTGACGCTGACGCTGCCGCTGCCGCTGCCGTTCGATGAAAAGTTGTTCAGCGAATCATTGGAGCTGATGAAGCCCCTCAACGAGATGCAGCTCTGCGTCGAATTGATCTCGAATTCGCCGCCATGCGGATTGCTCGACGGCGACGGCGGCAACGGGCTGCGGGATCCCGGCTCCATGCCGGCGGCAGCGCTGAACTGATTCTCATTGCACTCGATGCTGCTGAGGCTGTCGCCGCTGATCAGCTTCTTCATCGACTTCATCTTGGCGGACATGCAGCGGAACAGCTCCTGCGGATTCGTGTGATCCAGCGTGAAGACGCCCTCGCCCGTGGTGCATTTGCGGCCCGCCTCGAACGTGAATTTGCCATCCCGATAGCCGTACTTGCGGATGAAGCGGTACGGCCACATGGCGATCGTGACGTTCAGGTCCTCGGACTTCAGTTGCAGCTCCGTCGGCGTCATCTGCAGCATGTAGGTGCGCGGCTCGATGTTGCACCTGATCGACGCCTCCGACGGTATCAGCGTGATGATAAACAGTCCATCCTGCCAAGCAAAACATAAACAATCAATTCATCGATCGCCGATCATCGCATTATTCTATGGAATTCTCTCGCTATCTCTGCGTCTACAATTACGCTGCACAATTTGTTTATTCTCCGCTGGCGAATGCAAAACAATTCACAACTGTGTGTTTTCTAGCCATACGATATTCTGTTTTGCCAGCCTGCGGATCGAATAACATCTGACTAAGCAGAGTAGCCAAAGTTCGCCTTGTCTTTTCTTCTATAGAAACTCTAATAATGTTCTCTGCTTTATTGCCTAGTTTACGAAATTCACTCTTTTGACCACACATTAATAGACTTCTAAACCACATAAAAACCAATTAACTGATTGTAGAAGACTGCTGAGAAAACATGTTTTAGATCTTCAAAATTTGTAAAACTATAAAAATCAAAATAATATAATAGAAATCTAATCGTCTCACAAATAAATATAACTTTTACCAGCATCTACTATTATTTTTATCTTATCCATTTCTTTTGGTTAATCAACTTGCATATATTTTAAAAATGTGTAAATAAAATGTAAAAACAACTTTAAACTTAATTGTAAAACAAAAACTTTCGACTCTTATTTTTGTTTTTCATATTTACTCTCTCTAAATAACATTGTAAAAATAATTGTCTGCCTTAATAAAATCATAAAAATAGGCAAATAATATTTTAAAGACATTTGCTTACTCGTATTGTGGAACAGATTGTGACTATTGTGAACAGAAAAACGAAAAATAACGCTCTATTCGAGATACTTTAAAAATACTCTAAAAGTATATATTTGTTTGGGAACAACTTCAATGAAAAATTCTTTAACAATATATATTTTGTTCTGCTCGTCCGATTTTTAAAATTGCAGGGTATATTAAGAGTGCAATAAGAACTAAAGGCAGAACCTACATATCAAATTTACTGTCTCTAGGTATTATAGTTTCGGCGATCCCCGCACAGACAGAACAGCTGTTGATGCTGATCAACTTAATGCTGATCAACTCAATTAATATCCTTCTGCTACATGTTACCTACATTTGACATTCGCACAAAACCTTAAACCCTTTGTTTTCCAATCTCAATGTGAACAGCACATAAAAAAGTTTTCGACAACTATGATTATTTAAGTTTTCATTACTATAACTCTTTGTATCGCATTCGTAAACGTTTTTAATTCGAGAAACTCCTTTTGACTTTCTCTTTGTAATCAATTTCAATTTGAAACTATACAAAACTTATGACTACTCTGATTATTTAAGTTTTCTTTACTATTTTTCTATGTAACGCATTCGTAAACGTTTGTAATTTCCAATTTTTGTAATCAATTCAATAAACAATGAACAATCTCTATTCGTAAGCGATCTAAGCAAGCGTTCACTTTTAAACTACACTTCCAACAAACGAACTTCGATCTAGTTGTAGAAAGTTGAATTCAAGTGGCATCGATACAAAATTTTGAAGTGAAGCACCATGGAGAACGTGAACGAGAACGCGAGCTTTACAGACTTGGAGTCGGAGCCAAAGGCGTTTCAGGAGCTGGGCGAGGATTTCTCCTTGAAGGAGTACCAGCGGGAGCGAAGCGAACGCTGGCAATGGATGCTGGAGATGCAGGCCGAAGGATTGGCCGCGTACGAGGCGCAGGCGGCTCGTCGAGAGCCTGTAGTGCCGGTCGTGGAGCAAGAGAGGGAGAAGGTCATTGAAGAGGAGACGGAGCACAATGCGAGACTGCACGACGAGGGCATCGGCATCTTTGAGCAGACGGAGCCGCCCAGCGAATGGATGCTGGAGCTGCGCAACGAGATGGAGATGCTGAAGCAGGAGCGACTGAACAAGGAGTTCAAACTGCGGCTGCTGCATCCCACCCAGGATCTGAAGAGACGCACGAAAACCGAATTCTATCCGCATCCCGTCAATCTGTGTCAGCTGTTCTACGAGATGGCGCCGCGCAGGCCCACGAAGCAGATGTTGCTGCCCCCAGCTGTGGCATGGAACGAGCTGCCGCGTGGCAAGCGCTCGTTCACGCTGGGCAGAGATATGATCCCGTTGCTGAAAAAGCATTGCTGGGCCACCTTCAAGGTGACCACCGACTACACGACGCTCTTCTGCTATCCGATGCTGTTGGCCGCGCTCTCCGGCTTCTTTGTGCGCAAGGTGCAGCTGGTGGAATTGTATCTGCCGCCGTGCATCGTGAAGACGGACGCCTTTGTGCGCGCCTATCGCTGGCTCCTCGAGCCGCTGACGGCGCTCAAGTTGAGCCATCTGCTGGAGCTGACGCGCACCGCCAGCTTCATGGACATCAGGCAGTTGCGGGAGCAGTGCTGGTTCGAGTTGTGCGTGCTGATGAAGAAGCCCGCGCTCATCTACGCCATCTACGATATGGCCAAGAAGCAGTGCATCAATCTCGAGAAACTGATGCTGCCGTATTTGTGCAACATTTTTATGCCCTTTGTGGCGAGCGTCGAGTTTCTGGACTTCAAATTCGAGCAGGTCATCAAGATGTTCAGAGTCACCCACATTGCGGTCAATTCCGAAATGGAAGTGCGTGAGACGAAAGTTCGTTTGTCCATTTGTTTAACTGATTTCGGTGTTTCTCAGGTGTTCTATGCGATGCTGTTGTGGCTGGATCACGACTGGGAGCAGCGACAGCGTTACACCTTGCAGCTGTTCAGCTGCGTTCGCCTGGAGATGATGCCGTGGAGCTTCCTGGTGTCCTTCGGCAGACGCACCGACTGCCCGCCTGCCATGGCCACGCTCTACAACGACGCTCTGGAGCTGCGCATTTTCCAAATCATGACTGCACTGTAAGCATCTCTCTAATCGCATCTGTATCTACAATTAATCGGAGATTCTTAGCGAGCAATCAACGTACAAGTACAAGGGCGACATCGCGAACACGCAGCGCCAATGGATCTACGATTCGGGCTGCGCTTATCATCATTGCACCGACTGCAATGCGATACGCTTCGTCAGCTACAGCGACTTCATCGGCTACTTGGACTTCCTCCAGTCGTCCGGATATCCCAGCCACACTCGCATCAAGCCCGCCAGCGATCCGAGCATCGTCTGCTGCAGACGCCGCTTATGACTTTAGTTTTCATACATTTAATTGATTTGACCAACAAAAGCTATATCGACTTGAAGAAATTGCTGTTCATTCGTATCTGTTTAGATTGCAGAAAAATTGCGATCGGACTTCAATATATTTTTTTTCGGGCGCCCTGCGCAAAGAGAGATTTCTGAATCCATTCGTGACAATCCCCTGTAAAATACGTCCCATATATGTAGGGTCTATATATAGAATTATGAGACCGTTGCTGAAATCATTTGATTTATCGCTTGAGTCATCGATGTTTTCCCCTATTTAAAAGGAGTCTTGTTCTTGCTCTCCATAAGCAGCGAAATAAGTTTCTGCCAAACGTTTCCACTTACCAGCAAGGAGTTATAAAACGTATATCCACTTTTCTAACCTTCTCGAAATCTCTTCGCAATAACGCTTACTATGCAGCCTACAATTGTTTCTAGCACAAATAATGCTCCCTGAAGTTACTCACAAGATCTCACATAAACAGTTCTTAAATTTTGCTGTTCAAGCAATTCTTTCATCCCTTCTACATAATTGCTTAGCTTTTCTTTAGTCCCCTATCAATATGTTCTTCGTCCTGCAGCTGTACTTACAAATGAGCTGCAATACAGATCGTTGTCCTCCTCGATGGCACCGTGGGCAGCATGCATGCCGCTAAGGTCGCAGAACGCAACCATTTGGAGGGCGGTCACCCAATCCTTGAGCTCCTCATCGCTGTTCGTGTTGAGCGTTAGTTGCCCGTTGCGCTTGACAATCTGAATGAGATTCGCTGGCGGTGGTTCCTGGGTGATCTTCACACAATTCTCCAGCGTGAAGATCTTTGGATTCTTATCGTCCTTGTTCTCGCAGATCTCCAATCGCGCGATGCCATGGCGACTTGCCTTGAACAGCAGGCAATATCGACTGCATGATTTCTGCAACACATAGACAAGGAATATTAAATGAATAAAAGATTGCATTTTTTATTGAGAGAAAAGAAACAATAAGCTTCGATTGAATAGATTGCTAATACAATTAAATTGAAGTTTAACCGACTTCTACTCATTTCCATAGATCCATAAAGTTTGATTTATTTTGCGGATATATTCCACATTAAATCAATTTTTTCATTTTAACAAGATTTAATTGGACTTCGTAGACAATTGCCTAAATTAAAATAAAAACAATTCTGAAAACACTATTATTTTTTGTAATAGATTGTCTTGCAGTTATCGATATTATACAGTTTCTATACTATATAAAATCAAGTAAGATCGAGACTTCAATCTGCCTTCATATTCTGACTAAATATATTAATATATCAATTAATGAATGAATTAATCAATTCATGGTAAACACAAAAAATATTGTTTCGAAATATTAATTCCTAAATTAACTTTAGAGAATTTTTTGAGCTCATTTTTAATAAATTTCAAAAATATATAAAAAAATGTGGGAATTACAAATTAACATTGATTTATTTATATTGATATATTTATTTAAACTATTTATAATTTTTCAACAACAACTTTGGTAAAATTAATTAATTGAAACTAATGTTTATATCGAAAACAGCTCGTTGCAAAAAATTTGGTAAAAATAAAAAATTTTGTTAGCTTTATTGATCAATCGAAATATTTGTTCTTGACTGCGAATTTGTTTTTCAAAAATACAAAATTGTAACAAAAAAATTAAAAACTTGTATTGATATATTTATATAATAGACAAATAGTTGGTCAACTGATCGAACGTATCTCGGGCAAAATGTTGCGCTTGCTTTGTAAGAAACCAAATTTTAATGTTGTGCTAATCAAATTTTCGACGGAATTTCGAGCGTTACTTACATAACAATCACACACACACACACACACACATGCAGGCATATGTTTCATTTGCATGTGTGTGTGTGTGACGAGCCCGACCCTAATCCTCACACTCACACATGCACACAAACACAATCCACATTTCCTGTCATATGGGGAATATAAGTTGTATATAAATACGCGACACGATGAAACATCCATCCTCGCCCTCCCCCTGCCTCCTCCCCCAACCACACAACCCCACGCCATAAAACAGCCGTCATGCACACACACACACACACACATGCACACATGCACGTATACGTTGCGCACACGCAAAACGAAAATATGTTCGGCTCGCACTCTCTCGCTCTCGCTCTCTCTCTTTCTCCCACCTTATGCTACTCATTTGTATGCAACAAGTATGCAGATGGAGATATCTAGACAAACACACACACACACACACACACACACGTACACTAACACGCGCTTGCATGTATGTATGTATGTCTCGCTCTCGCTCACACACTTGCACATGGCGATGTCCTGTTTTAATACGCATTTCGCCAAAAACAACAAAATAAATGTGCATAAATGTATCTTTTGTGCGTTGCATTTCTAGCTCTGTGTGTGTGTGGGTGGAAAGGGGGAGGTGGGGGAGGAGGGGGGAAAAAATGTCGGAATATGTTAGATATCGGTGTGTGGCAGGCTCAGCTCTCTTACCTTTTTCGAGATACGATTTAGCGAAAATCCAGTTTGTGTTGGAACATTAAGATATCCAGCCAAAACAGGTATTTCAACATCCATTCTGTTGTTGAGCCCTGTTTGCAGCTCTTGTTGTTGTCGCTGTTGTTGTTGCGCCGATTCTTCACTATTTTTCTACTAGTTCTCAATAACAAACGCGATCTTTGCATTAGTTTTATTTCATATATATGTTTGTGCTCTTGCTGCTATTTGTATTTGCTGGCATATGCAAGTTGGATGAGATTCACACTTCATATTTACATTTTTTGACCGCAACAAAAATATACGCAGCCAACCGCAGGCTAGAGCTGGCACCGATTCGATTTCAAGTCGATTCTAATCGATTCAACGATCTTCACGATCGATGAATCACGCGTATCCGTGTGACCGCAACGGGCAATTTTATAAAATACCATAAACCAATTAATTCCTTTAAATTACCAAAGATTATCTATTACATTGATTTTTTAAATTAACAAGACAAATTGTATAAATAAATAAATAAATTTTCAACTGGAAGTTCTGCACACACGCATTTAAATAGTGCAATTGAATTAGAACACAGGGTGACCAGTGCTGCAATCGAATGCCACGATCGATAATTAAATAAAACGTGCGCAGTTGCGGCACTACAATTGTAAGACATTAAAAAATAACGCACAGAAGTTGAATTTATTTAAATTGCATAACAACAAATATTAGATGAAATACGGTGCAAACGATGAATTTAAACGCAGCCGTTGCGCACGCAATGATTTATCGACCGACCGCCACACACAGCAATGAGCGGCGTTGCCAACCAGCGTATTCTTATCGATTTCGCTGTGAATGGACAAGAACAACAATAACATACGGACAATAGCAAAAGTTTTTTGCAAAGTAAAACCATTATATTAATTTTTAACGATGGCACACGACCGCGAGGTGCTGCGCATGATATGGGAGGGACAGATTGGCATCTGCTTTCAAGCAGATAGCGACGAAATCGTCGGCATTAAGCCAGAACCCTTCTATTTAATGGTCTCCCGTCTCAGCTATTTGCCGTTGGTCACCGACAAGGTAAGAAGAAGCAGCAGCACCTGCAAAACAAAGCAACACAAAAAAAAACGTAATGTTTATATTGTTTATTGTTTAGGTGCGAAAGTATTTCACACGCTACATTGCTGCAGAGCATCAAGAGGGCGCCGTCTGGTTCGATTTCAATGGGACACCGCTGCGTCTGCATTATCCAATAGGTGAATTAAATTTCCCTTTTACCATTTCCCATTGCCAGGCAAAATAATAATGCCCCTTTCAATTATTTCCCTCAGGCGTTCTCTATGATCTTCTGCATCCTGAGGAGGACAGCACGCCTTGGTGCCTCACGATGCACTTCTCCAAGTTTCCCGAGGAGTCGCTCGTCAAACTCAACTCGAAGTAGCCACCGACAACATTGCCATTGCATTGCCATTCCAATAAGCATTTTCGTTCACATTGTTTTGCAGGGAACTTTTGGAGTCGCATTTCTTGTCCTGCCTCAAGGAGGCCGATGTCCTCAAGCATCGGGGGCTCGTCATCTCCGCTATGCAAAAGAAGGATCACAATCAGCTCTGGTTGGGCTTGATCAACGAGAAGTTCGATCAGTTCTGGGCGGTCAACAGGCGCCTCATGGAGCCCTACAGCGATCAGGAGTCCTTCAAGAACATTCCCGTGCGATTCTACAACGACGATGTAAGTGACAACTTCACATAACCTTACTTTCTGTAAAGCACCTAGACCTAAGCACACTTCAGTTTCTTGATGCTAGTTATTATCGTTCCATGTCGCACTTTTTAAAAGTTCAATATGCAAAAGGGTTTTCAACCCCAACTTAACCTGATTTTATTGAACCTGATTTTATTCGACAATTATTCTGCAAGCTTGTTATTTTTTCACTAAGCTTTAAATGGTTACATTTTTGTCAACATTAGAGGTAGGTAAATCTTTAATTTAAACAATTCGCAAAGTGAAGGATAAAGATGGCTGTCTTGGGGAAATATTAGAAAGAAATCTTTAAAAATAAAGAAAATATCCAATTAGACTAAGCTAATATAACCATAGATTAACTTCAGGCTTTACTGAAATTGGTTTAAATTACATCATTTTGAAGATAGCCCAAAAAGATTAGTAATAGTGGATCTATTTTTCAATAAATCGGTGTTTGTAAAGAGAAATAGAATTACATTAAATGCTAAACTTTTGGCATAGCAGACAATTTTCATAACTATAATTTTTTTAATTACTTCTCTATTAACGGGAATAATAAAAGACTCCTTTCGAATGGAGGGAAATAGTTTTAGCATTGACTCCCTAACGCAATAAACAGTCGGGACTCTATCCGGATCAGGCAAAACTACCGACCTAACCATTTAAAGACATCGAATCACCAACTCACTCGTTGAGGGACTGAATTTGACCGAAAAAGACTGTAAAATGATAAGGCGAGTTAGAGTAACTAGAAGACCAAGTGATTGGAAAGAACAAAGCAAAAAGATTGACGATCGCCTGACCTGAATTGTTTTCGAATTTTCGTAAGATAGACAAGAATGATAGTGTTAACCAGATTCAATAGCTTTCTCGTATCTTCAGAGGAGCTAACGCCAATGTGAAGCTCGATAAAATTCAACCGAACAATTATGTATTGAGAAAAAGTTAAGATAGAGCCAGAAATTTAAAACTAAGTATTGGTGATAACTATATATACAAGTGTTTAGAATGTTCACAAAAATCTGTGAGAAATGTCATTACGGTGTAAACCTTTGATCCTTTCTTTAAAGGCCCTTTTAAGAAATTTTGATGTAGAGACAGCTTGGCAAATAATTTAAATTTTAAAGATAATAGAAATAGTTGAATTACAAATATAAGTCATTTTATCTGTCATCTCCTTTAACTAAGCCAATAGCTTAAAATATGCTTTAAACTATATACATATAAAAGTGGGTTTATATTGAAAATGCAGAGTGACAAAATCTTTTTCATTTGAATCCAAAACTTGGCAATCTTTGTGTAGCGAAATAAAAAATGAACCTCGCTTTCTGTAAAGCAGCAGAGTATACAGATCTGACCTTACTTTAGTGAAGTTGTAAAGAGATTATTAAAAAATATTACTTAGTTTTAAACTTATTTCAAAAGTAAAAATATTAGCGTTTAATATAATGCTAAAGACAACCCTTTTTTGTCATCTAACCTTTAATAAAAATTCTCTGAATAGTTGAGGATTTTAATGGACAAAAAAGAAGTAGAGAGTTTGTTAATATTTTTTTTCATTTTATTTAAAGCACATTTTACAAAATTAATAGAACTCTCAAAAGAGATCTTTAAAGAGACTTCGTAACGTAATGCCACTTGGACTCACTTCAGTTTCAGTAATTAAATGTTGTTTAGTTGAAAGTGTAATCCGCTGCAGGAAAGTGTGATTTATTTGGGTTTTATTGTAATTGCGTTTTGTTAATCGCCCGAATACTGCATTAATTTATTGTTGCCCTTCACGCTCTCAATAGGATTTCACGTACATGCAAAAACTAATTTCGCCGCTCAGCGAAGGCGGACAAAAGAAGAATCTGAGCGATCTGATGGCCGAATTATCGACACCTGTGCGCAGGGCAGGTGAGTAACGCCTACCAATCTATTTTCTTTCCAGCTATCCTCAGAGAATAGGGGAATAGGGGAATAGATAGAGAAGCGAAGGGATTTTCCGGCTATCAATTACCGCAGCGTCCACTCAACGAAATGGGGCATCCTTTTTGGCCATGCACACAGCACACAGCATACAGAAATCGAGTCGAGTCGGTTTGGGCCACAAAAGGTGCCAGTCAGTCTGGCACGAACAGAAATATTTCTATTGAAAAAAGGCCCAAAACCGACGAACGAACGAAGAACGACGCAGACCCTGCGGCACTGCCAATCATTCTTCAATTCATCAATGTCGCTTTTGCAGCAGCAGCAGCACCAACAAAAGCCAGACAACAACAATAGAAATGGAAAAAAAAAAAAAAAGATAAAAATTATATGAACAATAGCCCCCGGGCAGTCGCAATCCCAAGACCAAGAGCAGCACCGACTTTGAGTCTGGCTCTCGAGAATTGTTTTTTTCCTTTCCTACTTTGGGCCAAGTGTTTTCAGACCATTCAACACACACGCACACGTCGATTTTTCATTTTCCACACACACACACACACACACACACAGAGTAACAATGAAAATGCGTGTGGATTTTCGTGGCAAGTTCGGCTGGATAGCAAACTGACCTGCGGCGCCGGCGACAAGTGAGAGCGAGAGAGAGAGCGCTGGCTTAGGTGCAATGATGGCATTGGGAATTCCATGGCTGGACAAAAGGCGGAACTAAATACCTGCGGCTGGGCTGTCGGGATTTACGAATTATGCGTAGTGCTTGCCTCGCCTCGCCTCGCTCTCGGAGCAACTGGCATCCTCTACCTCGCCGAGCACAGTTCGAGGCTGCGTTTTCTTTCATTGACAAGCGTCTTCCAACCGTCATTTCGCCCAGTCATCGACGATCCCCGGGGATCGCAGAGGCATCGCATCTGTTATCGGGTATTTCCCGAATCACACACACACACACACAACAACCACAACTCGCCACTCTCTCGACTAGCGACTAGAGACTAGGTGTGAAATTTTTATTTGCATGCTTCACAAACCAACACAGACTGACAGAGAGAGTGCGAGAGAGAGAGAGAGAGAGAGCAAGCACACTTACCAAATCGGAATTTCCCATTTGGCATAGAAGAAGAAAACAAAGGTGAGAGATGCCGCGTTTCTATCGAAACAAAAGCAGATAGCAAGCATGGATACCAGAACAACACGTATTTTCCCAAAGGTCATGCAACGTGACAGTTGCAACAAAATTCGGTTGTCCTTGAGCGTGTTGCACACACACACACACACACACACACACACATCGATCGTGGTCTGATCTGGGCAGAGATATATATAGCTTAACCCGCCGACAAACTGGCTTAAATGGGCCAAAGCGAGAGATTCGGCATCTCGCCATCTCAGTATTTTGGGATTACAACCTCGAAGTTAATTCGCATTCCATTCGATTTGATTTGCTGTTTGGAGCCCACCTCTAAGCTATATAGCTTTAGCATATTTTGACAGATTTACAATAAGCCTAGCAGAGTTTAGCATGATTTTCTCTATTTAACTTTATGGCCCACAAAAAGATTTCTGTTAATCCCTGTTTTTTTATATAATTTATTTTTGTATTTTATGCTCTTTTATAAGAGTTCTGGGATTGGTTTTAACTGCGATTGTTTTTTTATTTAATATTTTACGCATCAGGAATTTTTATTTGATGAACTTCATCTCACATTTATATGAAAGTTATGGGTTCATAGTTTCTATTTATTTTTTATTCTAAAAAAATACATTTAAAACCTTCAGAAATTGCTGCTAAGAGGTTTCAAAGTTGCTTTTTTATTTCCGAACAATATATTTTTGTTTGTAAGTCTCATTTTCACATGTTGCTTTTTCGAACTAAATTCTTTACAGTAATTTTAATTAATTTTCCTGAATTGAAACATATCTCGAATTCAAAAAAAAAAATAGTTAAGCTGCATTTGATCAACTATTTATTGCTATAAATATTATATAGAATGTGCTCTGACTCATATTTTATAGTTACCACATTTTAAATACATTTCCATTGACTGAAAATGGTTTAACTATATGTCAGCGGCCATTCAAAATCTTCTTAATCGTGGAATGAATTATAGTATGCTGAATACTGTTAAAACAATATCCGTTCAATATTTAAACATAATTCAAAACACGTTACATATATTATAATATTTGCATAACTTTTAGAGGGTTTATTTTTCCTTAATGAATTAAAAGAATTCCTACAAAAATGTTCATCATTTGATTATAATATTAATATAAGATAACATATATAAATATTATCTTATATGATATAATTGTTTTACAAATTTTAAAGAATACTAAAAGAAGATAATCCAACCATATTGCTTCTTTAACCTGTTGAACCAACGTTTTTTATATTATTTTAATATGTTACATTTATATTGATTAGTAACAATAAAAACCAAATACAATGTTTGAGGTTGGTTGTTCTTCTATACTTTTGGCAATATTTCATCGATTTGCGGAAGGAATCAATATATGTAGTACTATAGCATAGAAGTGTGTGTGTGTGTGTGTGTGCGTGGGGTAGATTTATGCACGCCCCCAGTCGGTGATCCATTAGCAGCGCAACGCATTCAATGGATATGTTTATGCGTGTTCTCCCCTTTCTCCCCCTCTGCCGCCCCTCCCAGCTCCCTTTCGCAACGTGCGCTACTGAGTTGTTTATAGTTGAGTTCTAGCATTGCTTGTAATGATGATCCGTTTAGCCAGCTATGCTATCCCGTCCCCCTCTCCGATCCCCACTCCTCCTCCTCCTCCGCCACGCCCACCGCATTGGCGAATGCAGTTTTCTATACTTACCAAACATTGTGCTGAAGGGTATTATGATTTTGTGAAAACCGAAAATGCATGCAACAGGGAGAAGAAGGCGTCGCCAAACCCATAAAATATATATTATTGATCAGTATAAAATAGCCGAGTCGATATAGCCAAGTCCATCTGGCTGTCTGTCCTAATAAACACCTAGATCTCAAAGACTAGAAGAGCTAGAGCTACCAAATTTTGGTTGAAGCACTTGTAATCGCTGCACGCCCCTTTAAATCGCAATATAATCGATTAAATAGCTTAATTTGAAAGCTAGAATTCTAACTTTTGGTATATAGAATAATATCTTATGTCGAAATGATTTCTTTTTTGTAGGACAAAAATCAGAACACGACTTTTGGACCATAGTACATAGGATAATACAATTTTAATTAAAAATCAGTCAGTATGATTTCTGAAAATGAGATTTAAAAAAAATATATAATTAAAAAAACAATTTACGAACACAACAAATACTTTTAGGTATATATTTTTGGGTGGCGGGTATCTCGCAGTCGAGCACTCTCGCTAGTGGCTTTCCTACTTGTTTTTTTTTTCGGTTTGGGGGAGTAAAAGAAGAAAGAAAAAGTTGCCGCCGCCTTTTGCATCCGCATCCGCCACACAAAACACCCACAAATCACAAATCACATAGAGACGAGGTGCAGTGCGAAGGGGGAGGGGGGGGGGGGGGGGGCACTTGCACGTACGTGCGTATGTCTGTGTGTGCGTGTGCGTGTAATGCGTGCATTTTCATCGAAAATTTGTATTTAAATTGAAATGAATTTCAAATATACAATGCAGTTGCCGTGCCGTGGTTCAAAGTAGATGCCATTCCGAGAAATCAAACAGCAGCAGCAGCAACAACAACAACTGCGGAGAAGAGAATCTAAGACGCGTCAAAAATAAAGAAAACGCAATGAGCAGCGCAGTCAGCGTCGTCTCCTTGTGTTTTTTTTTTCGCTTTGCTTTCGTTTCATTTTATGCACTGCGTGTGCGGGAGCGGGAGCGGGAGAGCGACAGCGAGAGTGTGGGGAGCAGCAACGGCAGCCGCAGCAGACAGGCGCTTTCATGATTTGCCGCCGGCTGTTGACGGCGATTTTGGCGTTCACCGGAAAGCAGCGTCGGCGTCGCGGCGTTTTGGCTTTTTGAATGCTCACACACACACATACGCATGCACGCAGCCAATTGTATGGGCTCTCTCAATTCTACGCTCTCTCTCTCTCTCGGTCTCTCGCTGTATGCTAGTGTTTTCGTTTGCATGCGTGTGTTTGTGTATTTGTGTAGGCCGCTCTCGAATGTGTGAAAAGGAAGTTCTGAGATATCACCTCCGCTTATTTGTATTTACACCTCCAAACTGCACTGCACAATGCCCCCCTCTACCTCTCGCTCTCCCCGCTGTCCGTCGGAAATCGCACCTCACGTCTGCCTGTGTGTGTCTGTGTGTGTGTGTATTTATCACTTGCTTTTTATGATCAGCAGTTTCGGCAGCTGCCGCCGCTCTGAACTCGCTTCGCCCCCCGCCCCTCCGCTCTCCTGTTTTGCCACCTTTGCATTTGCTTAGTCCCATTTCGACACATTTTCGTTTGCATTTCGTCAATCAGACAAACAATGCACAATGCAATCAGGACCCTCTCTCTCTCTCTCTCTCTCTCTCTCGCTCGTTCTCTTCGTGTGTGTGTGTGTGTGTGTGTGTGTGTTTGTTGCTCAATTGTTTGCGCCACACCCTTGTATTTTGGGTGGGCTTCGGCATCGGCGTCGCCTTCGTCAGCGGCAGCTGTAAAAACAAGCAACAAGTTGATGTCCTTTGAATGCATTCCAAAATCCTCTTGGGATCAGTCCGCCAGCAAGTGACAACCACGCGCTCTCTCTCTCTCTCTCTCACTCTATCTCTTTCGCTCTCAGTTGAGCAAAGCTTTTCGTCCACAAAAACTTAACGAAGCTTCGTTCAGCGAAGTCATCGAGCTTTTTTCAAATTCAAATTTTTGCGCTTTTTAAATTTACATAAAATTAAGTAAATTCTTAGAAAAAAATTGACAAACATTATTTTATAAATTGTTTTTATTTTTTGAGACAAAATAAAAGCAACAATAGCAAAAAAGGGATATTGTAAAAGCACATTAAATTGCAGATTAAAAATAACAAAATGGCGGACCTGCAGTCGTAAATGTTTCAGTTTTTAAACGATTTGTAAATTTCAAAATTAATATTTAAAAAAAACGTGACAAATAAGCTAATTAATTACTGATTAAAAATTAATAAATGCATGGAAATAAAAGAGATGAAAATTAAATAAATGTCAGATTTAAAATAACAAAATGGCGCAGCTAAGATACAAAAATTCGCCATTAAAGTTTCGAGCTTGTAATAAAAAAAAAAATAGTTGGTGAAGATTTACCTCTAAAATAATAATAATAAATAGCTCAAACTTTTGCAGGGTATTTGTGCTTCGAGCACGCAGAAGTTAAAAACCTTTTCGGCACTTATTGAGCTTCTCCGTTGGGTCGAATCGAAGATGATCCATTTGCAGCTCCCGGCACTGTCTCTGTCACCTTCTCCTTCTGCTGCCTTTTGTTTTATTTATGTCTACTCGCAAATGATAAATACGAAGAGGCAATAACAAATGTGTTTAGTCAACAATTTTCGTCATACGAATTTCATTTCGTCAACTTTGTTGCTCCATCAAAACAATCCGAAAGCAATTGCAGATATTGGCGAACGTCGAACGAGGAGCGAAGATTGGAGAACGGAGAACGAAGAACTTTGCGTAGGAGAACTTGTACACGAAGACGAAGAAGAAGCAGAAGAGAAGAAGCCAGCAAGAAATATAATGAAAAAATCAATTGATTAGCAGTTTTAATGGCGTCACTGAACTGCGAAATGAAAATATGCAATCGATATCTTCGATTGCGCTGACCGGAACTTGAACATGTGGCCTGAACTGAAGTCGGCGAAGTGATCCGAGGATTGCCACAATTCATTGACGATCATAAACAAAGATAAGCAAAAAAAGATATATTATGGGAACTCAGCTTTTACAACAGATAGTTGAGAAAGTGTATAGACGATCGTTAAGACTTTTTTTAAAACCAGAGAAATATATTATTATTATTATTTATAAGGAAAAATATAAATCCCAAAACTTTAAACTGTGGCTTGACAAATCCGTATTCATATAAAGCTGCCTTCGATGCTTTACTTTTCAATACAACTTTAATTTAGATCAATATTAATTCAGACTAATCTCTGATTCTTTCAGCCATTTTGAAATAATTTTGTTGTTTTCAATCAAATATCAAATGATAATAATTAGATTAGCATTGACAACTTTGGATTAGCACCTCGATCGACATTGCTTCATTTTAAATTGATCACATCATAAATCTTGCGCTGCAACCTGAAGATTGAATTCTACCACACGTTAATTGTGCATAATAATTCACGTTCAATCGAATTGAACCGATCATAAACATTAATCTTATTGGAATAAACTGCATTTTTGTACGATCGAAAGTTATAGTGAACAAAATGTTTACTTCCTCAATCATTCTAAAAGAATGTGATTACAAAATCAGCGTTTGTCATGGCAAGTTAAGTTACGTAGATCAAGATGCATGTGATCTATATCCCATTAAGCTAATTCCAATCTCGCACACGTGACAGCGGAATAAAAAGGGAAGGGGGGTCATATCAATGCTATATTGCTGGATTTTATTGGTTTATAGAGCGCAATCTATTAAATTATTATGATGATTGGCTTTCTTATCAGATACGTTGAACATTTCGCGCTGCAATGGTTTATTTTTAGGCATGAGCTATGCGCCCTCTCCAACAACGACAACTCAACCTCTCTCTTTCTCTCTCTACTCGCCCTCTCTCTCTCTCTCTCTCTCTCTCTGTGTCTTGTTTGCGGCGTTGTCGTTGGTGTCGATAATAAAAATGGGATCAATAAATTGTCAGACTGTTTGGCGCGATTCTTCTCGACATACATATGTATGTATATATAATTTGTTCTCGTTCTTAGCTTGGGGTGGCGCTTCAACGTTTCGCATGTTGTTTCCATTATTATTAATATTATTGTTATTATTATTGTCGCTGCTTCCATTTGATAATCACGCGTGTCGGCGAGATCATAAAACTGGGTCTCTTAGATCAGTTCCCAAAAGCTCGTTAAGCTGTCTTGTTTTGCGGCTAATTAATGATCGCAGATCATGCGAAATCGCATGGATTGATTCCACTTTATAGAGTGGCGTCAGTAATTAAAAGCTTCAAGTCCATTAAAAAGCGAAAGCTTCCGCGATTTATTCATTTAGAAGCCATCAAAGCCATCCAATTGAACTTCAGTTACTGCCATTTAACTTGGAAAAGCTCTAACTGGCATTTCATTTTCCGATTTGTGTTTTGGTTTCAATTCGATTTCAAAGATCAATATAATCTATTTTGAATAGTTATCAACAGCTTGGGTGCAAAGCTCTTTTGCCATTCGACCGATAAGCTTCCACAACAAAGAGCTTTTATTTGCACAAGTTAGACTCTCAGTTTTCATTGAACTAAGCCCGATCTCTGTTGCGAGTGCAAATATTCCGATTCTTTCTTGCTCCAAGTCTTTATATCAGCGGACTGCATCTGCCGCCAATTGCTGTGATTTCGCTTATCTGTCGACTATTTTCATTCAGCGCATTTGATTGATAAGTTTAGCAATGCCACAGCTGGAAATTCGATTCGTTTTCCTCTTCTTTTTCTTACAAGATCCGACTAAGATTAGGCAAACAATTAAGGCATGTGCCTAATACTATAAGAGACTTGGAATTGATTGCCACGGGAGGATTATAAATGAAGAAGATATCCAATACTCAATTATTTGATGGGAATAGAAAAATATTTTGTAAATTATTTCCACTCTATAGTTGTTTAATACGATCGTTATAGAAATGCTTACAACACTCTAATTTTTCCTATTTGCAGACTCATTAAAACAAACAAAAGATATACGAAACATATTTTTTATTTGGTATAGAAAAATATATCAAATTATTTACATTGTTTTCAATTTATATTAACAGCAAAACATTTTCAAACTTATTTTCACTCTATAGCTTTTTTAATACGATCGTTAGCTATAGGAACTATTTATTTAAATAACTCACTGCAATTAAGTTGTAGTCTTAAAAATGTAATTACATTTTAAATTATTTCATCACTATAGTTTTTCATTACGATCGTTCGAATTCGAAAACTGTGCAAATTATTTCCACTCTATAGTTTTTCCACACGTTCGATTCGATAATGTTTGAGAATTATTTAGAATACGTTTATAATTCTCTACAATAAAGTTGTATATGGAATTTCTACCAATTTTCGTAGCTCTACTTCTTGCAGTCTCCGATATAAAGCTGTTTATATGGTCGGACAGACAGACAGACTGTCGGATATCGTCTTCCCTTTTCAGTTGGCTGTTAGAGATGGACATTTAACTTATTATTGAACTGGTGTATTTCATTATTTGAGAAGTATATGGGGTATAGGAATCGTTGGTGATATATATCGGTGTGGGGCATCGTGTTGTTTATGCCGACCGGCGACCGTGTTGCACAAATCTTATCGCAAACGCTGGCCACACTCATTCCGTCGCTATGCCGTCGCTGTGTGCTGTGAGTACGAGTTTGTAATCAGGCATTATCAGAGCAAATACTTCCACACTTCGCCGTGATATGGCATATAAGTGTGTGCTACTTACTTATGACTACGTGTGTAGTTCTCTCTCACTCACTCACTCTCTCTCGCTCGCTCGCTCTCGCGTCGTATGCTGGGCACAAATTCAGCGTTTTTGAACCAATCTATAATTACAATAGACCAGCTATAATTATAAATGACGAAAGTCGCAACGAAATGAAAACACAACTCAATGATCGTCCACTTGAGATTCGATGAGGGTTTTTTCAACATAACATAGTATGAGTACGATTGTCGATTTGTCCGTTTGTCGCCTGGTTTACGGTCTCGCCAAAGTCTCTCGATAGCCGTGATTTATATGGCAATCAGATGGCAAAGAATAGCTCGTGTATGGTCATATATAGAGCACAGATTATTCCAAGTGGGCGCCATGGGCTTAACCTCAAATACCACACGACACTTTGCCCCGCTATCGATAGCGGCGATAAGCTAAAGCAAAACATTTCTACTCGAGTCCCAAACTTTACAACAATTACATTTGTCAAGTCAAAAACAATAGCTTTACATAACACTTTTAGTTTGAGTGGAAACTTTGCTGTCTAAAACTTTCAGCTTCCTCAATCGACAACTTAAAACTATAAGTTAATTATTTATGCATTTTCAAATCCTCTATTTTGCAGTTGGGTTTCGCACACATGGCATCGATCTGCACGAGGAAACGCAGCTGCAATGGATGTCCGAGCACCTGAGCTATCCCGACAATTTTCTGCATTTATCGGTCGACTACAAGAGCATATAGTGATCGAGGCGATCGCGTATCGGACGATCGATCGATGCACCAGTGAGCGCTTTCAGGCTATACCCAGGGCCGATCTGGACAGACAACCCGGATCGATATACATACAATTAATTACTAATTATTTTAGATAGCGTTAAGTTGAATGTACAATAGAGACGGACATTATTTATGCAATAATATATACTATATACACCTATACGAGTATATATATATATATATACTACTAGCTTGTTTTAGCATTTATACGTAACGTATGTTGTTTCGAGCAAAAAAGCAATGAAAGAAAATAAAGAGAAAAAACTACAACAACAACAACAACAACAACAAAAAAAAGCGATTAACACGAAAACGAAAAGGAAACTTAAAAGATTTACACGTCAATGCGATCGATCATTTTCTCGTATTTGTTCTCGCATTATTCTCTCGACAGGCAGTTCGTGCTATTTATAAGCCCTTCACGACGCAGCCAGGCGACTCAACTCTGGCCCAGGAAGTCGCGTCGCATATCGAATTGGAAATAACCCATAAACGGTTATCAATTTCACGCACACACGATCGATATAGAGCGTGCTCTACCGCCCAATAGGGCAGGCACATCTCCGATTTATCGATCTCGCCAATTGATATTGGAAATGTTGGAACGAGCGTGTCGCATGCTATGATTATCAAGCGATAGATCAGCTGTAAAAATATTTATATATAGCAGTTCTAAGTGATATATATTAAGATGTTAGAATCGGGGATTAAATTGAAACACTAAAATCATTAAAATATATATATTATGATGTTAGAATAGGATTTAATTATCGATCAGGGCCTGGAGCAAGTGCTCAATGTGATGAAATTAAAATATTAAAATAAAAATAAATTATTAAAATATACATATATACATATATTATAATGATAAAATCGGACCTCGATCAATCGCTGAAATTCAAATATAATATATCGGAAGCCTTTTTTGCAGTCGCATGAATTATCCCTAGCAAGGATCAAAGCCATAGTTATACCTCCATTTGCTTCTAGAAACTGATCAAACAAATATGCCATAAATTATGTGGAGTTTGTCGCGACAAAACAGATAAGAGCCGCCGTTAGGGTATCTATGATAGGGGCAACAACAAGAAAAGTACTCGTAGAATCGAATTCCGTTTTTGGGCGGGTTCATTGATTAGAGCACTCGCGATTTTTATCCGTTTGTCAAGATAACGGCGACCTTACACAATATTTCAACCAGTTTCAATTTGTTTTTTTTATTTTTGTTTTGTGTTCCTTAGTATTTATTATTATACTTTTCATTAATTATTTGAAGAGCATCGATTTGAAAATGTCACAATTGTCTTGGGTGAATCGACTTTTAGTCTGTGCCCCCCGCCTAAAAATAGTCAACGCCACTTGAGAATGATTAATTCGATTATGATTATGATTTCGATTATTATTATTATTTATCTAGGTCGTTAAGTGAAATGGCGAATATACCATATATAGTATATAGAAATAGTACTCGGTCCCTTTGTGCGCGGCTCGATGACAAACCACTTGCCGTTCAGATGTCGACATTATCGGCACATTGATGGATCCGCCCGATCGAGTTTTGCATGTTTTCTTCGTGGCTTCGTGCGGAGATGGAGCATATATTTGTCCATTTGGTCATTGATCGATCCGCTCACTTTGCTCTGTCCAAATAGCAGTTCTCGCAGTTCTCAAGTGGAACCAATAACTTATACCATAAAACACACAATAAACAATCGATTCATATGCCAATTGTCATGAGCCGTTCGATGCATCATCCCCCAAACCCAACTAGACGGCCATCCTCCTCGAGTGTCGCTCATCGAGCCTCTCGAACTCATTTCGTTTGAATTTCGAGTGTTTCAACAATAAGTGAATCACACACAGAACGCTTTAGAAGGTAAAGTGCAGTCAAGGTACAGCTGGAGGGTCGTAGTGCAACTGGCTAAAGTCTTGCAACAAGAGCGGGACCAGCGCAAGGTCGCACGTTCAGAATGATCTAGTCGTGCTAGTTATGTCATTGTTTATTAGAACTTAATCGCTGGTACAGCCAGAAGGTCGTGTCGTTGATCTCGTCCACTGCACATCAAATTTATATGCATACATCAAGTGTATTTCATTTCTAGGAAGATCAATCACGATGACGATCACGATCATCAGAAACGTATAAATAGAAATTCTATGAAAAATGCAACAGTTTTTGATGCGCATACGCCTTACGAATATTCGCAAATATGCATAGTACTCGTGGCCTTGTCCGTCTGCAGCTGTGCTATGCCCCAGCAAACATCGCAGACTAGAAGCTGTTTGCAGCCCGCTGGCAACCCTAACGTGCCCCTCATTTCGGCTGGCTTGGCGACATTGTTAACTTTGTGATTGCCTTTGGCGTTTGATGTCAAATGCGACAAACAAAATAAATGCAAATGCTTTTTGGCAATGCACACGATCAGCAGCCAACGACATCAGCTGAGCGTTGGCTGCTGAGGCGGTTGGGTAGGGTCGCGGGTGGTACCGCATCACCATCGCTTTTTGGGGGTGTTTGCCAGTCACGTGGCAGCGACGCAAGTCGACATTTTGCACGGCAACAGCCAAAAAAAGATTAAATAGAAACAAGAAATGCAATTGCAGCAATGTTGGCGAGCGCGAACGGCGAGGGGAAGTGTAGAGCTTGTTTTCGAAAGGTAGCTGCAGAGGTGTGTGCTTGTGTTATGTGAGCGCAGAATAGTGCAAAACGTAACGCAGTGTATTATATAGTAGGGTCTGTCGGACCAACAATTAATACTAGTGACAAAATAAATTCATTTTGTTCGAATTGAATTCGTTTGTTTGCGCAATATCAGCTGGAAGGCATCGGTGAAGAGCCTTCTTGAAGGCTCTATGATTCCGTATTAGCCAGGAGAAATAAATAATTAGGACTGATTTTTATACAACACTCTTCAAACGAAAAGTATGTTTCGTTATGTCATAATTTAGTAAATTTGTATACTAACTTATAACAGTCGAAAGTGTAGTAGCGAGAAGGTCTTTAGTAATCTCTTAAAATTGACAAAATGATCAATAAAAGAAAAAAAATACCAGACTCGTAATGAAATTATTTAAATGTAATGTTACCATTGTGTAGTGTACTGTAGAGTAGTGTAGTAGTATTATAGACAATAGCTATGGAAAGTGTAGTAGCAGGAAAGCCTTCAGCACTTGCTCTAAATAAATCACTATGTTTGAGGAAATTTCAAAACACATATAAAATATATAATGTTGCCTTTATGATAGAGTAGAGCACCGTCTAATAGCAATGGAAAGTGTAGTAGCAGGAAGGCCTTCAGAACTATATGCAAATTGTTCATTAATATACATTTATTAAGTGTAATATATGTTATGATACATATATGGTATCTTCTCGATAGTGTATTGCACTGTCGGCTAGTGTAGTAGCAGGAAGGCCTTCAGAATTCACTTCAAATTGCTCATTACTTGGGTAGAAAATATCAAACTCAATATATATACACTAAAATGTAAGTTTTTGAATGCAGGATATCTAATGTTGGCTGTACGATAGTGTAGTGCACTGTTGGGTAGTGTAAGGCAGTGTCTTGCTGGGAGGGTTGTGTGTGTTTTTGGCTGGCATGGGGCACGCAGGGCAATTGTTGCTGCTGCTGCTGTTTTGGTCAACTTCTTGAGCAGCGACAACACATTCTTTGGCACCACAAAGCAGCACAACACACACACACACACACAGAGTGAATGAGACTGATGTCATGTAATGTCGACTGACTGCCGCGTTGCCAATTGACGTCTGCGTCTGCGTCTCAGTCGCTGCCGCCGTCGTCGTTGGCGGCTCTGTGGCTCGTGATTGGCGCACACATTGGCACACAACGAGAGCACTTTATTTTTAAACGTTTTAAAAATACAAATACACAATATAGAATTTAGCTTAGGCTTAGTCATAGCTAAGGCGAAAAGGCGAAAAGACAGTACCGCAAAAGAACGCAGCCCAGCGCACAGAGGCGAGTGCGAATCTCGCGAACCGAACATAAATATACACTAAAAGCAAAACTAATCATACACACACACTGAGTTAGCCATGTGATGAGCTGGCCAAAATGACACACGCAACGCTGATGACAACGATCACAAGATCACAGCGAACAAGTGAACAGCATAGAAGCCTCTAGAACTGATCTTAGCCAACGAGAGAAAATATCTAAAACTAAAGTTTAATATAGCAAAAAAGATTAGCACAAAATTCGAGCACTCGCCACATTTTCTGCACAAATCGAACCCATTTAAATACAACCGAAAAGATCAAGAACTCAGAAAATGCTGTGCACAAATCGAACCCGATCAATTTAAGGAGTATAGCTTTGATGTAACAACTAAAATTAGTTACAAGTTATCACAAATTGTACATATATGTTATCTTTATCATAAAATCATTTTTCTCCTAACTTTTAGATACATCCCATTTATAATAACACATATTACAAATATAAAATAATGTCCACAGAAATAACTCATGGGTTTCAAGATAGACCGAAAAACTGACTCACCATTCTAACATTATAAATTATATAGGTGAATAAAAAATCGTTAATATAATTGTTATAATAAAAATTTAAAAATTAGCAATATTTAAACATGTACATTTTAATTGAAGAGTAAAAGATACAAATTGAAATTCGATAACAGTTCATCTTTTAGATATTTGCATATTTTGTGTTATTGTAGAAAACTTCAATTTTAATTTTCAAAATAAAAAATATGGTTAATAGTCCAGCTTTAAAATAAAAATAGATTTTTGAAAATTGTATCCTTATTTTTATCATTTTTCTGGTTCATACAAAATATATGAGTTGAAAATTAAAATAAAATTTGTTGTTATTGTAGAGAGTTTGTATTCTATTAAAAAAAAACAAAAACAAGATAATTAATACGATTTTTTTTCATATTTTTTATGGGAATTAAAATTAGAAGAATTAATAAAAAATAAAGGTTTGGCTCATTTTTATCTTTAACTTGAATGTTTTAAAATTATTTTTAATTTAAAATACAAAATAAGTGTTGCAATTCAACTAAATATATAAAAAAAATATTTAATACAAATTCGAATGAAAGAATTATTTCCACATATCTATATTTCAATCAATATTTAAGTGTCGAAAATATTGCGTCTGGTTTTTGGCAATCCCAGATGAAAAAAAGTTTGTTCCCTAATTTTATTGTAATTATAGCATCAGCTACCTTATCACGTGTAATGCAGATCATTATTGCAAATAATTTACAGTTTCCCATATATCGGATATTAAAGTAATATTTGATTATAATTATTGCTTTAATTTAATAGAACAAATGCTCCAATTAATTCTAGAATGGGTATTAATAGCTCGATCTGCAACTCTGTTTGTGAACGAAGGGAGACGAAAAAGCTGTAGAGCTTTATTGGGATTGTCGGTTTAACTCTATAAGGCATGAGATCACTTGAGATCGATCAGGTTACAATCAACAAAGTTCGATAAATAATTGGCGAGTTTAGCTTTCACATTTGCCCCATCATTCAGGTGCCCGTCGAGCTATATAAATGTAAAGAGATGTACATATATATATAGATGAAGCAATCACATAATACCTGTTGAGTAGCGTGATCGCCGTTGATCAGCAGATTGGCAATTGCATAAGGGCCAAAGCGAATAAATGGCTGAGCAACTGCCAAGTGATTAAACAGACAAAGCGAAATACTAGAAACAACCAAATACAATAAAATAAAATAAAAAATGAAAGAGAAGGAACCGAAACAAAATGGCGACCAAGTCAGATCAGCGCAGATCAGTGAGGATCAGTTGAAATCAGTTCGCGCTATGAACTTTGAAGTCAGTTGCAAAAATAGTGCTGACATTTTAATACCCTCGAATGGGATTAAAGATATATCCATTGTCTTTGTAATATTTCTCCCCCGCATTGAAAACAAAAATGCCATTTAAATTTTCCATGTTTTTTGTTAATTGGATAATTTTTTTTTATTTCTTGTTCAGTTTTTGTGTTGATTTTTTTTTGTTTGCTTTTCGTCAATTTTCTGTAAAAATACTGTTTTTTTTTTTAATATATGTATATATAATATAGATTTATATATATAAAGATTTGCTTGCACGAAAAAAAAACCATTTGTGGTATATAAATATATTGTATATATGTATATTCTTTAAAACTAGTTCGCCTATAACTATAATTGTTGTTGTTTTCAGTTGTTTCTCAGTTGTTTGTTGTATATATAGAGTTTCGATATTATTCCGATTTTTAAATAGTATATATATGTGTATATATGCTTTATTTTTTGTTTTTGATTTATCAGCAGTTTTTAACAATTTATTCAATTTTGTTTGTTTCATATCACAAGAATTTTCAATTTCCCAAAAAAAAAAATATGTATGTACTCTATATATCTATATATATATATATGTATATGTATATGAACTATATAATTTGCTCTGCTTCTGCTTAACTGTAAATATATATATATAAATCTTTAAGCTATGTAAAAAGAATTACACATTTGATTAGTTCCCGTTTTGTTTTTGTGTTTTTTTTTTTTTAATTTTTTTTTTGTATGTTAACTTCATTTAGTGGGCTGGCCACGCCCCAATTTTTTGTTTACAGCCATGACAACAAAATTCATATGTGTATGTGTGTGTGTGTGTTTGAGTGTATTGATGTGTGTGTGTGTGTGTGTGTGTTGTTTTTAAAGCTTTCTCTTACAATCGTTTGAATTTCACTTCATATATATTTTTTAGCGTAAAAATTCTTTTGCAAATCGAATTTTCTGCTTGATTATTTTTTTAAAAATAGTTATTAAATTTGTACACTTAGAAAAAAAATATATGGCTAGGGCTAATTAAAGTAAAAAAAAAAATTAAACATTTATTTCAAGTTGCAGACAAAAAAAAAATACATTAAAACTAAAGCTTACAATTAAAATTTATGACAAAATGTGTGTGATATGTTTTTGTTTTGTTTTTGGAAGTATTTAAATTGATGCGCTTAAGTTTAGAAAAAAAAGTGTGTGTGTGTTTTTTTTGTGGCATTTTTATTATTATTGTTGTTTGTTTGTTGTTGTAACTTACAAGGCCAAGGACCAGGCCCAAGGCCACGCCCCCCTCTGCTCGGTGGGATTGTATTGTCTCTGTCTCTGTATCTGTCTCTGTTTCTGTCTCTGTCGCTTAGGCCAGCGACGCGAGACGCGGCGCCCCCAAGGCGACCAGCGCCTCCTGATCCAGCCAGCGCTGCAGCAACTGTTGCTGCTGCTGCTGCTGCTGGGGCAGCAACTGTTGCTGCTTGATGCGAATCATGTGATCGTTGTAGACGGCGGCATGCAGCTGCAGCTGCAGGCTGTAGCCATTGCCGGAACTGTTGCTGTTGCTGTTGCCGGAGCTGTTGCTGTGACTGCTGCTGCTGCTGTCGCTGTAGGTGGAGGAGCTGCTCTCGTAGCCGGAGACGGGCGAGCCCTTGGGGCAGCTGAAGCCGAAGCCGAAGCCGGTGGGCGAGAGCGCCGGCGCCGAGAAGGGGCTGAGGACGCTCTGTGGCGTCGCTGGTTTGCAGCTGGAGCCGCAACCGGAGCTGCAGCTGCAGCCGCAACTGGAGCTGGAGCTGCTTGAGTTGCTGCTGTGAAACTGAGGCTGAGGACTCCCGCCATGAAACGGCGGCAATGCACCGACGACGCCACCAACTGTTGCTGTTGCTGCTGCGGCGACTGTTGCTGCTGCTGTTGGCGATTGAAAGCAATTGGCGGCCAGCGGCGCATGGCTCCAGATGATCGGTTCGCGTTGCTTGCACATTGGGCGCTTCTTCTTGCCATCGCCATCGTCGTCGTCGCCCTCCTCCTCCTCCTCCTCGGCGTCGGCGTCGTCGCTGTCGTGCGGCACATCCAGCAGATACGGCTTGAAGAGCTTCACCTGCTTCACAGCAGGCAGCAATTTGGCCTCCGTTTCGGGCTCCGCTTCCGCCTCGACGTCCACATCGATATCGACATCGACGTCGTCGTCGTTGCTGCCGTTGCTGCCGTTGTTGTTGTCGCTGCGCGGTTCGCTCTTGATGGCCTCCAGTTTGCTCATCTTGTCCGCCGGCCGTCCAATGTCGAAAGACGCCTCCGCATCGTCGCCCGCTCGCTTGCGGCAGCTCAAATCCACCAGCAACTGTTGCTGTTGCTGCTGCTGCTGTTGTTGCTGCTGTTGCTGTTGCTGTTCGCGTTGGCGACGCGCTGCGCTGCTGAGCGAGAGATCCATGGGCGCGGCGGGCGTGGCAGCTGGCGGCTTCAAGCGCAACTCCAGCTGCTGCTGCTGCGGCGGCGGCGGCGCCACCGGCAAGAACGGCAACTGCGGCAGATACGTTGCATATGTTGCTGCTGCCTGCGACGGCGGCGGCGGCGGCGGAATGTTGCTGCCCGTCGAGTTGTTGCTGCTGCTGCTCGCCGAGTTGTTGCTGTTGCTGTTGCTGTTGCTGCTGCTGGAGTTGTTGTTGTGGTTGCTGCTGTTGTTGCTGTTGTTGCTGTTGCTGCTGCTGTTGTTGCTGCTGCTGCTGTGTGGCACTTGAGAATTGGCGTTGTAGGCGGCCTCGCAGCCATTGCTGCCCGCGGGCAACTGTTGCTGCTGCTGCTGCTGCTGTGGCAAATGGTGATGGTGATGGTGATGGAAACCGTTGGCCAGAAAGTGATGCGCATGCGCAGCGGCTGCGGCGGCGGCAGCGGCGGCGGCAGCAGCGGCGGCGGCGGCATGATGATGATGATGATGGTGCACGTGATGCGCCAACGGATGTGGCAAGTTGTGAAACTGATGCGGCTTCAAGGCAGGCTGCGACTGAGGCGGCGGCTGCTGTTGCTGCTGCTGCAACTGTTGGTGTTGCTGGTGCTGCTGTTGCGACTGTTGCTGCTGCTGCTGGTGCTGCTGCTGCAACTGTTGCTGCTGCTGCTGGTGCTGATTGTTGGCCACCGAGGAGCGCAAGTTGGGCTCGCATTGCAGCCACTTCTGGATCTGGCGACGATGGATGTTGTACTTGCGAGCCGTCGCCCGCTGGTTGCCCTTGCAGTCGTTGTCGTTGCGGTACGACTCCAGCACCTGCAGCTTGAAGTGCGGCGTGAAGATGCGACGCGATCCCATCTTGGGGCTGCACGCATTGGCATTCGCAGTTGTTGCTGCTGTTGCTGCCGTGCTGTTGTTGCAAGTGTCCGACGGCGCAGCAACTGTTGCTGGCTCCTTGACCAGACGCGACTGTTGCTGCTGCTGTTGGTTAAAGCTTAAAGCTGCCGCTGCTGCCATCGCTGCTGCTGCTGCCGCTGCGCTGTTGTTGTTGCTGTTGCTGTTGCTGTTGCTGTTGCTGCCGTTGACTGTCGAACTTTGTTCGCTGCTGTTATCCATGTTTCGTATGTTGTAAAGTTTTGTAGCAAAAATAGTGTTGTATATATTTGTATTTATTGTATGATTGTTGTTGTTGCTGTTGTTGTTGCTGCTGCTGCTGCTGGCGACGCTTGCGCTTTCATCACTCGCGATCTGGCAGCCCTGGCACAACAACACAAACTGAGCGACAAGTGAGCGCAACAACAAAACACGTTAACGTCGTCGTCGTCGCCGTTGCCGTCGTCGTTGGAGATACAAAAATATCTATAAAAAAAAAACTCTTTTTTTTCTGCCTTTTTTGTACTCTGTTTTTTAGTTGTTTGTTGCTGCCGTTAGTCAATTGACTTCATGTAAAAGTTATAAATGTTGTTTGCCACTTTTGCACACAAGAACACCACGAAAAAAAATTACAATTCTCTAGATATGTATTTTTATAAATATTTTGTAGTTGCTTTTGCTTTTCTCGGCTGCTTGTTGTTGTTGTTGGTTTTGTTCAGTTGGCACACACACAGAAAATATTATGAATATTAATTTTTGTGATTGTTTCTCTTGTTGTAGCTGTTGCTGTTGCTTTGCTCTGTTGCTCTGTTGCTGTTCTCTGACTACGCGACGCGTTTCGCATCCGCACGGCAAGGAATCCAAAATACAATTGTTCTGCCTTCTGCGTTCTACTTCAAAGATACGTTCTAGACTGGCTGGCCCGTCGTCGACGTCGCTGTCGCCGTCGTCGTCGTCGGCTGTCGCTGTCGCTGTCGGCTGTCGTCGTCGCTGCTCTCACACACACACACACGCACACGAACGAGCGAGAACGAAACGAAACGAAACGAAATGAACTGAACAAATGAACGCGCGCGCCTCTCAGTCTCTGCTGCTGAGCGTAGTGTGAGTGCAGTCTGTGTGTGTGTGTGCGTTCTAATAGCGCGGCAGCAGCAAGTGTGCGTCTGTCTGTGTGCGTGTGTGAGTGTGAACGAGTCAGACACTTGGCGGGCCCCAGACCAAACCAGTTGCTGTGTTGCTTTTGCTTTTGCTTTTTGTTGCTTTGCAGCTCGGCAGCTCGGCAGCTCGGCAGCAGCAGCAGCAGCGGCGCTGAGCACTGAGCATTGCAGACAAACTGACGACAATCGTCGGCGAGGTGTCTGCGCCTCCTCCCCCCGCCTTCCCCCTTCCCACTATTATGCATGCCAGCATGCATGCATGCATGTGTGTGTGTGTGTGTGTGCGCGCATATTTGATATGCAGCACATACATACATGTGTGCGTGTGTGTGTGTGTGTGTGTGTGTGTGTGTGTGGGACTCGTTCTTGCTTGTCGGACATCATGGACAGCTGGGGACGGAAACCCGAATGCCGAACGACGACAACGACGACGATTGCTCCCCCTTCCCCTTCCCTTTCCCCTTCTCCTTCCCCAACAGCCGACTAAGCTGACTAACTGACAAACTGAGCGTGTGTGTGTGTGTGTGTGTGTGTGCTGGCCACTCAAAGCTGAACGCACCGTGACACCAATGCTGGCAAAACGGTCATGTAATCACACGATAATGAAATGACATATGCAGTAATATTTATATAACACATAATAGTCATAACTATTAATAGTGTCACATTTGACATCCAGAGATATTTTAATAACAAGTATTATACCTTATATACATATAATATAAATGAATTAAAAATATGTAGGTATAAAAACTGAGAAATTGTGTTCAATATTATTTTTCCCTTGACTACATAATAATCCGAACTTTAATTTAATGCATTTATTATTTTGTGACTTTGACTTTTCAAATTGTCGTCAAACTTGGCTCCACTGTGCTGCTTTGGAGGCGACGACTGCGAACCACGTTGCGCTACAATTTCGCTGGCTCTGCCCGTTTACACTGGCACACACACACACACAGACACACACACACAGCCACACACCGTAGTCGTGGCTGCCAGACATTCTGGCACTAGGGCTCGGCTCGGCTCGGCACGGCGCGGCGCGGCGCGGCCGACATGTTGTTCGGCTGAACGACAAAGCGACCGACCGACCGACTAAGCGACGAACCGACCGAACGTCGCATGAACTTGTTGAGCGCTGGCCAACGTATGATGTTGTTGGTGTGTGAGTGTGAGTGCGAATGTGGGGGGAAGCAGCAGAGTGACAACAAGAGCGGTTTGTGGTGGGGGAGAGGAATGTGCGCGGCAGGCTTTTGCCGTCTCCCTTACGTTTATGCTGTATGTATGTATGTGTGAGAATCAACTGTTGAACAACTGTTGCTGGCACTGAGCGAAAGAGCGATGCATTTGCTTCTGCTTCTTCTTCAACCTATGCATGACTAGTGTGTATGTAAGCAAGTGTGTGTGTGTGTGTTCTGCTTGTTGTTGTTTTTGGCTGGTGGGTGCAATGCAGTCGCTGTTGCTGTTGCTGCTGCTGTTGCTGCTGCTGTTGCTAGCGACGTCCCCTGACTAAACTCGAAAGACAAAAGGGCATAGAACGGCAGCAACAACAACAGCAACAACAACCGCACTTGTTGCAAATGACAAACGAAAATTTCTATACGACAAAATAAATGTGCGCTGCCGACTGCGCAGTCGACTGATGATGCTGATGTTGCTGCTGCTGCTGCCACTTCGGCTGTCGCGTCGTCAACTGGAATTCATGAATGAAATACATATGCATGTGTGTGTTTGTTTCCATGTGTGTGTGCGTGTGTGTGTGTGTCGCTGTTGTTGTTGCTGCGTGTGTATGCAAATTCATAAATGAGAAATGTGTTTTGTGTCTATGGCAAGTTGTTGTTGTTGTTGTTGTTGTTGCTGTTGTTTGCGCGTGCGAGGGCGACAGAGCAAAAAAACAACAACAACCACAAAATATTAAAAATAAATAAAATCAAAACGAAACGAAACGAAACGAAATGAAATAAAAACGAAATGCGATTAGCAGCAACAGCTCCAGCAACAACAACAACAACAGCAGAATTGACTCACCTACAACTACAACAACAACTGCGATGATGCTCGATGATAGATCTCTCTGCTCACGCCAAAGCAACGACGAGTGCGAGAGCGAGAGCGAGAAAGCACGCGTATGCTCACGAGTGTTAGTGCATGGCGGCTTATGTAAGTGCGAGCGAGTGCGCACGTCTGTAGGCAGTGGACAGCGTGCATAGATTGCCATGTTGTTGTTGTTGCTGCTGCTGGCATCTCAAGAGGCTCCAAAAAACGACGACGCGTTGTCTGGAGACGTCGAGCGCCCAAACGCCATCACCATCGCCATCGCCATCGTCGTCGTCGACGCCTGCACATGAAATGTGTTTTGATACCCGTCAGCCCCTTCGAGCAGAAGAGGTATGATAAGTTAGCAGGTGAATTGAAAACATGAATAATGATAATAGTAATAATAATAAAGAAGATTTATAATAATTATTTCGCAGATCGTTTTTTTAGGCAACAAAAAATAACAAATAACGATTATTGTTTGAGCGATTGTTTAGCAATTACTATTGCTACTAATAATAATAATCATTATGTCATGATTCATATTTTTTAACGAATTTTAAAAACTCCTAAAATAATTATTATTTAGCTATTTTGTTTTTTAAACTTATGATAACAGTTTCTGATAATAACCATAATAATTGCACAGCAGTCGAGGTACGAGTACACAGCAGTCGAGCACACCCGACTGTAGCTTACAGAGTTGTTGTTTTATCCTCTGCTTCTTCGCTTTTTTTCGAGTTGCATTTCCAAGTAACAAATAACAAAAACAAATGGAAAAAAGTTGAAAAAGAACGAAAACTTAACAACAACACCAGCAACAGCGACACGGATGCACGTATGCGTGTGTGTGTGTGTGTGTGTGTGTGTGTTTAAAATAAAATCAAAAGAATTCCACTTTTGTGGCCCCGTCGGCTTCTAAATCGATTTATCAAAAAGAAGAAAACAAAAAAAAAAGTAGAAAAAAAACATGCGAGTAAAAAGCGGAAAAGACGCAGGCAAAGAGATAAAAATTGAATAAAAAAAGGTAAAGGTAACGTAAAAATCGAAAACCTATACACACAATAGATGCACACACACACACACACAGAGACGGGGAGACAGACGGACACATGAATTGATTAAAAAGTTGAAAAATAAAATAAGAGAGACGAAGAAGCAGAGCGAAAGAGAGGCAGCACAAAGGGCGCGGTGCGATCGCTGCCAGTATCCGTGTGTGTGTGTGTGTGTGTGTGTGTGAAGTGCGCTTGTGTTGGTGGATCAGTGTATCGATGTGAATGCGAGTGGGAAGGGGATAGTGGAGTGAAGACGAGGAGGAGGAGGTGGAGGAGGAGGAGGGGAGCGCGCACACGATATTCGGCCTGGGACAGCGCCGACGCCGTGCTGTCTGCCTTTCAATGCGGCGCATAAGCCCACACACACATACACACACACACACACACACACGTACATACACAGACACAGAGCGAGAAACGAGTCTGCCGAAGAGGGCGTGGAAGGGAGGGAGGGAGGGTGGCAGAGGGGGGGCGAAGGTGACAGTTGGAGACAAGCGCGCTTGGAGACTTTTGCGCACGCGCAATCCCAATTAAACTAAAACTAAACCCGATTCTGAAACCGAATACCCAAAACCCAAATCGTTAAATCTAAAAATCGATCTGCTTAGAACTATGACTAAGCTCCGCTTTAACCAGAAGCACTTTAGATCCAAATCAAACAGCTTACAAACGATAAAAGTCGAAGCGAGAGAGAAGATTGAATGTATTAGAAAACAGAGTCGAAATAAAATCTATAATGGTGGCTTAAGAAAATCTGGTAAAATAATTAATTAAAATCAAGTACGATAATTTATCTGTCATTATCTGCATTAAAAATTACAACTATTTTAGGTTTTATTTTCATATTAATCTTTAAGAGTTGCTGAGACGTGCGTATTTGTAATACATATTGTTTGTATTAAATCATTTATACATTTTTCATTGCAAATTATTTCTTTGGAATAATTTAATTTTATTTTCAAATATTAATTTTAAATTTAAAAAATCGTTTCAAACTCTAATATTTCTTGTGCGCTGGCAAAATATTAAACAAGAGGCATATAAAATAAAATTTTAAATGTTATTTATTCAAAATGCCATTGATATTTAGGCTTTTTATTTTATCCGCTCAAACTTAAACTCAACCATAAATGATGGATTCAATATTACAATTTTTTTGGAGATTATTTTGTATATATGTATGTACATATGTATGTATACTAAGTCAATAAAACTCAGTATCTTTTAATTAAATATGTTATTGTTGCTAAAATTACGTATCGTCAAAGACCAGCACTAAAAATCAAAATATATTAATGTCACTTGTAATTACTACGTTTACCACCGATTAAATTAGGAAAACAAGATACATTGCTGTAGATATTAAAACAATACTAGTTTAAGTAATATTTTAAAATAAAAATAAAAAAGCAGTAAGATGAGCCCCAAGTCCTAAGTGTTATAATATATACCATTTGATAGCGAGACTATCAATATCTATCTATCTAAAGCCAAATACACTTATCGATCAGTTGTTGTTGTCAACTGTTTTGGAATAGACAGTGAATCAATGTTATCAATTAATATATTTTGAATATTGCGAGTTAAAATATATAATTTAAAAATCATTAAGCGATATTCTTTATCACTACGTTGGCTCTAAATTTAGCCATAGATCGCACCGAGTGCAATACAACTCAACCTGTTCGTAAATAATGCCAGACATTGCACAACCTGAAGAGTCGAGCGAAAGATTATGCAATTGATTGGCGTATAAACTGAATGCGTTGGCCCCCAACTCGGTAGGACTTGGGCTTCCGGGTTTCGCGTTGCAATACAAAAGCGCTAATTATGACTAATATGAAATGCGATATCGAGAAAGTTACATTACTGGATGAACCATAGATTGCGGCTTATCAGTGAGCAACGATCAATAAAACAAATATATGTACATATGTATATACTATATGGGTAGATCGAGTGTGGATATTTCACCAGAAACTGTCATCGAAGCGATGACAAAACAAATAAAAAAAAAAAAAAAATAGAGTATATAATGCTTGGGTAGGCTATTGTTGTTTTGGACTTGGGCGCTACGAACATTCTTTTCGGGTGATCCATTTGCTTTTGTCGAAGAACACGTACGACTTATCGACGCGCGCTAATCAAAGTGTTAACTTGGTCTTTCTTCTTCACAACTACAACTGCAAACGTTGCATACGTTGAAATCTACTGCGATTCTACGGAGGCAATTCTACAGGGCGGTGCACGTGGCATAATCACGCTTTCAGCCATCCGATATCCGAGAGAACCACACTGTGATATAGTATATACATTGTATTATATATATCGAGTTGAATCACTTAGTTCTCACTCTTTTTCTCGTTCGCTCTGCGCTTTATGCAAACTGCAAATTGAAATCGGAAGCTCTATTGCCGTTTCCAAGTCCGGGAGATCTCTGGTTCTGGCTCGAAATCGGATGCTGACCCCCACGAACCCCGTCCGATTATCGCCCCGCTCAATCTGCATCTAATCGCATCCTCTAATTTACATCCGCAACTACATAGAGTCGAACGCTTAGAGTTCTCGCTCTCTGTATATAGCGAATATCAACAGTACAGCTTGGTTATCTCTGCAAGTTGTTTATTTGTATCTCAACTGAACTTAAGTATTTAAACTATATAGTTAACAATTGGAATTCGTCAAATTCTTCACATACTATGTAGAGAACAGTGTACAAAGCTATCAGATAGTAATACAAGTTTATTTGCTTTAAAATACTCTAAAAACGTTGGGGGGAAAATTCTACATAGCTAGAACGATAGCTAATACGGCTGATCTCGATTGAAAAATTAATTCGATAAGAGTTGTACAGACTGCCTTGAAACCGTGAGTAGTGAGTGAAAACTTTCCAGCAAAAAATTAATTTTGGGGATCGAATATAATGTTTATAATGGAAATATCATCCATATCATCCATGATTTCGATGATTAGGATTTTTAATGTTTTCCCGCAACTATAATGATAAATTTGTATATTTTTGATCAAGCAAAATAAGACTCAATCATATATGATTTTTATTTGTTTGCTCAAAACCAAAATCCAGAGTAGATAAATAAATAAACGAATTTCTAAAATTATAAAAATGAAAAAAATACCGGCGATAATTAGACGTTATTATTTAAAAATAATAATAAAAAATAAAATAATGGTCGCGGTCTAAAATTTAAAAAAGTTCTATAAACTAACAATTAACTTAAAATATATTAATTATGATGTAATTTTTAGAAGTAACTTATTCTTAACTTAACTTTTACTCGAACTGATGCCAAGTTAATGATCCCTGATTGATCGATTTCCAAAACCGATTTCCGATATTTTCGCAGGCTTCTTCGGGCATTCTTCTGGGAAGATTTCTAGTTGCAACGAGCGCAGACGATGCGATGCGATGCGATCGTTACGAAGTCCAGTCGCGGAACTTTCCGCCACATAAATATTTCGCGTATATTGCGGTAGCCTCCTTGCTCCATGACTAGTTGAAGGCCCCCCCTCTTCTACAGCTCTTCCTCCGTATAGCCAGCAATATATGTACCTTTAAGTTCGCTCTCAGAGCATAGCTCAAACTCTGGCAAAAGGATCATTTGGCGATCGTTTCATTTACAGCACGATCTTGCCCAATTCCAGGTAAGCGAAGCCGAGCGGCGCATGAGCATGGAGAGGGAGAGGGAGAAGGGGAAGGGAGAAGGGGAAGGGGTTGAGGTTGAGACTGTGGCGATCTCAGGCGCCTAATGGATAGTTCTTCTTGGAAAAGAAAGCGGCCTGCCTTAAAGGAACGTGGAACGTTGAAGTCGCGAGGTCCAAGGAACACAACGTCCATGGTCAGTGCGATGTCCAGGGCGGAGGAGGGGGGCAGAGGGGGGCGACGCAGACAGAGGCAGACATTGGGCCGCCGAAGCTGAAGGCGCATAAAAATGTCAGTATGTGTGTGTGTGTGTGTGTGTGAGAAAGGCGGCAAAAAAAACTTTTATTAACTTTTCCAAGAAACGGAATTTCTTGGATCCTGTGTGCCTCAGTTTCTTGCTGCCTGTTTCGCTTCGCTTCGACTGACTTTAAATGCGGCTGCTGCTCAAGCGAAGCTCTTTCCCCCTCTCCTCTGCCTCCCTCTCTCCACTACTCTACCAACACAGGCACATGCAGGTACCCACAGTGCACACACACACACATATTGAGTGAGCTTCAGGTGTTCTTTGCTTCTTCGATCTTCCATCTCTGAGCTAGTTAGCAAACGCCGCGGTCGCAGTCGCAGTCGCCGTTGACGTCGCTGTCGCAGTCCCAGCATTCTTGTGACCTGCAGAGGTGTGAAGAGGGCGCAGTGGGGAGCGAACGGGGGAACGTCGTCAATTTGAGTCAATTTCTGCCGCAGCGAAATGAATCGAACGAAAACTGAACGAAGCAAAAACAAGAGAGAACACAAACACACACACACACACACACATAGACATACACATGCAGACAGCCAGACCAGCGGACGCCTACGTGCAAGCAAACGAGTAAACTGCAATGGCGCTGCCAACGTCGTGGAGCGCAGGGGGTAGGGGAGGAGGGGGACAACAACTGGCGCACTGGCAGACATACTGGCAGCCGCTGCAGTCGCTGCTAAAGCGCCACACAATGCACATGTGTGTGTCTGTGTTTGCGCTCTCTCTCTCGTTCTCTATCTCTGAAGTGCGCTCTCTCGCTGTGTGCGCTCTCTTCTGCTTGTGTGCGTGTGTGTGCGAGAGCGAGGCGCATGTATTTTTAGTACAAGATTGTTGTTTAAACAAACAGGTTTTTTTTACACCGCAGCCAGCAAATAACTCGTCTGCAAGTATGTATACACTGCACGTGTGTGTGTGTGTGCGTGTGTGTGTGTAGATGTGTGTATGTATGCCGCCTCCGCCTCCGCCTGCAATGTGCAATGCGCTGTTGTCGCTTTTCAATAACTAATTTCACACTGGCAGCCCTGGCGCCAACAGCCTGGCAACCCTGCCACTGCCACACAACAACAACAACAATAACAACTACAACGGGTGTGAAATTCCGCCGTGTATGTGTGTGTGTATAGAGAGCTTTCAAGCTACGCCTAGACGTTGATCCTCGTGCCAGTTGTGCGAGCGAGAGAGCAGTATAAATAAGCTTTTGGACCGAGCTTTTGCCACGTTCAAAACAACAACAACGAGAAGAAGAAGAAGAGAGCTTTCGGCGCCTCAACGTCTGCGTTGGCGGTGGCAACAGTTGTTGTTGTTGCTGCTGCTGCTGCTGCTGCTGGCAGGCAAGGTGTACTTCGAGCTAATGTTATTTAATTTATTTTCGTATACATGACAAACGCTGAGAGCGAACGCCAAGCGCCAAAGCGCTGTGAGAATGAACATGAAATGAATGCGACGCGCGCTCTCTCTCTCGCCGTCGCTCTCTCTTGCTCTCCGTGGCTGGCGCTCGCTCTCTTCGTTCATCCGACATTCATTTTGTTGTCGTCGTCGTCGTCGTCGCTCTGTCTGCCTCGCTGCAGTTATGTGTGCGCGTGTGTGTGCGTGTGTGTGGGTCGCTCGTTCATTCAGTTGCTCGCTACACATACACACACACAACACACAGTTACGGCTGCTCGTGCTGAGAGCATAGCTGTGAAGTGTGGCAACTGCGCTCGCGATCGCCACAGACAGAATGTCGCCAGTTCATGCTACGCTGCCAGACATGCTGTCGTCGTCGTCGTCGCCGTCGTTGTCGCCGTCGCCGCTGCTGTCGCTCTGCCTCTGCCGTCGTCTGCTGCTGCTGCTGCTGTTGCTGCTGTCGTTGCCGCTGCCGTTGTTGTTGCTGCTGCTGGTTGCCTTTTGCCGCAATCGTCAAATCTCATTTCACACCCCCTTCCTTCATTCACCCCCCGCCCACGCCCCACACATTGGCAGCGCTGTCGCTGCGCTGTTGCAGCTGACCTGCCGCCCTGCGCATGAGTGTGTGTGTGTGTGTTTGTGTGTGTGTGTGCACATGTATTATTTTTGCAGTATATGCAGAAGGTCCCCCCCCTCCCGCTCCCTCCCTCCGCCCACTCTGCACACTTGATCAGCTCCAATTGGTCAACTGAGCGTGTGTGTGTGTGTGTGTGTGTGTGTTTGTGAGTTGCGACCTCGACTTTGGCAACTGATCGATGCACGTAACACAGTCAGAGCGTAAATGCGGAATATATACTATATACCATATACACCATATACCTTATATGTACATATGTATGTATATGTATATGTATATAACTATGGGCTGACCGACGTCGTTGCACAAAATAAGCCTAACGCTATCGCTTGCATTCTGGAATGTTGCCCAGTAATTTTCCACACACTCACACACACACACACACACATGGCGAGAGCTTGACGGTGATCGATCATTGCTTCATTTTCAACCTTGAGCTATGCTTCCAATACACATCGAACGCAGAACTATCGATAGATCCGTCTATCGACATTTGAAATTAAATCATTTTTGAGATCACTTTCGGTAAGTTTGAAAATTTCACTAAAATGCGTCAATTAATATATGTATTACAAACCTTGGGCATAAATATTATATATATAAAAATGTCTTTAATTAAATTAAATTAAATTAACAGCAATCGGTCTTTCCTTAAACGTAAATACGTTAAAGTATTAATTGAAATGAAATTAAGCATTATAATATAATTTAATATGGAGGGAAATCTGCCTAAAAGTCAGTTAATTTCATCATTTAAAAATTTCCTTAAAAATAAATATACTAATGTATTCAAAGGGTTAAAGCTAAGCAATATGGCAGATTATAAAATTGAGTGGAAAAGCAATCATCATAATTTATATTAATCACAACAATCTTTGTTAGAGGCATAATTTTGATTATTACCCAAATGTATTTCTTGAATTTCTAGAATACAAAAAAATCATAAGACACGGATGGATAATGTTCGTCTAAATTAAATTAATTCAAATTAATGTCCTTGTAATTCTCCGATTTTTTATTGACCTTACCATTAATTTAGACTTTGCAAAATAATAATAAAATTTCACTAGTCTCTAGATTACATTGAAATCATTGCGAACGGCCTTAAGATATCCTTTTCCGATCGTCCTTAGTACTGCCGGAAGTGCCTGCAAAATGTGGCAAGATCCTGAGTTTCTCGCACAATTCGTTGTGGCTATAACTCTCTGCGACCTCTAAGAGCTGGTATTACCCAAGTGGTAATGACATCATTTTAACTGCACAAGTTTAAGCTCATTATCTTAAAGCATCTCTCGGGCTTATAACGAAAATTCCCCACGGCTGATTCAGACGTCTTTCTATATAATCTTTAGTAGAGATTGCACTTAAGTACTAAGAATACGTGTGTGTACATTTGTAATCTGCATAACAGATTAATGATGCAATTTTACACGAGAAAAGTTTGAATCTTTATTATCCAAATAACTTTAATTTTACTATCTACATTATATAATCAAAAAGTTTTTATCTAGTGTTAGGAACTGACAATTAAATCGATTTTTCTAAAATTGAGTTTTCTAAATATCGAATTATGGAATTATATATAATAATTATAATAATAATAACTTAGATGCAAACCTATTTTTATCTTTTATATCTAATATATTTTTATTTATATTTTGCTGTGTACTGTTTCTTTATAATTATGATCTTTTTAGTGATATAGACATCACCATCTCCCTAGAGATCAGCTTTCGGTCGTTTAGTGTCTATAGAAACCCTTTCTTATCTACATATACATAAGTTTTATTAATATTATTTTATTTTTTAATTTCTATATTGTACCCATATCACTTTAATGCCCACCCACATCCGCAATTCGAGTTGCTCTGCATTTTTTTCGGTTTTTTCGGTTTCTGCCCAGTCAACACAATGCCGTCCATATAGTATACGCCCCCAACAATTGAATGTGTCGGCTCGACAATCGGCGCATGAGAATTAACGCAACTTTTGATGCGATCAGCAATAAAATCCAAGACATTTACCCCGAAAAAACTGCCGAAATGATTATCTACATCGATTTAGAGTTTAAACAGAATTTGAAGACTTTTGCGATAATGAATTGTGATGAAATCAGCGTTTTGAGGCCCCGCAACTCGAGTGTGGGTGGACATTGACCAAGTAACGTTCTATTCTACTTTTTATACCTTACCCCCTGGCTTTCTTTTCATTCTTTTCTTCGGCTTTCTTTTGTGCTGTCGCGAACACTTGCGAAAATTTCCACTGAAAACGCGTGATTCGAACTATCCAAGCTTTTTTTTACCACCTGCAATACTATTATTATAGTATATCTATAGTATAGAGGGGAAAAAACCAAGCGATGAGCAATCGACGCGTCGATCGTATCGTCAGACTTTTAAAAATCTATTGAAAATTTAAGTGATGGATTTATGTAAAAAGAGATACAAATATTCAAAACAAATTAGTGATTGCTTTTAGCTTATCGTATATAAATATTATAATATGATAATCATAAATGTTAAATTTTATTTTATTTAAAGCTCACTTCTTTGGAAAAAAAGTCATGCAAATTTCAACGTCCATTGCATTTTTACTTAAATGGATTTGTGTGTTTAAATAACTTAAAGACCATAGATAATTCATTGTTAAGGGTGAAAAAGTTATTATTTTTATAATACGCACATATCTTAAAAAATAAACGTAATCCGCATAGTTCGACTTTTGGTTTAGATTATTAATTAATTATCATTAATTAATGCTCAAAATTCAATTCTAGGCCCTCAGGGTAATGTTAAGATCATAATTACATTTATTTTAATCCTTAATGCTAGGTGCAAAGTCTTTCTGGGTTAAAGGAGTTTCAACAACAGAACAACGAGAGTTCTGTTCCGAAAATTGCAATTTATAGGCGAGAAATTCTATATAAAACATGAGAAAAATTGAGTGGACAGTGGTAAACGCGCATAGAGTCCTGCGTGCCTGCCTGGCGTTTCTATCGAAGTGCGGCGATGTGAAGTGGTTGAACCTGTTCGCAGGCCCAAAGATGAGCCCATAAATAGTGGCCGGAGAATTGGGAATGTGCCCTAACATGTGTTGGCCACTGGCCAGCTTTAGTATGGGGCTTTCCCGCATCGCAACCAAAACAGACACATGTGTGTGTGCTCATCCCTCGCAAAACCGTATGCCTCTAACTATAACTTTGGCTTAAGGTGCACGGGCCCAAGGTTCAGGTCTAGAGCCTCTTGAGCCTCGGTGTCAGTTCAATAACTCGACTCGAATGCGATGCGTGGCATTTGTTTTGGATTTCCCGTCGGATTAAGCAACTTAGTGCACAATCCCGTCGAGGGAGGTTTCCTCGCAGTTCCGCAGAGCGAGCGATCGGCTGTCGGTTGTCCGTCGTCGGTAGGGCTGCGGGTAGCGCTAATTGTAATCGTGGGAAAAACCAATCAGACGCAACATTCGTACTTTTTATGGCAGGGTCAATATTAGCGTAATCCACTTTTATGGCGACAAACCGTAAAGAACTTGCCTCGCCTTTACGGCCTCCTCACACCATGCACCGTGCACTACCGACCTTACCTGGCTACCTGCACACCACCTTTGCACTGCCTCTATCGCTGGGCATCTATAGATAGATAGACACATGCCATTATCAGACAACGCTCCTGTCTTCAATCTGTTATCTGTGCAGCACCTGACAGCGATCTACCTGTCTCTGGTAGTGCTGGAAGGCCCATCGACACTTTCAATTTGAATTGAAGCGATCAATCCGATCCGACTTGACTCTGGCAGAGAAGGTCGCCATATATCATTTGACCAAAATTATCCTACTTGATAGTCTGCCAGCAGCTTGGAAATCAGACCCTCTCAGTGTAAAGTCGTGGGTGATAATGCAACTCGCAGCTTTACACTTTGTAGATTGTGAATCCCTTGATCGCCGAATATCCTCTCAAGGGCCATTACAGTTGGGGGCACGTTTGCCGTCTTCCTTGTCAGGTACTAGCTGATGACAGGCGCTTGTGATGAATGGATCCATATCCGGTTGCGATTGCGGCTTGAAAGAATCGGGACGTGGGTAAATGCGTAGAATGCGGCGACACTGACTTCGCTTAGCCAACCAAATTCGGTAATTCATTAGTTGCGACGACAGGTGGCCATAACTTAGCGTGTCTTGTTCAACAAAAAAATAATAATAATAATAACGTAAAATGAGTAGCACCCCATTAGCACCCTCTCACTCTGGCACTCTCTTTGTTTGCTTTTCCTACGCGTGCGGCATTTATAATAATAATACGACAAAGAAATGACAAAAAATATAATACAACTATATCTAACGATCGATCGGCGATGGCTCTGACGAATCAATACAGTAGCGAGTTGTCGGCAACTGTCCATAAATCGCTCGGAGACCCCGCGTTGAGGGTGGCAACGCTCCCGAAATACTAATTAGTGGCATGCAGCATAAATCTTAAAAAGTCGCGTCTCAACCCGAGTCGTGTCCATTGCCATAAATCAATTTCACGATTTTCCCCCTTCTGTCGTTCTCCGTTCTGGCTTTTCGTTCATCGTTTTCATAGGCGTTACAACGAATCCATATTGGTTCATGACCAACCGCAACATCAAGCGACCCATTGCCAAAGATGATCGGCGCGATAAGCATCTGACATTTGCCGCAGTCCCTTGAATACCAAAAAGGAATATGAATATAGTATATGAAATACCTTAAGAAACCCGACACTGACAGTTGTCATATTTCTCTTGGCCATGACAATTCCCAGCTCCTAGTTCGTAGTTCGCTTTCTTTCCCCAATAGGAGAATTCAAGTCATGCCCTATAGAGTCACCCGAAAGCTGGCTACCGATCGTCTACTTTCTGGACTGAATTCCAATTTCTTCAACTTGAAATTTTATTGAATATTCAGCATTCCACAAAGATGAACTTTTGTCCAATAAGATTCTTAGCTACAAATCAAACACACATTCGAAAAGCTTTAAGCGTTAAATAGATTCGATTTCTCGAGTTGAACTATATATCTGAAAATTTCAATAAGTAGCTAAGCTTCATTGTAATTCTTCATTGGATTATTCAAGATAATTTCTTGTGTTCTTCCGAAGGAAAAATAATGTAGAATCTAATGGTTATTCTATCTCAAATTGCAAAGATTCAAAATTTTTTAATTTATTTTATTCAGATTCATCTTAGACTGCAGTTAAAAAATATATTTGTATAACACAAAAGATTTTCTTTAAATTTATTAAGTGTAAAATTGATCAGTAACGAAAATTGAATGTGGCATTTATAAAAAAAAAACATCTAGGGAGATTAAAAGATTTTGTACTATATGTAAGTACTTAAAAAATAATCTTTTTTTAAATTGTTCAACAAATTCTTCTATAAATTCACTGTAATATGTATCCAAGGCTTTAACTAAACAATTCTCTTAAGAGTTCTATAAATATTGACGGTAAAATTGATCAGGAAATAGGAATTGATATAAAAAATTTAAGGCGTTTGTTTTTTAAATTTGATGATCATAAAAGTTACTGCAAATACATAAAAGATTAGCTGATTTTTAATTCTTCTGGAATAAAATTGTAATGGAATTGCCACAAATGCTTGCAGAATTCTTCCAAATATATCAAATTCTAGCTTTTAACAGAAAATCACGAAGGTTTTCAAAGAATTGAGGAACTTTGAGGTTATGTGTCAATCGATGGCTGAAAGCTCTTCAGTTTTTTAATGTTTCTGGTAGAATCTATGAAATCTCATCGATAGTCTTGGTCAGCAGAAGTGTGTGTGTGTGAGTGTGAGAGTGTGTGTGTGTGCGACAGCTTTGGGCATTTCATTGAAAGTAAATATTTGTGTGTGTGTGTGTGTGTGTGTATGTCCATAAACGTACATATGTATGTATGTATGTACATATGTGCATACATCATAAGGCTGCAGTTGCCCGCGTCGTTTGTTTATGCATTGTATGTATGCATGTATGTACATACGTGTGTGTGTTGGGATACCTACAATGCCCACACACACACACACACACACACACTCACACGTGCAAGCGCAGAGAATCCAAAACAAAAGCAACAACAACAACCAAACATACGAAAGTTCATGCACACACACACACACCAGCACACAGAGTCGCCATATAAAGGCAACACACAAACACAGTCAAGTCAGCCCAGGCGAAGTCGGGCCAGACAGTCTGTCGCCAGAAAAATCTACACACAACAACAGCAACACACAGCGACGGCGACGGCGACGGCGACAAGCAGAGGCAGAGGCAGTGGCAGAGACAGAGACAGCGGCGACAAGAGCGCAGCGCAAGCCGAAAAAAACAGAAACGAGGGCACGGCGGGGCGGGCAGCGCAAGCAACAGCAACAACGACAGCGACTGCGTCTGTGTTGTTGCTGTTGCTGTTGGGTTGAGAAATCGTACGAAGCGCAGGGCAAAGCAAACGCAAAAGCAAAGGCAAAGGCAAAAGGTAAAGACAAAGCAAAAGCGAAGCAGAATTCCATTTAGATTATGTTCTTTGCTTTTGTTGTTGTTGTTGTCTTGGTAGGTGTTACAATACATAATGAACGTCGCTCACATACACACACGCACACACACACACACATGCTTGCATGCAGTCCAGTGTTGCCAGGTGATGAGCGCCCACATCAGCTAGATGCTGAACAAAAAAAAGCCGAAAACAGCTAAAAATAAATAAATATGCCGAAAAAACAATGTATACTCAAGTTGAAATAAATCAATAGTTTTCGAAAAATTTATATAAATTAAATTTGTTAACAAATCATCAATTTCATAATAGTCTTGCTCTGTTAAATAGAAATAAATAATTATCTTTCTTAATAAAGCTAACATATTTAATTATTTTGTTGATGTTAAGTATTTTAAGCACATACAGTTTTTTGGTATGAATTTAAAAAAATATGCTAGATTTTTGGCTTCATTTTCACATACGCTGGTTCTAGCCTGAAATCAGCTAATCTGGCAACACTGCTGCAGTGCCATATGCACGCGGACGCAGCGACAGAGTGCAGTGCTGCCACTGCGAGCGACAGCGCGACGTGCATTGCCAGACCGTTCGGCGCGCCGTGCTCACAGCCACACACTCACACATATCGTCATCGCGTGGGGGGGGAGGAGGCGAGGAAGGCAACCACATCACACACACACACACGCGCGCACATGCACATATGCAGGCGCACTCACTCACACAGACACCCACTCGAACTATTTGTTAGCTATCGAGGTGTCATACCCCCCGTCCCCCTCCTGCCACTCTCCCCCCTTTCGATCACACCACTGTTCGGGTTGACGACACGAGTACGAATTTTATCGCCCACGATTTGTGTTGTTGTTTGTTTGTTTGTTTTTGATACCCTACCCTGGCCACACTCGCATTCGCACACACACACACACACACACACACATGGGCCACTTGAGTTCTATCGACAGTCGGCACAGTGGGCGGCATTGCAGGCAGCCACGGTGTGTGTGTGTGTGCGAGAGAGAGAGGGAGGCAAATATCGCCTCAACGTTTGTCGCCTACTAACTAACGTTCCAGATGCGTTTTGTTTGCTCTACTCTTTACCCCCCCTTTACCACCCACCCCACAATCTGCAGCCAAATCCGTTTATCAATCCCCCAGCGAGACCCCAATGGCTCTGCATATATTTACAAAATGCATATTGATATAATGTTAATGCAACAACAACAACAACAACAACAACGAGGAGAGCTTATCGAAGCTTCAGCTTATAGATCACAAATATTGAAGCTCTGGGAATCGAACATAAAAGCTGATGACATTTAAGCACACAAAATACATAGAAATATTTAATTATATATATTTTTATTCTGGGAATCGCTCATAACGTTTAAAGAAAACTTTAATTGTTTATGAAGTGTATCGAAATGTTTATTTATTACTCAGAATCAAATATTCAACATCGTTTATTTAATATTGTATTTAATTATTTATGAAGTATTTCAAAATAATTCCTTAATTTTTGTGCCCCTGCATTAAATGTTTATGTAGATTTTAATGAATAGAAATGAAAAGAAAAACTATTTGAAATTATATTTAATTATTTATGGATTGTATGACATGGTTTTATTGTTCGACCTTTGACGATTTTTATGAATTCAATTGATAACAAAAAAGATTTGGAATTATATTTAATTATTTATTAAATAATTTTTTATAAAGTACATCAAAATGTTGATGTATTATTTGTCTCCCATAATTAAATGCTTATGTCGATCTTTCTGAATTCCATTGACAAATTTAAAACAATCACAAATTAAATAAACAATTTTTTATTTGAAAAAAAAAATTAATTATTTATTTTACTTCTCAACCACCATCTCACTCTTATTTATTAAATTAAATAACAAATATATACCTAAAGCCACTTAATAAAATAATGAGTCATAAAAATAAAAATAATTAAATTAAAAGTTAAAATAATAATATACAAACAATTTGAAAATTATTTAGATTATTTCTTACTGTTTTTCCTGTAGTTAGGTTTTATTAAAAAATCTTAACTGTTTAATACAAGTACTTAATTTCAACGGGAAATTGTTTACTTTTTAAGGAAATTATGTAACTTTTTGTGGCAATATATTAAATAGAAGATTTACGAAAATGTTATTGCACAATAAATAACACATTTGTCATGCACTTCTTAGAAAGGGGATTTTTGCAAAACACATTATCTGAGAATTATTGAAAAGGGTTCGCAATAAAGAATTTACGTAACGATGGTATTATTTTGGGGGATTTTAAAATGCGATTCCTTTGTTACATGGACGATTTATTATAGAAAGTAAAGAGGAGTTTGTTTTTCAAATATATTTTCCAGTTTATTTGCTGTTCATTTGCTGAGGGGATTTTCCTGGCAGCTTTGTATATAGAAAACTTAGCCTTTTCATTTTTAGGGGGTTTCTCGCTTCAACAGCTATATAAATTAAAGAAAATTTATTAATAGTGGGAACAATGATTTTATTTTAAATTGAAAAAGAAGCATTAATATTGATTTTTTTCACATAATAACAACAATTTTAAATTATACTTTATTTAATAATAATAATAAATTTAATAATAAAAATATTGGACAATAAAAAAAGAACTAAATGATTTTTTTTAAGTTGTTTTTTTTTTGTTTAATTTTTTCTGTATTTTGTATTAGCCAGAAAATATATATTCACTTACTAAACAAATGTGCTTTAATATTAATATCAACTTTGAAAAAATATTGTGAAATAAATAAATTAAAATAATTTTGCTATGATTTTATTTTTTTCCTTATCAAAATTAATTAGAAATTCATAAATTTTATGTGCGGTTTTTTAATAAATAATTTTTACACATTTTTTTTTAAAACAGACTTTACATAAATATTGTAAAAAAAATCGGAATGTTTTTATAGTTTTTTATTTTTTATTAATCCTAATTAGTTAAACATACCCACAGATTATAAATACACTTAATCAATCGATTTCGAAGAAGAAAAAGCCAAACTGTTAATTTGAAATTAGAAAATAAGTACGTCTATTGGGGGGATTGGAAATCGGAATCGGAATCAAACATTGGAATTGGGAAGCGGGAATCGGGAACCGGGAATCGGGTCGCCTCGCGGCCTGGCACAGTCAACTGTACTAAAGATAGAAGCGAACATGAACACGTTCTCACACACACACACACACACACAGTAGAGTGGAGAGAGTGAGACAGAGAGAGAGAGAGAGGGAGAGAGAGGCGCACAGCAGGCGAAGTAGCATACAGGAAATGTGAACGTGTGGACGCCAAAAAGGCAAGGGACGAGACGCAATGCGGGATGCAGAAGAAGAAGAAGCAACAGCAGCAGCAGAAGAGGAAGAAGCAGGAGACGGAGGAGGAGGAGGAGGAGGACAGTGGAAGGGGTCAGGAACGAGGCGGACGCAACAGCAGCAGCAGCATAAGTGCATCCCATGATGTGGTCGGACTGAAACCCAACACTGTTGCCTTGCTGCGAATATTAAAATACCCACTTAAGGCCAACAATAACAACAACGGCAGCGGCAACGGCAAATGGTAAGTAGTACCCTTACACACACACACACACACACACACACATGGCAGTCGAGTGGCGGACGGACAATCGAAACGATCAACTGCAGCGCAGACATTGGCGCCCTTAGCACACTTGGCTTGGGCCTCTTCAAGCTACGAATATATATTTTAGCTGGCTCTCGAGTCGAGTCGAGTCGCCTCGTCGCTAACCTCACTTCAAATAAACCAAGCAAGCAAACCTAACCTCAATTCAACGCACTTGCAAGGTTTCCATTAGCTTTGCTTGACTTTTCCCCTTTATCCCTAAACTGCAAAAAGCTCTTTTAGCCCGCGTCATACGTAACGCACAAATTCAAAAATGGCGCCAAACAGTGTGCACACACCAAGAATGCATAAAAGTGCGCTACTCTTGCGCACAAATGAGCACAGCTATCGATATGCTTTGCGAACTTTTTATCGAGTGCATAAACAAACATATTTATCGTATGCAACGAAATCAAACTGGCATGATTTAACTAAATAGGCAATCAATTTAAGAAAAACAGTTATTTTGAAAAATCGTAAAGTGTGCAATAAACGGTTGCAATTTTAGCAATCGATAAGAAAATGTTGCCTTCTGCTTTGGTATCTTAGCGAACTGCTGGTGGCGGTCACACTAATTTCCGCACACTGTCGGATGTGTTGGTGTTTGCGTGTGTGTGTGTGTGTGAACGCGTTAGAAGATTAACACGAAAATAGTATTCAACAAATAACTAACAAAAAATGTCAACAATTTAATTGTTGCGCCCCCGCAAACAGCCATACTGCAGTAGTGTGTGCGCAGCACAGAGAGAAAGCGAGACGAACACAGCATTTGTGCAGCAAATTGCTGCTGCAAAAGGAATTCGACTTGAAGGCAAAAGCGAAGCAAAAAAAAACATACACAGCAACAACAACAAAAGGCAACGAACGCACACGCACACACCAGCACACACACACACTCACACTCACACACCAACACGCACGCTCGCACACACACACGCACACACACAGACGGAGACAGGGACACAAACAAATACAAACAAAGGCAGCAGAAATTGGGTCGCTGCTGCTGCTGCTGCTGCTGCGTGTGTGTGTGTGTGCTGCTATTTGTTATGGCAACTTTGCGTACATGCATTATTATCGGTTAGTTTCCCTTCCACCGCTGTCCGCAACTGAAACTGTGACTGTAACTGCAACTGCAACGGCAACTGATTAATTTTCGCATTTATTTTTGGTGTGTGCACACACTGACAGCAGCCTGAAACACCCTGTAGTCGAGAGGCGCGCACAATAAACACAAACTCCCTCCCTCCCCCCCTCCGCCCCATCGAGCGATCATCATGAGCGTCGTGGGCAAACAACTGAATCCGGTGCAAGCAGCGTCCAGCAGCGGCGGCAACAACTCGACTGCCGCCTCAGCAGCTGCCGCCGCCGCCAACAGCGGCAGCGGGGGCAACAATGAAGTCGCCTCGGCCGCGAGCATCACAACGGGCGGCGGCGGCGGCGGAGCAACTGCATCCGCATCCTCATCATCCGCATCATCATCATCGACGGCAGCCGGCGACGCTGGCAACAAATTCGAGTCGAGTGTGTCGCCGGACGATGTGCTGCATCTGAACAAGATCACCGACGACTATTTGTGCTCGGCGAATGCGAATGTCTTTGAAATCGACTTTACACGGTTCAAGATACGCGACCTGGAGAGCGGCGCCGTGCTCTTCGAGATCGCCAAGCCGCCCAGCGAACAGTTTCCCGACGGCCTCTCCATGGAGGACACGATGCTCGCCGCCGCAGAGGAACTCTCCCTCGATGACACTGCCGATCCAAATGCCGGTCGCTACGTGCGCTATCAGTTCACGCCGGCATTTCTCAATCTCAAGACAGTTGGCGCCACGTAAGTAGTGCCTATATATATATACATATATCTTATATAGTAATAATCCTGTATGTGCTTGTAGCGTGGAGTTCACGGTGGGCAGCCAACCGGTGAACAATTTCCGGATGATCGAGCGGCATTTCTTTCGCGACCGCTTGCTGAAGACCTTCGACTTTGAGTTCGGCTATTGCATTCCCTATTCGAAGAACACGTGCGAGCACATCTACGAGTTTCCTAATCTTCCACCAGACCTGGGTGAGTCCTCTTTGTATATATCTGCTGGTGAATCTTTTGTGACTCGCAGTCCTTGGTGAATGATGTGGTAGAATGCCAGGCATGATTTCAGCTGACCAGATGGCTTCTAGAGATCTTCTTGGGATACATCCCAAACTATATCATTCTTTAGGCACACTTTTAGCAAGCACAGTTTAGAATGGTAAAGAAGGATTTTTAACCCTTTTTGTGACTACTGGGACAATATGTCCCAGCAATTTTATAAATGTGGGACTTATAATCCCAATCCGTTTTTTTTTTGAGGTAGAATCCCAATCCTAATCAATCCCAAAACTCAACTAAAATACCTGTTCACTACATTTATCATTTTAAAATCAAAAAATTGCAGTACAAATTAAAAATATATAATTATCAATTCAAAATTTAATCTAATAATTATTTCGCAATTTTGTTGTTGCTTGAATCCATATTTAAATAAACATGATTGACATTATTATTATTATTATTTGAAAATTCGAATTTGCAATGAAAAAGTTCAATTTTAAAATGTATTCCAATATTTTTTGAATGTACTCGTAAATACAATATATGGACTACTCTTTAAATAGACAAAAGAAAATATTATATTCCGATATGACCTGCAGATTCCTGCATTTCTAATTTATTAAAATAGCTCTTTTAATCTACAATTTAACAACAGTTCTGAATATAGAAGTGTCTTAATAAAGTTGGAGATACATATGTTGTTCAAAATAATTTTCCTAATGTGTAGAATTGTTTGAAAACCCAGAATAAAATATGTTTTTCAATAGTTTAATTATTTATTAAATTCTATTTTGTATTTTGCAGTTGCTGAAATGATATCGAGTCCCTTTGAGACGCGCTCGGACAGCTTTTACTTTGTGGAAAATCGACTCGTGATGCACAACAAAGCGGATTACGCCTACGATGGTGGTATTATTGTCTAGAGACGGAAAGAGACGGCAAACGAGAGAGCGAAAGAGAGGGAGCTAAAGAATTGATTGAACGATTGATGCTAAGAAAACTAAGAACTAAACCTAAACCCTAGAGAAAAAACTAAAAAAACAAAACCAAAAACTACGAAGCTGACTCACACACACACACACACACACCAAACACACACACACACATACAAGACATATGCGCACATGAAGCAAAAGAGAACAAAACCAAAGCAAAACAATTGAAATTGAAAACGGAAAACAAAAAACCATTTTAGCCTTAGCACAATGTTTTACCCACCATTCCTGTTTAATGTATTTATTATGATAAACACACACACACACACACACACAGTCTCTCTCACACACACACACACGCACGCAAACTGTGTTCATTTATAAGAAGAGAAGCGAAAAGAGTTGGCGAGAAAATCAATTTAATTTTTAAGTGCAATGTGATTCCCCTAATTCCCTGCCCCGCCCCCCCGTCCCCCACACTTAATTGTATTTATTTATTTCGTAATTTAAGCAAATCACTCACACACACACACTCGTACACACACACACACATACACATCATGCAGCATTTTGCAGTTTCCGTTTACCATTTTTTGAACTTCTCAGTTTTTCTCAGTGTATTTGTATAGATATTTTAAACTATGAATTCCAAGAAAAAAACATGAAACAAAAAAAAACTGAAAAAGGAAACACATGAGAACGAGAATTAAATTTACATTCGAAATGTAACAATCACCAAATTGTTTAATTTCATTAACAAATCAAACGCTTAAACTTTCTATATACATATGTATTTATTTATTGCCGTCTCGCTTCAAGCGATGGCTGCATAACAAGAAATTCAATTGCCTCAAAGAGAGTTTAGCTATTCAAGAAGTTCGTGATTATGTTGATGAATGCAGTCGGCTTCTCCAGATGCACCAAGTGCCCCGTCTCCAGCCAGTGCAGATTCGCGTTGGGGAAGAAGTGCATCACCTCGGGCCAGTCGTCGGGACTGCAACGAAAATCGGAGTCATTAAAAGTGATGAAGGAAAAATAAAGTGCTGTATAATGACGATTATTTTGAAGGTTAGTACTTTCCTAACTTTTACCATTAAATAAAAGAGTGACTTTATTTCATTTACCAATTTTTTTGATTAATTAGCAATTAAATAAATAAGTGCATTGAGCTCATTTATTTACGTAATTGGTCATATTCATATATTTTAATGAACTGCTTAGTTGCACCATTTATCAACTCAGCACTTATATTTTTATGATCGTTGGGCTTACGTTTAAAATAGTAATGAATCCAATAATTATTTTTTTAATTGCGCATTGCAGATAATTGCCTCATTTTGACTTCCGATCAATATGATATCAGAATTCACGAGAAATATGATTATTATTACATATATAGAACAGAGATCTCTGGATTCTATATGAATGCTAGGACAACTGAACTTTAGAGTTAATTTTTAGTTTGCGCGCGAACAGAAGGTAAGCTTCGTCGGCTTTTCGTAGTGTAAATTACTGAATATCATAATGATATGCTACAAATCCAGCCTTGTACTTTTCAATACTGAAACTTTTCCAATCGTCTGCCAAAAATCGTGCTGTGCAAAACTTGTTAGGACATTGAACTAATGACAAACTGTAAATCGGCTATATCAGGTTGCTCTCAAAGTTCTCGCACATACTTATTTTAAAGAGCAATTTAAGTTTGCAGTTTGTGATGCGCGTTGTTATATATATGTGGCTGATTTAGCCTGCTACCTAGTGAAAAACTATAATTGCTTGTGGCACTCACTGCATGTAGGGCGATTGGGAGCCGCAGATGAAGGTGGTGGGTCCCAGGAACGGTCCCGTGTTGTGAATGTTGCGTCCGTAGTCGAGAAAGCCGTTCAAGCTGCGACGCAGCACATCCACATTGCAAGCCCAGTAGATGCTGCAAAGGAAATTGGGTTAACTGATGGTCAACAGCCGATGGACGGCAACTGTGTCACGTACTCGCCCGTATCCGGCCGCTTGCGGAGATTCAGCAGTATAAAGTCAATGGATTCGGCGGCGACAGTCTTGAGCATGTGCTGCTTGGCCTGTTGACGGGCTTGGGACAACGGCATCTCCGGGGGCAGCGACACCTCCTGCATGGCCTGCATGATGCTGTTCATTTCGTCCAGCGTCTTGGGCATCGACACCGGCGAAATGTCCACAACAATCAAGCGCTCCACCAGCTGAGTCTGCAAAGCCCAAAACGATGCAATTTCAATAAGATTGCGGTGCATTAAGATGAAACATATATTACGTTATGGAGGGAAAAGTGCATGACGGCACGTCCGCCCATGCTGTGGCCCATCAGGCTGGCCTTGGTGATGGAGTTGGCCGCCAGGAACGCACTGATATCCGCCGACATGCCGCGTGAATTGTGCGTCTCCGCATGCGGACTGTCGCCGTGATTGCGTAAATCGACAGTGAAGATCTGTGATGCCAAGGGTTAGATTGGATCGATGGCAAGTAGTTCATCGACTTACGCGACGATTCGTTTTGCTGGCCAGCGCTTTGCTGACGCTGCGCCAGTTCTGCTTGCAGCCGAAGAGGCCATGGAGGATGATGAGCGGCGGCTTCTGGGGATCGGTGTTGGGCGTATTAAATTCCTCATAGCTCATGGCAATGGGGGCGGTGATATAGTGACGTTGTCCCCTTGGAGCACGTGTCGCCGCATAGACGTGGGACGCATATTGCACGGGATGATGTTGAAGCGCCGCTTGAAGACAACGTAACGTTCCGTTAAACAGCTGCATGTCGCCAGTAGGGTTGCAAGGTTATCAGTTATCGGTATGCAGCATTCCATGCAGGCACGGGACACACCGATTGTGTTAGCTGCTGTGCATTATCGATAGCCCAACTGCAATTTTGTTCGTGTTTTGCTTGCTAACATATAAAATGCAAATTTTAAATTTTTATGGAGAACAAAAATATTGATATTGCCGAAATTCTACTTGAATTTATGACAACAGGGATTCAAAATATTAAAATATGTCGCCTGGTCTATCGATAGCAGTAGTGTGGCGGCATGGTGATATACTGTATTTGCTATCGATAGCGGCACGAAAAGAAAACGGCGGTCGTCTCTACAATTTTCTGCAGTTGCGGCGGCTTCGCTTTTTTGGGGGGACAAAAGAGTTTTGGATCTACGGCAAAACATATTTAATATTCGCAAAGTCCTGACGTCTGCGTTTCTATTACAAATCAGGTAAAAAGGCTGAAACAACATCATTTTGCAAACGCGTCGAGGACAACAGCAGCAAGGGAACGCAAGAGAAGCAGAGAAATTGACGAAAGCAAATTGGTTCGACGGCACACACATACACACGCTCGCATACACGCACACAGACGAAGCCGGAGCCGCCAGACAAAACCCATCACTATATTGTGCTTGCTGAAGAGCGTGAGAGTGAGCGAGCAAGTGAGGAGTGAGGAGGACGCGGAGTAAAGCCCGCAACACTCCCTTTAGGTGAGCAACAACAACTGCACATTGCAATTAATTTACTTACTACCAACCAATTGATATATATATATTTTCAAGTATTCTATTTTTTCCCCTCCAACACTACGTAAGTGAAAAGTGGTTTTACACACATAAAAAAAAACAAGTAAAAAAAGTAAATAAATGCATAAAAAGTAAAGCAAAAAAAACAAGAAGAATTTTGTGAAATGTACAGAAAGTAAAACTTTGCAGTATTTAAATACCCAAAAAAGAAACAACAACATAATACTCTGTCGGTCGCGAAAAGTGCGAAAACGTTTACAAAAAAAAAAATACCAAAAAAAATACAAAACTTATGTGGCGTTGTAGTTGTCATATAAGTTACATATGTGTGTGTATGTGTGCGTATATGTAACACATGTATAGCGCCATCAACTGTGTGTGTTTGTGTTTCTGTGTGTGTGTGTTTATGTCTTGCTGTATTTATTTGTAGCCAATGAGAACCGAGCATTTAACGTATTTGTTGCAATTGAGTTGAGATTCGTAATTGTTAAATTATTTACACAAAAATTCTGCTCGTTTTCTGTTTTTGTCTTTCGTTCGCGTAAAGTCGACTTTCCAAAATAAAAAAACGTATAACGTAAAGTAGAAAACACACACAACAACAACAACCAAAAAAAAGACTAATAAAAACATAAATGATAAAAAGTACAATGCTGAAGGTAAGAATTCAACAAAGTGAACAGAAAATTTATCAAAAAACGTTCAAAAACTTTTCTTTCTCCCCTGACAAAACAAAAATCGAAAAAAGATGTCGACCGATAAATAAAAAAAATATTATGCACAGTCGACAACACTGTTAAAAAAACACACATAAAAAAAAAGAAGAAAAAACAAACCAAAAGAAACGAATGAAAAACCAATATATACATACATAATATATAGAGATAAATACATAAATACATAATATGTCGATCAACACATGTTCCTTCTTCTTCTTTCTGTTTATCTCTCTCCTCGGTTCGCGATTCTTTGCCAAACCAATCAAAAAAATAAGAGAGGAGAGAGCCGAGATCGTTTCGATATATTTGTTGTCTGCTTGCGGTCGATATAAGTTCAATAAGCAGCGTGCTCGTTATCGATAAACACGCAGCTTTAAACCCATCAACTAACGGCTTTCTGGCCATGTTCAGTCTATCTCTCTTTTTATCTCCCTCTGTCTGTCTGTTCTCTCTCTCTCTCTCTCTCTCTCTCTCTCTCTCTCTCTCTCTCTCTAACTCTCTGTCTATTTTTTTTACGCTTAAGGATCAACGTTGCCCTCCATTTACAACGCTTTTTTTTTGATTTCTTGGGATTTGTCATGATATCTAGATTATAGTTACATGTCGTATCGTATATAGCTTTATTCCCCTCCCTTCCTGTTCTGCCCGTTTCGATCGTGAATCGTCTTTGCTAATCTCTGTGCATCTCCCGCAGAACATCGAGGGCAGCAGCAAGCACGAAACTGCGAGCGGAGTCTGTCTAAAGACAGATGGGCGTCAGCATGGAGTCGGATGATGGCAGCTCCAGTTCATCATCGGAATCAAACTCACGCCCCACCACGCCCACAGAGGATGCGATAGCTGGCCAGGACAGTGTGAACGATAACAATGGCAATGGTGGCGATGGGGAGGCAGCATCGCTCAAGGATGCCGCCATGAACAGTCCAGCGCAATCGGTGTCGAGCAGCAGCAGCTCGTCGAGCAGCTCGAGCTCCAGCCGCAGCGATCGCTCCAAAACAAAAGGGTCCAAAAAGAGCTCGAGCAGCAGCAGCGGCAGCGACAGCAGCGGCTCCAGCAGCAGCAGCTCCAGCGACGATGACGACGACGACGACGATGACGATGAGGCAACAACAGCAGCAGCAGCAGCAGCAGAAGCAGCTGCAACAGCGCAAGCAGCAAATGCAGCGGAAGCAGCAACCGCTTCGAATGGCGATAAAGGAGGCGATGCTGATGGTGTTGCTGCCGCATCTTCTGGCCAGAAGTCGTTGCGCAGTCGCAGCAACAGTCCAGAGCAGTTGTACAATCAGGCGGCCGTCGATCTTAACATTAGTCACGAGGATCTCAGCGATGTGAGTGACATTGATATGGAGAAACAGGCGCCGCCGTCCAAGAGCGTTGCATCGCGGCATAACGTGGACAACGACAACAACAACGATGACAACGATGTCGACGACGATGACGAGGAGGGCGCCATCTCCAATGATTCGCTGCCAGCCGTCTCGCAATCCTCGCCAGCGCTCAACGGCAAGTCGCGCAAATCGCCCAGCGATGCAGCGCTTGGAGGGGTCGACAACAAAGCCAAGGTTTGTATCCGACTTGCTGCCTGTAATTGAATGCAATTAAATTGTTGCGCTTTGCAGGATGTGGAGAAGGCGAATGGGTTGGATGATCTGGTGGTGAAGCCGCACGACGACGATGCACTCGACTTTGAGGCCGAGGAGGGCGAATGTCCCGAGCTGAGTAAAGAGCTCGATGCCGATCACGATGCTGAAAGCAGCGTCGCCGTCAACAGCGAAGCGAACAGCAAAAAGGCAGCCAGCAACAATATAGCCCAGGGCAAGGATGAGGATGAGGGCAAGCTCAGCGATGGCGATGGTGATGGCGAGGTGGCCGATGAGCACGAAGAGGGCGACGATGCCGCCAGTGCCAGCAATGCGGCCGAGGCGGCCAAGAAAAAGAAGAAGGACGAAGAGCTGGAGGAGGGCGAGGTGTCCGACGAGGACGAGAAACGGCCCGAGGAGACGGAACCGAAGCCCGTCTGTCGCTTCTATACGCGCGGCCAGTGCACCTGGGGCATGAGCTGTCGCTTCCTGCATCCGGGCGTCACCGACAAGGGCAACTACACCATGTTCGAGAGCCTGGTGCGTTCGGTGCCCATGCAAAGCGGCGGCGGCGGCAGCGGCGGTGGCGTTGGCGGCGCCGGCTCCTCGCGTGCCCCCAGCAACAGTGCCTACAACAGCCACATGGCTGGCGGCGGCGGCGGCGGCGGTGCAAGCGGTTCCGCCGACTATCACGACTATCGCAACGAGCGACCGGCCGCGTTGCATCATCGCAGCGTCCATCATGCGGCCATGTATGGCGCTGGCGCTGCAGTGGGCGGCGGCGGCGTAGGCGGTGGCAGCGTCGGTGGTCATCACGATGCGCGCGGTGGACTGTTGCTGCCCGGCGATGTGCCGGTGGTGGTGGAGAATGCGTGGGAACGGGGACTGCGCACCGCCAAGGAGATGATGCGCAAGGCGAACAAGCGCAAGGAGCAGGACATGGACTTTGAGGACAAGAAAATGAATCTGACACTGTCGCCCGACGAGCTCGAGAAGGATCCCTACTATCTGAAGGAGCGCGCCAGTTCGCCGAGCGTCGGTCGCGAACTGCCCCCCAACAATCCCATGCCCCACGGCAATCCGCGCACCCTGCTGCCCTCGATGTACTCAATGTACGGCCAGCCGCCGGACCGCTATCGGGCACCGTATATGCCGCCCATGGCGTACGAGGATGTGGACGCGTACGGCCGGATGGCCAGGTATCGCGAGTTGCCGCCCCATCGGATGCCACAGTACGAGGACGATCGACGTCTGAGGCCGGCCCGTGAGGTGATTGTGCAGCGCGTGGAGGCCGTGGGACGGGGCGATGAGTGGAGCGATCCGTGGATGCGATCGAAATCGATTGGGCGGGGCGCGTCGTATGATCGCGAGGACCGTCGTCGGCGCGATCGTCGCAGCTACAGCAGCAACTCATCCTATTCCAGCTCGAACAGTTCACAGAGCGATTCCAGCTCGGATTCGTCGCGTTCCAGCAGCGCCTCGGATCGCAAGCGCCGCTACTCGCACAAGCTAATGTCCGGCTCGTCGTCGCGTCGCCATGCGGCCGGACGCACCGCCCGATCGCCCAGTCAAATACCGCGACGACCCCGCCGATCGCCAAGTAAGTAGCACGCATTTAACACCCCCGCTATCCGTAGCCAGTAGTCATTTGCGGTAGATGCAGAATAAAACCAATATAAGAGCCTCATAATCAGTACTAGCTTAGATGAGGATAGGAGGTGCCTAGCATAGGTCCCGTGATGCATTATATAGTCACGCTCAGCGGACTGTTTTGAAGTCTTATCACACTGACATTTTGAAAAATACTATAAAATAAAAGCAAATCCAGGGTTCGAGTTCAGCCATAGACATTAATTTCTTTTGCATTATTTTGTATTAATTTATCTTATTGTTGTAAAATGAGGATAGTACTTAGTGTATCAATAGTTAGCACCTGGGTTCGAATCTCTCTTTTATTTTCGATAACCTATTGGTAGGTTGCCAAGTTGACTTACATATTAAATAACAGAACACAAATCATTGTGTTCTAGCATTAATTAATTTACTTAGTGGTGGGGAGATCCTCCATCCTCCGTGTGTTAGTTTTATCCCTGCAATTTTCCCAGTGTAATGGTTTTCGTGTTGCCTTGCAGAGGGCAGCGCCTCACCGCCTTACAAGCGTTCGGCGATGGATAAGCGTGCAGGGGGCGCGCACAGTCCCGCATCGAAGCGCAAGAAGCTGTCGCCGCCGCCCAAGAAACAGGACAAACTGCGGCGTCGTCGCAGCTCCAGTTCGTCGGAATCAGGTGCGTAAGAGTGTTGGAGTAGTTGTTTGTGGAAGTTGTTGTTAAATTAACAAAGTGTTCAGATACCTCGTATTCAGATTCGGATTCAGGATCATCGTCGTCGGACAGCTCGTCGGGATCGCGGGAGACGCCACAGAAACGTGTTCGTGCCACAGACAAGGCGCTCAACGAGCGTAAACAAATTAAAAAACGTAAGTTTTTCATCACTTCCAAATTGAACACAATTAATTACAATTGATTCATTTGTGCGGCAGCCACGGAACAAGCGGCCAAAAAGCGTTCACCCATTTCCATTGAGATTAAGAAGCCATCGACCATGGTGGGCGTGTCGGCGCTCGCGTCGCCAACCAATTCGCCCGACTCCGACAAGGACAATGGCAAGGATAAAGACAAGGATAAGGACAAAGACAAAGAGAAGGACAAGGAGAAGGATAAGGACAAGGATGGCAAGAAGTCGCGACGCGAGGAGCTGCTCAAACAGTTGCGTGCTGTCGAGGATGCCATTGCCAAGAAGCGCTCCAAATTGACCTGATGACAAGCAGCACAGCAACCGCAACAGCACCAGATACAAGCACAGATTCAGCAACAACAAGAACAGAAACAGCTAAAGTTGCACATACGGATACAGCTACAGATACAAATAGAGGCACATTTAGCGCAAGATCCCTCGATGCAATGGATGCATCTCAACAATTTCGTTTTTTGTTTGTGTATTTGTGACCACCGATTTTTTTTTTGGCATCTGGATCTGAATCTGTAATAGCATTAGTATAAGCATCGGCACCGGCATCTGCATTATCATCAGCATCTGAATCAGCATTGAAGGCAACGTGAAGAAAAAGAAGGATAACTCACACACCCGAAACACATTTCATATCGCACATCATCGATATATATGCGATATAGTCGATTGTCTGTTACAAAAACAAGCAACACAATTCAAACGATTCAATGCATTTAGTTTTTAATTAATTCTCCATTAATACCATCGCTCTAAAATTTTTTTTCTTCATTTTTTCGAGCTCCCGATGAAGCACGACAGAACGTACACTGATTATGATTACTATAATATACAAATGTATAAATACATAAATAATAAAAAAACAAATGAAAGAGATTTCACTTTATATACGGTGTGTTTTCAATGTTGGTGAAGTTTGAAGTTCTTGAATGTGATTATAATAAATCATTTTTGAATTCAATTAAAAGGTTCGGTTTAAATATTATGTATTTCATAGCATCGAGTTTTTGTCAGATTACATGCATATAGCAGCCACCTGTGATCGACTGCTTGGCGACCACAACAAAGGCCAGCAAATAAAAAGCTGGCGGCTATAAAATTCGACATTTAAATTTGTAACGATCAAATACTTGATGAAGTTTAATGTGACACTAATAAACAGGTCTTTTTACTGACTGTGCCCATAATGAGGTTATTAAAAACTGATTCGACGTGTTTCATTACGAATCCTTTCCGCTTCAACGGCCCGCAGAGCTTCCCCCCATATACATATAAGAGGCAGTCGGCTCGCCCCATCGTTGTCTGGTAATAGCCAGATTGTGGCATATCTGGGCCTGGCCTAATGGCCAAACAGTCGGCAATGCAGGCGAAATGTATCTATTTTAATGACATTTGGGATGCCAGAGCAAGAGTCGCTTTGGAGCAGGAAGTAGACGAAGGCTGAGATTGAGACGGAGTCTGAGACTGAGACTGAGACTGAGACTGAGACGGTGACAACTTTGCCAAGTGCGTAATTGCTTTGAAAGCCTGATTCGAGCTCCTCCCCTCTACGCGTTTCATCCAAGTGCGTTTGCTATTAGCGCTAAAAGCTACGCATTTCACTTGGCGGAAGCATCGTCAAGCCCACACATACAGCTGCAGATACAGTTATTACTGAGACAGATACAGATTCAGATTCAGATTCAGATACGGATACAAAGATACAACAAACCTCAAAGTTGTCAGTGGGTGTTGCAAGCAGTTCACTGCACTCTGCCCCAAAAGTAGAAACCGAAAACCGAAAGCCGAAAACCAAAACAAAGCAACAGTTCCGGATACAGTGGGAAATCGCGAACGTGGCAACAAAATTCAATGTTGGCCAAGTATTTTAGAAGAAGTCGAGCAATTGAAAACACAGTCGGCGGTATGGAGAGTAACAATTAAAATAATCGATTACATCGGCCAAATTACAGACTGAGCTAAATAGTGTCAAGCTGCCATGTCATTCACAGATACAGATACAGCTGCAGTCGCAGTCGCAGATACAGATACTCGAACGTGTACCACATACTATGAAAAGCAAGTCACTTGGTCAATATCACGTTAGATACGGTCAAGAAATGCCGCAAGAGCAAACGACAAGCATTGACGACGCCGACTCAGATAGCAATGGATACAGATACATTTCGATAGAAATTGAGTACTCAGTTAGTCACTGTTGTTACTGTTAAGAGGTAAATGCAACGATGTTGCAATTTTAGATACCAACATGCTTACTAAGGAAGAGAAAAATCTATTCTAATGTATCTCTAATCTGACAAATTAAAATACCATGAAATGGCTTAAATTTATTGATTTATTTATCTATATTCATCCTATTACGACACTAATATTCTTAAATTTTATATTTATAAATTAAATAAATTATGTTAAATTAAATGTATATATTTAACAATATTTATCAATTGCAAATTCGTTCTATATAATTATATGTTTGTGAGTGAAAATATCAATGTCGATGTTGATGGCTGGTGTTTACCTCTTATCGCCAAATGCTGTTAACTTTTGGAGTTGTTGTTTTTACACTAGGCTTTTTGTTATTGCCATGGCAATCAGTGACAATCAACAGAACGATCAAACGATCGCCTTAGCAAAAAGGACGTCACAAAGCTCGTTGCTATGGCGCTAAGTTCTAAGAGAGCGACTGAAGAGGCAAGCTGATTGCTATGGTGACAAGTGGCAGCCAAAGGACCTAGCAAAAGCTCGCTGCTACAGCGAAAGGTGTGATAATGAGGCAGCAACAAAGATTGCCACAGATCCGCAGCCGCTAAATGTGTTTTGCCCTTTGACTCTGGCAATATCCTAAAGCGCGAACTTTCCACATCTTTCGCATTCGCATTCACATCCATTACAGTTGTTGTTGCTGTTGTTGTTGTTGCTGTTGCCGTTGAGTATTGCCAAATTGTGTGTGTGTTTTGGGGCCCGCGGCTGAACCCAACCAAGTGGCATGTAATTAATTTGGCATGGTGTTTGCGTTCGCCTGTTGCTCTGCGGGCCCTACTACATATATATGTAGGTATGTAGATACCAGATACCAGATAATTGATAGACATTACGTATAATATTTTTGTAAATTTGCTTTTTGATTTTTCCCCCAGCCGTGTTTTATTTTGACAGTGGAACTTATGATGGGCAATTGGAATTGCTAACTAGCTCGGAATTAGGCGACCTCTTGCATATGCTTAATTTATTTGGCAAATTAACGCGTTGTTTAACAACAACAAAATGTCCGAGTTTGATTCGTGCCTAAAACTTGATTTGCATAATCCACAGCCAAATACATGGGATGTGAAATCGCATTTAAAAACGCGTTTGTCATTTCATTAATTTGCCTCTGACAAATTATCTCAGCCAATCGGCGATTAAATATGACATTTATTGTTTTTTGTTTTAATTTTTGTTGGCTTTTTATAGCGTGAGATTTATGCACAATTCAAATGTGAATCAAATGCTTTCTTGGCAACAATCTAGAATCACACAATAATTAAATAATGGGGGCAGTTTAGATAGCTGAAGAGAAATATTAAGTATACGCAATGAAATTAATTACGAAAACTTGAAACTATATTTGTTACTGCCGGTTAGTTAGGTATTGTAGAAAATATTTTATAAAGTTTATTCTAAGTTTGCTTGCTAATTTTAGAAAAATGCTTAAAAAAGTTGGTTGCTTTAAGTGTTGACTTAAAGTCAAAGTACCTTCGATGTGAGGGTAATAAATCAAGCAAAATAATTAAAAGTGCTGTCAGATTGATATATTTTATGTAAGCACCATAAAAATAGTCCGTTTACTTTATGAATACGAGCATAGCAATGAGGTATAAAAGACCAATAATTCAATACGACTACTTAAAATCACACTGTGGAATAAGGTTATAAAAAACAATTATCAGAATGGTAATAAACTTATGTGTGAAATATTAAATGCAGTTTGGAATCAAGTAAGCGTGTCGATATGAATAGCGAAATGAGTAAATAATCATTAAACAATCATTGCAAGTTAGTTGGTATTCAGAAAAAGAATAAATAACAATTAAAAACTTGTCTGATAATATTAGAAAGAAAAGATTTACAGCCAAAGTACTTGAGGGTGATAAATCAAATAAAATAATAAATGCTGCTCAAAGCAGACTGATACATATGGTATTATTACCATAAAAATATTAAGCTAGATCACTTAATAAATACACATACATATATAATACTATGAATAGTTTTGTCTCGTCAGGAATTTTCACATTGGTAATAAGTCATAAATATATTGAGAACAGTTTAAATTCTTAAAGGAAAACAAATTGGAAAATAATCAATGAACATATTAAGTATGAATTTCGTGACTCATTCTGTGAGCAAAAATTCAAAATATATTTTAGGTGGAAAAAGTAAGTAAACAAATTCTAAATAAAAATCGAAACTTGCTATAAAATTGTTGAAAAATATTTTCAATAAAAATACATTATAAAATGTATAGTCAAAGTTCTTGAATGAAAATAATCATAAATCAAGGAAAATAATTTAAACTGCTACATAAAAATACTCAGCAAAAATCAGATAAATATCAGTGAAGAAAAGTTTGTCAAAAATAATTTAAATAATATATGTTTTCAAGGATTACCACAATTATTTTTGTTGTTGTAAATTATTTTTTTAGAGATTGAACCAATAGTAGTGAATCGATAGTACTATAACAAACCAATTAAGAACATAATTAAAAAGAAGCACAATTAATAATCATAATCTAAATAAAAAATATTGAAATCGGCAGACAGCAAAGGGCAATAGCATGCGTCACGTGCTGACCACAAGAACAACAACAACAACAATAACATTTGTGCGCAACATTTACAACATTTACCGGTTTAAACGCCAGCTGATCCGCTGCAACGGCTTCATTCATGAGCAGGCTCTCTCTCTCTCTCTCTCTCGCTCGCTCGCTTGCTTTTGCGCGCTCTCTTTTGGCGCTGCTCTCTCGGGCAGCGCAATTACAGCGCCGCTTTAAAAGCTTTCGACGGCGCCTGCGCGCAGCTCAGACAGTTGACGGCGTTCGCAGCGAGCGCTTGGCTGATTTCGTCGCGTTACGACAAACGAATTTCGTGGGTTCAAATCTCTTTCATCTCATTCACACTCACACTCACACATACACACACACGCGCGCGCCTTGCGGCGAATTCGCCATCCGTCCCTGTCCCTCTCTGTGTGTGTGTCTGCTGGAGTGCGTGAGTATTTGTGTGCGTGCGGAAGTCCAAAGCACAGTTCGCGGCACATCCTGCAATTAAGCGCGTTTTTCGCCGCGTTACGTTTTTCGCCGTCCACAAGCAATAACAATTTCGCTGGACACACGCACACACACACACACGCGTTTAAAACTATAAATTACTTTTGGTTTTTTTGGATAATTTTTTTCAAGTGTTTTTTAGTTGATTGGGCGGCATTTCCGCGTTATGAAACGAAAAGTGCTTCAACAAATTATAAAAAACAAAAGAAAAATAAGCAAAGCAACAACAACGAGTGTTTTTAATAATTATAACAAAATGCAAATTAATTACAATACTTGAAAAACAATAACAGCACTTGAACAGCCATAATAACAAATACACTAAAAATTGTAGCACCATTTTCAAGAGTTTCCTGCTAAGCACAAAAATGGCAAAAAAAAAAATATTTGAAAAAAAATAGAAAAAAAACAATGCCGAAAAACTATAAAAATTAACTACAATACTTAAAGACCAATCACGGCACTTGAACAGCAATAATAACAAAAATAAGAGCAAGAAAACTGCAAAAAAAAAAACAGAAAAAAATACGAGCAAAAAATGACTAAAAAAAATGTATGCAAAAACTTGTGGCATGTGGCAGCAACAAACAGCTTGAAAAATCAGCAGCTGCTGCAAACGGGCAACTGTTGCTGTGGAAGCTGTTGTTGCCGCTGCTTAGCAAAATGCATTTTTATGGTCACTACGCGCTGCCAATAATCGCCAACAGCAACAGCAACAGCAACAGCAACTGGCAACAGCAACAGGAGTGCGTGACCCCAGCACACAATTCACTTGCTATACCAACAGCAGCAACTGTTGCTGTTGCAGCAGCAGCAGCAGCATCAGTTGTTGTTGGTGTTGCAATAACTGGCGAGTCCACTTGAATGCACGAAAGTGAAATTTCACTTGCGTTGTCGTCTTTGTCGCTGTCGCTGTTGCTGTCGCTGTCGCTGTCGTCGCTGTTGTTGTCGCTCAACATATTTGCTTGTTTATCAACTTATTTTTTTTTGTTGTTTTTCTGTTCGATATGAAAGTGAAATGCAGCTGCAACCGCCGCAACAATAACAACAACAGCAACAGCAATATCAGCAGTTTATAAAAAAAATACCCCAAAAATTCAAAAATAAAACTACAAAATACGAAAAGAAAGCGCAGCAACAAGATCACCAAACCGACATCAATCGACTGCAGCAACATCTTCAGCATCGCGACGATGGCAACAGGACAGCAACGGATGCAGTTGCTCGGCGCAGCGGGCATCCTGCTGCTGCTGTCGCTGCTCGTCTCCTGTCAGCTGAGCGCGGCCAAGCCGCCGGCGGCTGTCAAACAGGAAGCGGCTCCGGCTAACGGTAAGTGCACATCCGGGCAGCGAAAGTGACAACTCTGTTGCCTCACACTTCATTTGCCTGTCGAAATGGTCGAGTCTGCTCGACTGCCAGATACTCACTACAACCATATTTGGCTGCGATTGTTTTTCAACACTTTTTGCTCCTCTAAAATGTGTTTGTTTAATTTATTTCTTTAAATAGTACTTAATTGTATGTAGAGAAGTTTTATTTTTGGATTGTTGCTCTGTTTGTTGTGATAATAATTGACTTTTCATATTTTCTCAAATTAAGAGTTCTATAAAGAAAACATTTTCTTTCAGTTGTCGTTTCCTTTGTTTCATTTATATTTGTTAATATGTATAACTTGATTAATACATTGAAACACTTATTTTTCCCTCCTCAATATTCCTATAATTTATTTCCTTTCGCTGTCTAAGTAGAAAATATTTAACTGGCCATTACTTGTATCTATTGCAATATAAATTTTATATTTGTTTCGAAGTTCCAAGTTTATATACAAAAAAAACAAAATTCTTTCTCTTTTTTCTCTTTTCATTAATATACATTTTTTAAATATTTGCAATTAATTAATTTAAATTAAAACTTTTACACTTCTTCGATCAAAAGGGTTTTATGTTTTGTTCCATAAATTTATTACTTTAAATGCTTTAAATCAAATGTGTGATTGGCTTGTACTCTGGCTTGTTTTTATGCTTATTCACTTGTGAATAATTAATTAAAAAATAGTCTATAAAAATTAAAAATAAAATACATTAAATTACGTGGGAACAAAGCCATTCAAATAGTTCAGCTGCAGTTGAGTTTTAGTCTATCAAATGGTATCTGGAATAAATTTACATGTTATTTATTTTTCTTGATTTTTTAATAAATTTTTTTTGACCAATTGATCGCAATAAAATGCAAACACAAATTTAATATGCTGACTATTTTTATAGTTGTCTATTTTTATATTTCTCTCGTTCAATGCATTGTCATTAAATCCTGCCACATATTTGATATTTTTAACAACATTGTCTTAGCATTTCACGAATGCGAAAAATATCTTTACACACTTGATGGTTCCGTAGATGCGTATATTTTCGATTGCCACTAAGTTATCGTACACTTCTAACGTATGGCTACCGGGTATCACAACAGCAACAGCTCAGCAGCAACATTAGCGTCAACAGCAACCGGTCGCTGGGGCAGCTGAGCTGAGCTGTTGTTGCTGTTGCTGTTGCTGCTGTTGTTGATAGCTTTTGATTTGTGGCATCGCTTTCACTTTGCCAAAGCTGATGTTGCTGTTGCTGTTGTCGTTGTTGTTGCCGGATTGGTGGTGGGCTGGTGGGCTGGTGGGCGTGTCAAGTCTCACCGCATAATAATGATGTCGGCCAAGAGCACGCTGCTCAGTCTGCGCAGCGCAACCTTTTGGTCATAATTGGATTACGTATCGTTTAGCCTTTATGTTAATTCGATGCTTACAAGTTCATTGTAATCTACTCGAAGTGACCACGACCAAAAATCGCAGCAACAGCAACAACAACAACAAACTGGAGCAAATGAAAGCCAAACTCTGCCGCTGTCTGTCGCTGACTCTCGCTTTGTCTTTGGCAAGGCGAATTCGGCAAAAGTATCTCAAAGATACGCGATTGCATAGCGACTACTTGATGAAGAATAAACTACAAGCAATGTGGCATTAATCTTCGAAAGTATTGCTATTAATATAAGAGTAAATCATTTCGATAAATAGAAAATGTGAAAATCTTAAAAACTTCTAAAGAAATAAATAATAAAATTAAATAAATTCATTATAATTAAAATTCATTATAATTCAGAATTAAAATGCAAGTAGATTATCTGAAATTAAAACAAAAACAAGCTGAAGTAAGAGTTTATTTTTCTATCTTATTTAAAATGGTGAATTAATATGTATTACAAAATAAGAGTGCAGGTGAATTATAGCAGAATAATGTATTTGAGAAATAAATGAAATACATATTTGAGAGTAAAAGAGTAAGAGTTTATATTTAAATTAATTTTGTAACTAAAAGAGAAAAGTCGAGAGTTTTAATTTGAATTAAAATGCATTGAAATCGCTGCAGTTATTCGCATGATATGCGATATGCGATACGATCTTTCAGATCGAATTACATTCGATCATTGCGAACTCAACGACTTAAGTGCTGTTGAGTTGAAATGCGATACCGAAACTCGGCTTGTATCGTGAAGATCTTGTGTTTTTATTATTTATTTTGTGTTGGGTATCAAAGCGCATGTGATTAGCATTCCCACGCCCCTAATTAGCGCATGCTTATATAATTTCCGCGCCGGGCAGCACTAAAGAGGTGCAAACTCAGAGACAGAGAGTCTCGCATCGCATCGCATCCAATTACCAGGCTACAAGCAGAAGACGTCGCCAATTTGTAAGCAGAAGATGGAAGACTGAAGACGGAAGACGAGTGTAGAAAGCAAATGATAAAAACTGCCAACTAATTAATCAGAGAGAGAGAGAGAGAGAGAGGGAGAGGGGGAGAGGGGGAGAGAGTGGTAAACAAAAGAGCTACAAGCTGTAAGTTCGCATTTTCCCAGCGTGAAGATGCGACTGCCACTTACGACATCTGTGGCTGCCACAGCAACAACAGCTTCCGTGTTGTTGTTGTTGTTGTTGTTGTTGTGGCATCAGTTTTCTCCCAGCTTCTACCTGCCACTTGCCACCCTCTCCATTGTTGCCGCCTCGGCCGCTGTGTCATTATGTCACAGTTCCAGTCGCGATCCGAGTCTCGATCCCAGGCCCATTTGGCCAATTGCCCAGCTGCCCCTTTAACGCCGATGACACAGAGCAGCTCAGAGACGGGTATGCCGGTTTTCATAGCCAGTTGGTCACAATTACTTTCAAATATTGAGGATATCATTTTTGTCTTACAACTACATTTTATTGGCAGTCTACCTAGAGGAAATAAATTAAACGGCATGACTTAATAAATTAATAAACTTCCATAACTATGCGATTAAAGCTAGAGTATTTAAGGCTCAGCTTATATATTGATTTTGTCTGCTGTTTTATTTTAATATAATATTTTCCGCAATTTTCTCGTTTTTTCATTACTTTCACTTGTTTATTTCATTTGATTTTTTGCACTTACTTTCCCTCGTCTTTTAGTTACTTAAAAATGTCGCTATTAATATAAAGAAAATTATTAAAATATATGAAACGCTTGTTTATATATCTAGCTAACGTTATAATTTTGAATTAAATTCTACTACAAAGTTAAGACAGAGCAACTGAAGCCTTCAAGCTCTTGTATATATTTTGTTGTTAGGTGATTTTCTATTTTACTTTTTCAATTTTCAACTATTTTCTTTATTCCCATTTCCCCCACGTCTTTCACTATTACTTCTACTCTTTCTTTTGACTATTTTCTCGGTGCTTTTCTTGTCCGTTTTCCTTGGCTTTCCCCCGCATTGTTTTTCATTGCAAAACACTTTGTTTATGCTCAATTAATTTCCTTGCCAAGATTTGCCAACAGCTGAGAATTAGACGGCCAGAAAAGTGTGGGAGACAGGCGAATACCCTGTAATAAATTGCAGGCTGTTGCAACGCTGTCGCAATTGCACGACTCGAGAGCCTCATTAGGGTCTAAGTGAATAATCACATGAATAACCATTCGAGTGAATGAATAACCGTCTGTGAATTGCGCACATTTCTCATAACTGCTAAACTGACCTATTAACTGTGCTTACAATCCGATGATATTGTCAAGTGACGCCCCCAATTCGAGATTCAAAGAGATTCAAAGAAACGAAACGAATCGAAACTAAGAAACGAGCCGTAAAATTGTAAGCAAACAATTGCCATTCATTTGCACAATGAATGAAATTTAATGAGCGCATGAAAATAATACAGAAGAAGAAGAAGATGCATGTACAAATCAAAAAAAAAAATATAATGAATAAAAATCCATAACGCAATCGCAAAAGCAAAAGCCACAAAGCAAACGCGTTGCATGCGCATTGCGCTTCGATCGGCGGGAGATCAGCTCGGGGCTTCATTATACGGGTATACTGTTATAGCGGCTACCCGTCTTATTCATTATATTCATAGCCACACTCATAGCTCATATTCATATCTTTATCGCGCTCCGTCCGTGTGAGTTTGCTGTGCCATGAAGTCAGCGATCGCAAGTCGCGACAATGTCACAATCAAATTAATGAATTAATGTCTCTTGGAAGAGTGCTTCGACTGCCCCGATACCTTGTTCTTTATCTATATACAATTTATCACAACATATTTTGCCATCCTCTAAACGATCGTTTAAGTATCTTTTTGGCAATGAGACATGGGTACGGAGTGAATGTCAATGATAAGTTTAGTTTTTGGTGAATCCATCTGTTTAGTTTCTTCAACTTTCATCATGTTCTTTACTATAGCTTTATATATAGCTTTAGTTGCCTCAATAGCTTGTTCTTTATCTATTTAAAATTTATCATGACATATTTTGCTATCTCCTAAACGATCTGTTAAGTATCTTATTTTACATGAATACAGAGAGAATATGTTTAGTGAGTTTATCAGTTTAGTTTTTCTAAATCTCAGTATGCTATTTATTATATCTCTTTTAAAATGTTTTGAGTTTTTGTTTAATTTAACAGCAACATAATTTACGAAATTTCACTCTAACTTTTTCCCTTTAGAAAACTTTTTTTGTTTCGCCCTTCAATGTGTATTTTAAATATTCGCTTTTAATATAAATTAAATTATATTTATTTTATTTTATATTTGCTCTATTTTTTCCTAACTGTTATTCAATTATAGTTATTTTTCTAACAAAATAAAAAATAGAAATATTCCCTATTAGTAGCTATTAATTGGTTTCCAACTAGTTCGCTATTTACTATATTGCTATTTACTTGATTTGTAGTTTAATTAATTAATTAACAATTAAATTTATTTGGCAATTATTTCTCATTCTTAATTTGTATTCAAGTTGTGCCATTTATCTCTATTTTCAATTGATTTTACATTATTTTCTGATAGCAACTGATTTAGTTTCTTTATGAATTACTTTATGCCACTTTATATAGGGCATCTGAGAGTCAAGATCTTTGGCATGATTCAAGCCTGTAGCTTTCCGGTGTGGAGTGTAAAAGCATAAATTATTTATAGAGAGAATTAAATTCAGATACGAGTAAATGCAAGTTGATTGTATTTGCAATAGTTGAACTACCTGCGGCGCGTTTTGTGTGCAATGCCGTGAAATCATCGTCATTATTATTGTTGCTGTTGTTGTCGTTGTTTTTCTTGGTTGTAAACGATTTGAACTTTGGCCAAAACCGATTGAAGCGGCCAAAAGGCTAAAAGGTAGGCGAATGCGATTGCGATTGCGAGTGTGGAGTGTGGAGTGTAAACTTAGGCCAGAAAAAAGGCAGAAACAACAAGAAAACCAAGAGCAAAAAAAAAAAAAAACGGGCCAGAAAAAGAGCTTAAAATTGGAACAAAGCGCAATTTGGTTAATTGTTGTTATTGTTATTGTTGTCAATGTACGTGATTGTTGTTGTTGCTGTTATTATTGTTTAACGGCTTTTAAATTTAAATGCTGAGTTTTAACCTTTAAAAGCAACGAACTGTGGCAACTTGACCGACCGACTGCCAAACTGCCAAACTGACAAACTCACAAACTGAGGCTGTAATTACACACAGTTTATGTGCAAGTTGATTTTATTAAAGGTTTCGTTATTTAAGCCCCGATTGGGAAACTAAAACAACAACTCAAGCTCAGCATTCGAAATTGAAATCGAAATCAAAATTGAAATCGAAATTGAAAAGAAATGCCGCCTTGTTTGACCATTTGACCATCAATCATTGATCTAAAGCAATTGGAATTGGGCAATCGACCAGAGACAAATAGCGTCGCCAAACGGTAGCGACAACGCACAATCATTCATTTCGTTTCACAGATACAGGTAGAGATAGAGATACAGATACGATAAGGCGCAGATACAGATACAGTTACAGCTAATGGCAAAGTGAGATCAAAGCGACCAACGTGTGGCCTAGAGATGAGCGCGTGTCGTGCCTAATTGCAGAAAGAAGCACGCACGAATATTTTTAGAAATAAATAAATAAAGTAGGAAAATTTAAAAATTAAAAAATTCAATTTGTTGCGGTAAATCTTCAGTTCTATTTGCAGAAAGACAAATAAATAAAGTAGGAAAATTAATTAAATTTCATTAAATCCTTAACTGAAAAAACATCAGCAAATATCTCCATCTTATCATTTTTATATTGTAAATCAAAAATAAGTTTTACAAAATTAGCGAAATGAAAAATCAATTTGTTGCTGTAAACGATTATTTCTAAGTAATAAATAGAGCAGGAAAATTGATTGAATTCCATTAAATCCATAACTGAAAAACATCTGCAAATATCTTCCTCTTATCATTTATTTGTTGTAAATAATCCACACCTTAGACAAAAATAGCTTAACTGATAAACGGAGACAAAACTGCAACAAGTTTTACAAAATTAGCGTAAATAAAAAAATAATTTATTGCTGTCCTATTTGCAGAAAGTATCACAATTATTTCTAGCTAATAAATGGAGCGTTTAAATTAATTAAATTCCATTAAATCCATAACTGAAAACACATCTGCAAATATCTCCATCTTATCATGTATTTATTTCAAATAAAATCGAACTATATATTAAGATGGCTGAACTGTAACAAGTTTTACAAAATTAGCGCAAATGAGAAATCAATTTGTTGCGGTAAACCTTCAGTTCTATTGGCTCGAAAGACCTCTAAAAGCGTTTAATGTAAAGTGTTATGCTCAAACGGCAAGGTCTCACTAATTGTTGACTTACTTCCAAAATTGTTTAATTAAATTTTGTAACGGTTTCAAATACGAAATTATCTGCAGCGGTCACGTTGCCATCTCTGGCAGTCCGGGCGGCAAATGCAAATGTGACGATCTATAAAACGCATCGTTGCACAGCGCGACACATAAATGATCGAGTTGGGAAAATAAATAAAAGTCGACCTTTTGGCTTGCATAATCGATCGGAAAGCTAATGCATAATTAGCTAATTAAAATCGGCAAATTGATTTTGATCCACATTGGGCGAAAGTGCCAAATGGTGAATTAATCAAACTCATGACCCGAACCGCGGCACATTTGAAACATTTTGTGGCACATAATGAAATTAATTTCAATTCCCCCCCCTCCGTCTCGTATTTTACTCTCTTTATTTTGCCTAACACGAAATAAATTAACGCAAATGTGCGACATGCTGTGCAGAGTGTTGGCTAATCGTATGCCAAACTGTTATAAATATACCCTACACAAAAGGTTAGCTCGGTTCGTTTAGCTAATTGACCCGATTGTGCGATGGCGATGGCGATGGCGATTTATGGCCGTCGAGCGGAAACAGTTGGTTAACCCCAAGTGTTGGACAAATGTGTGGCCAACTGTTATACAACCGCAATTAACTTGGCTTTAACTTGTAACTTTGTAACAGCTGGGCAGTTCTTTGTTGTAAATATTTATATATATTTAAAGTGTGATTCCCAACTACTTATGTACATATATGACAACTGTTATACAAATGCAAGCGAAACTCTTCAATTTGCTTGGCAAATTTAATTTCTATCTTGCCACGCATTTCGACGAGCTGTTTTCTCTACGTTAATCATTTAATAATAATGTAAGCTAATTATTAATTTAATATGATTAGAAAATACCATTTTAAAAAATTTATTTTAAAAAGTCTTTAATTTCTTAATAATACTGCCAGCTGATCAAAAAACATTTTATTAAATATATATTTTAATATTTGAAAGCAAGGCTTACTTTTAATAAGTCACTGATATATAAAGTAAACCATTTAAAATGTAGTTCTAATCTTTTTAATAGCACAAAAATTTAAAAGAAAATGCATACAAAAATATAACTCGTTTTAAACAATTGTCAATAAATACCTACATAAATCTAGCGTAAAATGTATAACACATTAATTCTTATATTAGTTAGAATGTTGAAAATAATTTTGGTCTTTGCTGCGGTTTGGTTCATGCATTTGTTTTGTTAGTGCTGTACAATTTATTAGTATTACTTTAATCTTTAGTATCAAATTAGAATTTTACCTTAGTACTACTTAAATTTTTGAACATTTTAACTATGATACCGTGTCCATAAGTGTTTTATATAATTACTGTATTTGCTAAACTCTTATTCTTCCATTTAAATCTGTTTTTTCTGCTCTACAATTTATTGTTGCTACTATAACTTCTGTTGTTAATTGCTGGAATATATTCAGTGTGTGAATAGATTTTTATATTTAAATGTTATTCCACAATAATATAGTATATAACAGTGTGTGTTTTCTGCTTGTCCGTATTTATTTTTTAAATATTTGCCTAAATTACTTAAAATTCCTGGAATATCTTCGGCATGCTTTTCATTAAATTTATTGCTTAAAAGTGGAGAGTATTCAAAGCTAAGCATCGCCTGCAATGTTTGTCATTTCTCTTGCGGTGAACTTTGATTAATTGCTTAAGCAGTTGGATTAAGATTTACGATTGACTTTGGTGTGTGTGCGTGTGTGTGTGTGCAATTTGTTATACAAATCGAAGTGTGGCAATAGCCAAATGAATGCTTAATGATGTCTTCATTTTGCGCTCTCGCAGTGAAAATAATGTCTGGTCTTGTCTGACTTTGGGTTGTCTCGTGTTGTCTTGGGTTGTCTTGGGTTGTCTTGGGTTGTCTGGGGCTGTAATTGCGCACCGTGAGCAGGGCCCCGTTGGCCATTTGGCCATTTGGCCACGCACCGTTGCCCATCAATCACACGGAGTGAGAGCGAGTGAGAGGCAAGTGGAAGTGGAAGTGAGATGGATGCATGCAAATTGCGTTATGATCATAATGATCAGTTAGGGCATGTTGTAATCCCCCCCACAAAAATCAATCAGTCCGTCAAGTCAATCGCCTTAAGTTGACGAAAAGATGAGCCACAAAAAAAAAACCTCGCAGTTGGGCAAGACGAGCAAACCAAAAACAAAAAAAAAAAGCAACTAAAAAATCAAGCAACGGACAACTTAAACAACCGACAACCCAAAAACAACTCGCGTTGTTTGCATTGCCGCTTGACTCTGTCATGCATAATTGTGATTGGGGTTTTGCCACTTCAAAACGGCGGCAGCTGCCAAGCAATTTGGGTTTACCGACCGCTGTCCCTTGCCCCCAATCCCCCAATCCCCCAATCCCTAATTCCCAATCGCCCTCAGTGGCATCGAGTGTGCTCCACTCTGATTGAACCGTTTGCCTCCCGAATGTAACATCATCATTAGTTTGCCCCTCAATCGCTTTTGATTGACCAATTCTAATTGAGATTTCCACGCTTGCCATTACAGCAATACTATATTTGGGCAATAAGTAGATCACAAAATATAATTCAGGCAGCAATTTTAATCGAGCAAATTGAATGTAACTAATTGGAAGTTTTACAAAACTAAAATTCATTTGCAATGGCACGAATTCGAAATAAATCTCGGGAATATTTTGAAAATTAAATTAAGTAGTTCATAAATTATAAAAAATACTGGAAAGATATTTTTATAAAAATGATAATGTCAACATGAACAAGAGTATTTATACATGATATGATATTATGATAAATTATGATTAATTTTTTTTTAATTGCAATAATCTTGTTTGGAATAAGAAAATGTCAGCATACATAAAATAATTAATTAAAATATATAAAAGTCATTGCAAAGATCTTATTTTGAAAAAGGAAAGTCAACCTTAAATAAGAATATTTAAAAAAAGTAATTCTAAAACACAAAACAAAAATGCTGTGATGAATGTTTTTGGAACATATCTAAGATCATATTTTTAAAAGGAAAATGTTAGCATAATAAATAAATATGCACTCAATTGATAATTGTGAAAAAAGAAAATTTTATTTAAAACAAATTTCACTCCATCCGCTCCATCGAGATTTTGGAACAATTTGAAAACGTCAACATAAATTAGTAATAAAATATATTAATTATAAAGCATAAAAATGGTGGCTGTGTCTGAATATTTTTTGAAAAGATTATGTTTTGAAAACAAAAATGTTAATATGCTTTATAATATATTAACTTATAAAATGACAAATTAAGAATATTAAAAATGAGTTTTGGAAATTTTGAACGCTGTTTTTTAACAAAGAAAATGTCAACATACATAAAATATTTAATTATAAAATATACAAGTAATTGTAAAGATCGTATTTTGAAAAAGAAAATGAATTATAAAAATAAATGCTTATTGCCTCAGAATATTTTTGGCAAACTTCAAAGATCTCAACAATGCAACAAATTGCGGCAGCCACAGCAGCTTACCACAACAAAACGGAACACGACAAAAACCAAGTGCAGATATTTGAATAAACTTCGACTAAATGATTTAGTGGTTGTAAATTTGTGCATTTGTCTTTGATACATTTGGTATTTAGGCAGCGCAGCGTTGTGTGAACTTTTCGCAGCACCAAGTTGGAAATGTGATTTGCATTTTTATGGAGCCGCAAGTGGCCCGAGTGGCCCGCGAAACGTGCCCCAAATGCGGCCCATGCCTCCATGGCTTGCGGCGTCGTGTGTTGCATTTTGGCGACAGTTCGCTAACCTTCACCTTGTTGGCCAAAATAAAACACAGACTGCACAGGCAACACAACGAAAAAGAAGCCAAATAAAAAATTAAAATACTCGAACGTGCCATGGCCCCAGTTCCCAGTTGCCAGTTCCCCTCGTCCCGTCCCCTTGGGGTCTGGCCTGGAAACGTGTTTGGGGGCCGACGCTGACTCAGCTGAATGGCGGCGTAACATAAGTGGAGCAGAGGGCGGAGCGGGCGACGCTCGCAGGCGACATTTAATTGCAGGCGAATAAAATGCAAAACGCGAATATCACGCATACGCCAGAGTGGCAAACAGTCGACTTATTAGCCAATTATCTCGCTCGCATGTGGTTTATGGCCAACTCATTTCACTTGGCCAATTGTGCCCCAGAGCAATCACAAAGTGCCACACGCCCTTGTGTAAATATTTTGAAAGGGCCGCCGATCGACGATCGCGAGTCGCAAATTATATTCGATCCTATGATATGGCGAATAAAATTGTTTGCCATGATCCATGATCTACGATCTATGATCAATGATTGTGGCGATCTACAAACGCCTCAAAACAAAAGCCGCATCGTTAATCAAATCGAAAATTGCTTTTGATATTTTTGCGCATTTTTCTCTTCTATTTATTTGTGTTTTTTTTGTTGTTTGCATATTGAATTTGTTTGAATGCAATTATTTGGAACTTAAGTACGGGTATTATAATGAATTTCTGATTCGTTTTACTTCCATTTCTTTAATTTCGATAATTATACACAATTGTTGAAGCCGGCCGAAATTGGCATTTTGCTTTCAATTTCATGCGGCATTTGGCGATGGAAATCACAGCGAAATCTATATCAACATTATTTTTGTGGATTTTGTACAACTTTCTATATTCTATGTGTGTTTAAAATGTTTTATTTATATGCGTTAATATTATGTATTACATTTTGGTTTACAATTTTCTAAGCATCGCTGTTTAGGTGATTTAAAAATTCTTAATATATTATTAGGATGGTTTTTACATTGAAATGAAATTGTACAAATTTATAGACTTTATTCTTTTGCTGATGAAACTTGATTGGATATATTTGATGAAGCTACGAATCTAATGAATGCTTCACTGAAATTGCAAAAAAAGTAAATATTTGTTAAAGTTACATTTTGTTTATTAGTTGATTGCTAAATTATATAACATTTATTATTAGTTTTATTTTTTTAATAAATTCTACAAATTTGTCAAGCATTTCTTATAGAATAATTTAAGTGTTTTATGTGAAGGAAGTTGTTCTCTGTATGGGAGAACAACATACTTAATTAATCTTTATGAAGTTGTGTTTATTTATTAAATTCCATATTTAATAAATTCTATAAATTTGTCAGGCATTTGCTTGTTTAATAATTTCATTATTTTAGATGATTCCCTGTGGTGCTGTTGCAAGTTCCTGACGCCGCACTTGTTGCATTATAATTACAATACTTGATTGACTGACTGAGCGATTGAATGACTGACTGAGCGACTGAGTGAGTGAGTGGGTGAATGACAGCAACTGCTCAATTGCAATTGCATTTCACAAGCCATTAGAACTGCTCGCAAACAAATAGACACGATTTTGGGCCCAGCGAAGCGCGAATCCATGACTGCACAATGATCATTGAGGCATGCCACAGCGCTACGGATTGAAGATTGAGATAGTCAGTCAGTCAGTCAGTCAGTCAGTCAGTGAGCGAGTGAGTGAGTGAGTCGATGCATAGAGTAACAAAAAACTCAATAGCAAAACGCAACGCAACTAACTAGCGCGTCCTTGGCCAGTCAACATTATATATAATTATTTCTTTTAATTTTTGCGCTGTTGCTGCCAAACGATGACGATATAAATACGACAGCAGCAGCAGCAGCAGCGGCAGCAGCAGTGCATAAAGAAACTACTCCGACTTGTTAGGGGGTGCTAAAGAGCATACACGACTGGCGTCCAGCACCCTTGCCACCTTGCCGCACCGCCGCTTGCCACACGCCACACACTCCAGTCGAGAGTCAAGCCAAAGACAAAGGCGCAACTTTAATTAGACATAACGATGAGAAAACAAAAACACAACGAGGGGCAACAAAAACTTAAATATAATAAAAAAATAATTCTCAAGAATTATTACGATATGAAAACTTATTATTATTATTATGATGAACTACAAACAAAAAAGAAAATGGTTGCAATCAAACGTTGCAATACCCTGTACTAAAAGTTGTCGGCTTGCCTCGACTCTCGAGTTGGTTGCAGTTGCAACTGTTCGTAGGGTAGCTGCAAGTTGCAAATGCCGAACGATGGTGCCTGAATATTACGAGCACAAGTCAGCAGAGTCTCGAGTCCGTCCCTCCGTCCCTCCGTCTGTGTCTGTCGCCTGGCAAGTCATGTTCATGACTTTACTCATGGAAGACCTGAGGGTCATATGCGTGCAAAGCCAACTCACAACTCGGCAACAACAGCAACATCAAGCGGAGCAGCAACGGCGACGACAGCCGCACATTTGTGTCATGCAACAGTTAGAGCACTCATAAATAATCTTTAAAAGAGCCATTTAAATGCTATTATTGCCAGCAAAAAGAACATAATACAAAATAGAATACTAATATTGTATAGTATAATAAATAAAGCAACTAAGTGAGACACAATCGCAATGGCAGCGATTGTCTTTGTCTCTGCATCTCTGAGTGTCTGTCATTTATTATATATGTTATTTATAAATTATAATCGTTGCCGCTTCAGTTGGAAAAGTCAACTGAAGTTGGCAACAGGCCCTCAATGCAGTGCTCCAATTAGCTGAGAACCTTCTTAAGACAAACAATAATAATACTACAGTTTTAGCATGTTCACAATTAAGCTAAGCACGAAATGAGTTTGCGAAGCCATTAAGCGAAAGTCTCGCCAAAACAATTAACTTCCACGGTTCTTTTACGATTCTCGCAAAGTTCATTCTGCTCGTTTGGCTTTGTAAAACACATTGTTATAAGCATTTAAACGCGCATTTTATTGTTCATAAAACAGAATACATATTATTTTTTTTATGATAGCTTTAGAATTTTTTAAACATATTTTCGTATTACCGCAATTACCTTATAATTTGGGTTTCCCTTTCTGAAATGGTACTTACTTAGCAATAATAATTATTATACTTCGCGACAACACCAATATTTTCAAGCAATAATAATTATTATATTTTGTGATGATTTTTATGAATTTTTTCAAGTTTCCCTAAGTACAATTTAATTTGGTTGTTCTATTCTGAAATACTACTATTTAAATATTTCAGTTATTTATAAATAATAATTATTTTATTATCTGTTGTTGTATGAAATATTTTCTTTGTAATATGTTGAAGTTTACAAAATTTCATTTTACTTTCTGAAATAGTAATATTCTAGGTTTCCACTTATTTGGCAGTAATTATTATTATGATATTTGTAGAATATTTTAAATTGATTTTCGCTCAGTAATAATTATTATATATATTTGGCTTATTTTTAAGTTTTCACAATAACATTTTACTGTGGTTTTCCTTTGCTGAAATATACATGAAATTAAGTTAGAAGTGTTGCACATATTTAGAAATAAAAACAATTTTATAAATTCTTTGCATAGAGTTGTTAAAAAAACATGGTTATTAGAGTTATTAGCTTCACTTGAACACGAAAGGCAGTTGTATTTTTTTGTGAGTCGAGCGTGGGATGATGAGGCGACCTTAAGATTGCTTTAAACAGAATTCAGATATCAAATGTCGCGAGCCGCGCCTCAGCTGAACAGCTGAACTCATCTGTGGAAGCCTTCGATGTGGGCCCAGCCCCATGATAAATGGTTTGCCAAAGTTTAGCGCAGATGTCTAGATGGCTAGAACACTGCGGCAGTTGCAACTTGACCTTGTTGCAAATGCAACCAACTGACAATGCCAGGCGATTTATAACATTTGCAACACTGGCGATAGGGGCGCTTAAGGTAGATCATTCACATGAGCATTAAAATTGTAATCGGAATTGGAATCGGAATCGAAGCTGCAACAGATGCAAAAACTGTTGCTGTTTAAGGTCAGAATATGGCAGATTAAACGATTGTTGTTTATTGGCAAATGTCATGTTCAATTAGTCGCCGAGCAATGCATGTTGCAAGTGCCAAGCGGCAAGTGGCAAGTGGCAAGTTGTGGCAAAACGGCGGCCAATGTCAGCGCTGCAAACGTGGCATGCAACGCGTCGCTGTCAATGCGAATTATGTTAACAAATTGAGTTATGGTTATGGCTCTAGTTATGGATGATGGCGCATTTTGTTGGTTAATATCACAATATATATATATATATATATTTGTGTACATCTATCATCGTACAACATCATCGTGCAACAGGTGCAACGCGCGTCGCTTCCACTCAACGTCAGCACACAACAATTAAGCCATGGCCAATCTCGAAAAATGTCTGTAAGCCATTAAGCATCAAGCATTAAGTATTAAGCATTCACATTAACAATAACATTAAATCTAACACTAACATTAAGCATCGAGATGATCTCAAGTGACGGAAATGGAAGTGGAAATAGCTGTTGATATGGATCCATTTCCATACCGCATGGAACTGGAACCTCCCGAGGCTCATCTAATTACCAGCACAACACAACACAACACAACAAAAGAGCATTTAAAAGCTCAGACTAGCGGCCATTGAGCCGACTGCCTAATGGTTTCTTTCAATGACAGCGACGCGTCGGCTAATGGCAATAATGGTAACAAGCTGAAGCGTCAGCCGAAGCCATTACCATTACCATTATCGTAATCGGTTTACTCATCGTTATCGCAATCGTAAACGCAATCATGAGCGCAACTGTAGCTGCAACTCCAAACCACATATTTATGTGAGGGCATAAACAAAATTATATTCATATTCAATTGCTATCGATCTGTGAACGATAACTGTTTGCAAGTTCAATAGTTAAGGATAATTTAACTAATTATGTTCCAAGCTTTGACAATTAATTACATCAATAATACATATTTATTTTTCAAATATTAATTGTTACAAAAATGAAGAACTGTAATTTTTCATCAAGACAATTTTGTTCGGTTACAAAAAAAATGTATATTTCTTCAGCTCTATTTCAAAGCAAGATTTTTTTCATATCTTTGGCGTCAATAATTATTTTTTAAATTAATTTTTCTTTGCTTTAGCATGTCTTTATTATTTATATTTTTTTTTTCGTAGCTGAACTATCGACAAAATATATCTTTCAACGTTAGGAACTCTAAGATAAAAATTAAGTATACGACAAGTAAAGTAATAAGTATACGTTAAATTTAATGAACAGAATATTCTAGACTGTGGCAACTCAATTGAATTAAAATTAATTTGATAAGTAAAATAATAAGTATACATTAAATATATTCTTGACTGAGGCAACTCAATCAAATTTAAATTAATTTGTGTAGTTACAAATTATGGATTTTCGCTTATCGCATAAAGATAAAACCGAAATTACTGTAAATCGTTTTTACGATCGCTTGTTGGTAACTGCTTAAATCGGATTTGATATCAATTTTATGACGGCTCGATCGTAACTATTTAAATGTGTTGCGATTTAAATATGTTGTGTGGACTTGATGAAAGCCCGATAACACTTTCCTCACGATCGGACAGACAGGCAGAATGATATATGGGCTCGGCATTACAAGCCGTTAAGATTAGATCATAAGGAAACCAACAAATTGTCGCGGCCATAACTAAACTGATCTGCATTTTATGCAGCTATTTATGAGGTTTCTGTCAGGGCATAAAAATGCAGAGACAGCGAGAGGGGAGAGAGGGGAAAGAGGTGGAGAGGTAGACAATCCCCCGATTCAATTAAAATGAATGCTAATAATGGACATTGTTGGATGTGGAAAGAAAGAAAAAAGAAGTCAGAGACTGAGACTGAGACTTGCATGCAAATGCAAAACGTGTGGATGCCATAAAAGGTGCAAAAAGAGGCGACAGTTTACGGATATGAGTTGCAGCGGCGAACTATTATATTCATATGGCATTCATTAGGGGCTCGAAGCACAACTCCCACTTCGATAAATCGATAAATCAATCGAGGCGGCGATGCAAAGCTGCTGAGTTTCATGTTTCAATTCTCTGATCTCTGTCTGTGTGTGTGTGTGTGTGTGTGTGCATTTAATTGAGTCAGGCGAGGCGTCAAGATTTATGGGCGCTGTCTGGATTGTTTAGTGCGGGCATGAACAAGGTGTACATAAAATCAAATTGTTTATGCAAAACAACAAAAATAAACACTGAGCAAAACTAATAATGCTATTGGAATGCCAAGCACGGAACGAACCGAAACTGAAACAGAAATAAAAACCGAAACCGAAACTGAAATTGAAATTGAAACTGAAACCGAGGTGATATACGCATGAGCGAAGCTCAGAAGCAGCGTCGTCGTCGTCGTCGTCGTGGTCGTCGTCTCATGGCTAAGATTGGCTAATTGCGAGCACATGTCTCTACATATGTGTTTGAGTGTTTTGAAAATTAACTCCAATGCTATAGCGATCGCATGTTATTGAAATCGGAGCAAACTCATTTATCACCAAGCACAACAATTTCAGACGTCAAATACAATATCTGTGAAGATGGAACAAAAACCTTAGCCATAATAACTCTCTGCCAAAGGTCACCCATTACAATGAACATCGAAAACTATAGCAAATATTTCATATATTTGTTGCACTCGATTTTTTGTAGTTTCAATTTCAATTTCAACAACAATTTTGCTGTTGTGTTGAGAGCACGCCATAAAAAGAAAACGTTCTAAATTTATGCCTGTCATTGAGCAAAAATTATTTAATTTACTTGTCGATCGCTTTGCGCTGCAAGCTGAGCGCTAGCTAGATAGCCATCTATCAAAGCATCGATCATCCGAGCATCCATCTAGCTATCGATCCAACAATTCCACACGCTGTAGCCATGAAATGCACATATAGTAGTTGGGTAGCTGCATCATATTATATCAATATCAATTTATCAAAGCACTGCTTTTTAGAACACTTTTACACAGCTCTTTTTAGCCCCAATATTAACTACTCTATTTTATAAATATGCGATTTTAATTTGTAGATTTTTATCTCTATTTTTATATCTATATTTTGTAAATAGTTCACTTTTTGTTTTATTTACTTATTAAATTATAACTTTATTTTTTCTTTAATTGCTTCATAGAAAACTTGCATAGAAATACTAAACCAATAAATCTGTCTTAGATGTAGTTGATTTTATTTAATAGTTTTTTTAAGGAAACGTATATTAATTAATTGAATTTCAACTATATTTCTTCATTGATTTAAACTTCCACTTAACTCATATACTGCATAGTTTAAGTCTCTTTTTTAGAGCAACTAAATTTCAGCAGCCTTGCTCGCAAACCATTTAATTTATGAAACTACATTGACTCGGCAATTTATTGAAATTGTGCCAGGGCATCTGTCGGTCGTGCATGCTGCTTTGGAGCACTTTTGCTGTTGTTTTGCAATATGAGACATCGCCCGTCACCTGCAGGCGACAAATTAGGCAATGATTGCCGACTCCGACTTAGGCAGCTGCCTATTCAGAATTCTTGAGACGCAGCAACTGCAGCGCGTCGTTTGCTGCCTGCATTCCAAATGAATGCCACATCAGATACAGATACAGATACAGAAACAGATACAGAAACACGACTAGAACTATGCTATGCGATGTGCGGCGGCAATAATATGTATAGCATCTTGCGATTTACGATTTTGTGTGTACATTACATATTAATGCTTTGCCAACTGTCCTTGCTGAAAGTTCGTGTCTTAAGTCTTTTGTTCTGGCAGCTTGACATTTTGCAACAAAACCAAAAAAAAAAAAAAGAATCATCTTTCGGCATTGTTGTTGCTCAGTCAGCGGCAAGCGTCTGTTGGTCAAGTTAAATGCCATTTATTCGCTTTGAACTTTAAAGTTCAAGTCTATCTCCTTAGTTTTTTTTTTGTTTTTTTTGGGTTGGGCTTCCCCTTCCCACTCTCCCCCCCCCCCCTTCAGACAGCCACATGTTTGTGACAGCTCGCATGCACAAGAGATGCATATCATATTCACTTAATGGCGTTGGCATTGTTCGCAGTGAATAAAGTAAACGCCGTGGATTTTATTGACATTAATCAATGTGGAGTAATTAATTCAATGCAATATTAAACTTCTTTTTAAATGGATTCTTTATGCAGTTAGAATTAAATTTCATGAAATATATTCAGCTGATTTTTATGCTGTTTGTATTAGTACGAATTTGTTTGAATTTCTAGTATTTTTCTATTTCTAAAACCTTGTTATAATTTTAATTGAGATTTAAATTTTAAAAATGTTTGTATGACTCGCATTTTATTTCCATTTAAGAAATATTATTTTAAATTTATTATAATATAAATCAAGCTTGGCAATAGAAAATCTATCGGAACTTTGAAACTAATAATAATAGCAAAATGGGAGAGGCGTTTATTAGATTTATCCTCAGGCCTCTTAAAGTCTACGCTTGTTCACTAATGAAACCTGAAAGTAAAGCTTTATTAATTGCTTAGATATGACGACTACTAATTGTGGTGTGAATACAGTGAAGACTGCCAAAATAAAAACCATTTCATAAATACAAAATAAAATAAATACAACATAAGAAGTATTTTATTGACTTGTAAATGATACTGAATTAGACGTTTCCTTGACTGAATTGAATAGCACAGCGCGTTCACTGTAGCGTGTTGCCACTGTGGCAATAAGCCATTCTGAGATGCTTTTGTGCCGCACCCACAAATCAGACTAATTGCACTTTATTCATACGCCGTTCAAGCCTAGACACATTTCAGTTGATTTGATTTGATTTGATTTGATTTAATTTGATTTGGATACAAAACGAACGCAACTGTAAATTGCTGTGGCAATGCGGAAGAATTGCGCAGAAGAATTGGCAGCCCGCAGCGGCTACAACGGCTCTACAAGGTCTCTTCCACCATAATTGACAAATGGAGCATGACATGAAAAATGTACTCGCCAGTGATGAGTCGAATACATAATGCCAACTAGTCAGTATAGTACATAACTATCGTATGATATGCTGGGAGTCGTGAGATTTGTGTTTGGCCACAGTGCCGACTAAAGTTTTCTCACAGCAACAACAACGATAAATGCAGTTTTAATTGTGTGAACACTTGAACATTATTTCCATTGCCGCTTTTGTCTGTTTGTTCAGTTTATTAAGATTTTTGTGTGTCATTTGGTCGCTGGGTCTCGCCTGGCGTCCCAGACCATGGCATAGAAAATCAGATGTAACATAATGACCCCACCAGTTTTTGTTGTTGTTCGTTTTCTTGTTTGCTTGTTGTTGTTGTTGTTGTTGTGGCTAAGCACAGTCATCAATATGCAGCTCAATGGCAAGACTAAACATAGAACGGAGCGCGGTTAATTTATAGCATCACTCATACGCCGCATACGCCGCCGTAACTAACATAATCACAGTGCCACGAATTCAATTTTCATTACTTACAATCGATTTTGCAGTGGGTATTTTTGAAAATCAATATTTAAACAATAATTATGCAAAGAGTTTAAAAAAGGTGCACTTCGATTTTATTTGTATTCTACATAATTAGTTGTTGGTTATTTTAAAAGTAATATTTTTTGGTATAACTATTCGAAATCACATATAAATAATAATGTGGTTTTGTTCAAAAGAATTTTTTTTAAATTGAAGTTCGTGTTTTGCTAGAATAATATTTTGTTTCTATCTATTTGCAAAAATAATATACAAATTTGTAGTTTTGACGTATACTTAATTTGTATTTAAAATCGCACTTAAATAATAATTATGCAGTAAATTTAAAAAGGTGCACACATAAGTTGTATATATTTTGTCGAATTATTGTTCTAAAAGTAATATTTTGTTTTTAACTATTTGCATAAGAACACGAATTTTCATACTTTTAATGCATCTCAAATGAATATTCAAAACCGCAAAAGGTGCACATTGAAAATGGTTTTTTGTACATAACATTTGTATTTTTAAAAGACAAATTTGTTGTTCTCATAAATAACTCATATTTGTGATGCATCGTATATTAATATTTAACATTGAATTTAAATAGTACTTAAAATAGGTATTTTCTTAAATTGCAAATTTCTTATTGAAAAGCAATATTTGATACAACTCTAAATAATGGAAAATTGAGTATTTTGGATGCATCTTCAATGTGGAGAGCGCAATTAAAACGTTGAATGAGTTCTCAAGAGGTTAGAAGAAATTTATTATTTATTTTACTAATTGGTTGTATGCGCATAGACAAATCCAAAAATGTAAACAAAAGTACTTTATGTTTAGTGTTTGTATGCGCAATTTATAGTTGTTATTCAAGCAGCTTGCAGCGTCTGTTCTGTCATCTTTAAGCATCCAGCGGCAATTATTATTGACAATTACGAGTAATGTGCAGCATGTGCTTGGCAAGTGGTTTATCTTGAAATGAGATTCGTGCAATCTATACTAAATACGAGTATACTCATAAGTACTCAATGACATTGACCGCATGCATCGCCGGCTGGCTGACCGCCTGACCGCCGGACGGACAGATCAGCGACTTGGCTGAGTCATCGTCATCATCAGCATCATGCAACACGGCAAGAATCTTGCAACTCTGCTGTGGGGTATATGAGACCACAAGATAACTCGAACTCATTTCTTATCATATTGAAACTGCACAGGGTATTCGAGCGTCTAAGTCTACTCAGCTGCATTCTCACTTGTTGATTGTGTGTTTTTCTTTTTTTGTTTTTCAATCGAAGTGCAAATGAAGTTAAACAAATGTCGTGTTAGCTGGCTGCTTGGTTTGTTGGCTAGTTGGTTGCAGCAGAGTCGGAGTGTCGACTTCAAGGTTGGGCGCCTCAATGCGGAAAACATGGCCAGCCACAAACTGCAGAAGTTAAAATCCACATGCGAATACATATAGTATAATAAAGAATTAAGACGGGGGAGAATCAAGTAAAAAATATACGTACAAAACTGTCATTAAAATGTAACATAAAAAGCCGCTAATTGCAAAATCTTTACACACAAACACAATCCATCGAGGCTTGTTTTAAATGTGCAGTCTCTGGATCTTATGTTTATAAACATGAGCGCCCATTAATAACGAGATCATAAATAAAGCCAACCACTAGAGATATGTTTAGTTAAAAGTTGCATTACAGTTTCAATGCAAAATTGCAAATCGCACGCCCGCAATTCACTTGTTGATCTCGCAATCCGATTCAAATACTCATTATGCATTCACAAAAAAATAAACTACTTTGAATTAAAAGTCAGAACAATGTTCTCTCGTCATACAATTGCATTTTATTTGTAAGATTCATCACGCCACTAAAAATAAGTACTTACAAATTAAACAAATTATTTGCGAAGGTGACGCTGAATTCCTGTAATTTAATATGTGTCACTTTTAACTGCTCGTCGTGTTTGAAATTTAATTTTCAACTGAAATTGGCAATAAAATTATTTAATCTGCTGCTTAATAAATTCTTGATTGATCTCTAAACTATATTAATTTCGATTATTCCGATTTCAGTTGGATTTCAGTTGTAATTGCTTAACGAGCGCTGAAGTTCACTTCCAATTGCAGTTGATTACACATTTTTGAGGTCACAATGCAAATTGCATAATTATAGCTTCGATTTAGCAACAATTGCAGCTCCCGCCTCACACATTCTATGCGTTAAAGACAACGCTTGATCTGTCGATTCATTTCATTTTGATCTTCAATATATTAAATGAAAACTAATTTGAAAAGTCTAGAAAATATGCGGCTAAATTAATTGTAGACAATGTGCATTTTATTTGTTTTTAATTAATTTTTGTTCCTTGTGTTTCAGTGATAATTATACATTTTGGTTCCTTCTGTAATTAGACATATTGATGATTTTATTGTTAATTGGGAAAGTAGAAAAATGAGCTAAGCAATTGATTGCAGCCTATCAGAAATTTATTTATTTTGTTTATTCATTTTTGTGCCTTCTGTAAGAGCGATAATTATTAATATTGATATTGAATTAATTTTTGTTCCTTCTGTAATGGTAATTATTCATATTGATGTTTTAATAATTTTTAGTGCTTTAATTGTTAATTTTAAAAGTATAAAAATATGCTGCGCAATGAATAATTTTGTTGAATTTTATTTGCTTTAAATTAAATGCTTTCTTCTGCATCAGTAATAATTATAGACATATTTTATTTTATTTTTTGGCATCTTCTCGATTAATATTTATATAACATAATTTAGCTGCTTTCGTCTGGGACTTGTTGCCTCAAAAGTTACGCACAACTTGCCCCATTTCAAAGGTCAAACTGTAATTACCAGCCGCAGTTGCAACTCGGAGCAGCAACAACTGCAACTGCAATCGATGCAATGCGACGCGAGATTCGCAAATTGATTTCAATAATTTATGTTGCAGGCTGCGTTGCAAACCTGTTGCGGCTGGTGAAAGTGCCGTCCGTTGATAATTGTGGCTGCATTTATTGTGCATTTTGAAATTTATGAGCCGCACTTACCACACACATCTGCAGCAGAGTTGAAAACACGCATGCGTTTGCTGTAAGTGCCAACAAAGTGCCGGAAAATTGCGGCAAGCGGCTGATGAGTTGCAAGCTGCTTTTTGGGCGTCGCCTGTGGTCGTTGTTTTTTCCTTCGTTTTTTGTGGTGTGTCGCCGCCAGCTACATGCTACATGCTACATGCTACATGTGGCATGCATCATAATCAAGTCATGCGCCGATTTATCGTCGCTATTTATCGCACAGCTATCGACGACGCCGAATGTGTGTGGGCAGTCTGTGGCAGTTGCATATGCATTTCTCTTGCCTTATTATCGACTCGCAGTCGCAGTCGTAATCTCAGTTGTCATTTTGCTTGTCGTTGTTGTTGTCTGTGTGGCAGCAACGCGGCTATTTGCTGTTTTTATTCTGGCCAATCTTCATGGCAACAGTGAGCAGTGATTACTGCACCTTTGAGCAGTCGTCATAAATTTTACTTTGGTCATTAGCATTGACAAAAATAAATAAAAAGACGCACTCAAAGCGTAAATTGCCGTTGTGTTCAAGTCGCTGTCTATTTAATATCTTTTTACGGCCTGCTCGTTAAGATTTATTCACATTTTCATATTGCATTCGCATTGAAGAGAAATCTCTCAACTGTATCAGCTGCATCACAAGTGGCGGCAACTGTTAGCCCGGCTAAGTGCTGGGCTAAATATCAACATCAACATCAACATCAACATCAGCGTCAGCGTCATCAACACGATGAACGCCCATTTAACGCCCACTTAGATGCACTCGCATTACGAATACGAATACGACGCGTGTGCGTTTGTGTTTGTGTGTTGCAACTGGCAATCGAGTGAACAATGTGTTAATTACACGGCTGACGCCCACGCAGAGGCCGCACTGCAATTGCTGTGGTCTGTGCTGTGGTGTTGGCTGAACAAAGACCGATAATCAGTGAATTGTGAACCGTGAATTCAAATTGAAGAAGTGTCATGTGCGAGTACGAAAAAAAAGGCTGACAACAATCGCAGTGTGCAATCTTTCTTGTCTGCGACTAAACACACTTGTGCCACTGTCATGCTGCCTGAACACGCACACACACACACTCGCACACACACACACTCGCTTTTGGCCCCTTTGCTGTGCGCACGACGCGCTCAATTAAACGCATACGCCCTGTTGTACCGCCAGCGTCGTCATCGTCATCAGGGTCATCGTGTTTCGAGTACTCAGCCCAACTACACACACTACACACACACACACACACACACACCTGTAGCCCCCTCCTTATAACTATAATTATTTGACTTGCCTCACTTTAGTCGCTGCTTATTTATGTTGTTTTTTTTGTGGCGTCTCTTTCTCCCTAGCTCAGGCAGTCATTATGAAATATCGTTGCTTTGTTTGGCTTTTCATTTCTTTTCTTCTTTCGCCTCTTATTGTTTAACACTTTCATAATGCATGCAACGTCTATAATAACGTTGGACAGACGTTGTAATAATCACATCCATCCATCCAACCATCCATCTATCCATTGGTCGGTCGCTCACTCGGTATTTATCACTTACGTCGTCGCGTTTATTAATTTAATTTCCAGATTTGATATTATTATTGCTGTTGCGCTACAATAGTCGCTCCATTTCGACACTCGATTCAATTAAGACCTCCACTCATTGTGCTCTTTTTTTGCTTTTTTGTGCCTTCTCCAATCCCTTCCGCTAATTTTGCTCCATTTCTTTGCATCGCTTTTGTTGGGCATTATCCATTAGCCATGCATAATTGCCTTTCTATTTCTATCTCTTAGTGTGTGGTCAGCTTTTCCTTATCTTAATTCATTAATCTGAATTTTTGAATTGGTTTATTTTCGGTTTGTTTTTATTTCTTCATCTTTCGGGTTCTTATTCCACAACTTAAGTTCACACATTGTATTTAATTTGTATTCAATAATTAACTTCAAGTTTATTTTTACACTTTTCGCTCTTCTTATATCAGCATATTTATGATTATTTAATTCATCAATTGCATTTTATTTGATTTTTATTCACTATATCGAATATCTCTCATTTCCCAAAACTTATTTCCGAATTTCTATTTAATTTTAATTTATTGATTATAATTTTACACTTCAATTAAATTGGAGTTTCTGCTTAATTTTACTAATTATTCATTTTATTCAAAATCTAATTTGTTTTATTTCTCCATCTCCTTCTCCATCTGTATCCGTATTCCAAATAATATCTTTCTAACCCCATCTTTATCAATCTCTATCTGTCGCTCTCTTCTGATTTTCTTATTTAGTTTTCAAGGTCTGGGTCGCTGTTATTCGAGTCTTAAATCATATTTTCTAAAACTTTCGCCAGCCAATGAAAGCGAAACTAATCGAATGATGTATTTACAAGTTGAAGATTAATTTTGGACTGTATTAATTATGCATTATCGATAGTCGTAACTATGTTATCTAGTAATTATTACAGCATTATCTACAGATCTCGTTCTCTCTCTGTCTCTCTTTCACTCTCTGGGGCGACAATTGATATAAGGCTCCCATTGGGGCCTCTCATCCATCAACATCATTCAAATGAACTGCCGTTAGCGCTCGTTTCGTGACTTTCTGAAGTTTTCGCGGTTCGCTTTCGTTTTTTTCTAGTCGTTGTTGTTGCCGGATTGAATGACTGAATGAATGATTGATGAGCACACAACACACTCACTTGATGAAAGTGTTGCGCGATTTGTGTTCGTCTGCCCAACAGACTTGTTTGCTGTTGTTGTCGTTGTTGTTGTTGTTCTCGTTGACTTTGTTTTTGTTTCTGTTTTTATTGTAATTTTTGTCGTTGTTGCCACTTTTGGCGCCGCAAGCGAAAAACTCTGCGGCTTGTGTCTTTTGTTTTCATTATTTCGCACAACATCAAAAATTGTAACAATCATAATTTATAATTATTCTATTTTGCTTTGGTTTTGTTTTTGCTTTCGATTCGTTTTCGCTTTGGTTTTGATTTTGATTTTCGCTATCGGTTTGGATTTGCTTGTTGGTTTTCTTTATTATAGCAGTCTCATAACCGTTGCCATTATCCATTCAGACATTCATTCATTCGCTGTGCACAATGAATAATTTATGTGCAATTTCAATCATAATTAATAATCATATACGCATTCATGTATCTTAATCGCCCAATTTCGTATTGTTTAAATACTTTTACTTTATTGCATTTACTTCCTCAACAGCTCATATAATAATTCCTTCCTCTTTTGAGTCAAATGCCAAATGTTGTCAAAAAGTGAAGTCTTTTGAATTTTTTACAATATTTATTTCATTTCGATTTAACCGCATTCTATTTAATTCAATGTTTTGGACATTTACAATTATGACAATATTAATTATATGTTTATTTTACACTTCTTGTAAACAACAATTTTTAAACTAATTTAATTGATCTTGAATTGATCTGTCGTAGTAGTACAATAATATTCCAGTAGTGCATTAATATTATTTATTATTATTTTATTATATTCGCATATAAAAATATTCTCATGTCTCTCTCAAATATTTTATTCTCGACTGTCAATTCTATTCTCTAGTTGCCCTATATACATATATATTTCATTTAATATTTCTATTCTATTTAATTCAATATTTTGGACATATCCAATTTTGGCTATCTCAATTAAATGATTATTGGAAACTTCTTGCAATCAAACATTTTTATATGCATTTTAATCACTTTTAATTGATCGGTTGTATTCCACTATTGCATTATCAAATGATTACATTACAAAAATATTCCCTTCTCGCTGCCAATTCTATTCTCAAGTTGCCTTCAATAGATATTTAATTAACTGCATTGCTGCGATATGTGTGTTGAGATAAATGAAACGTCTAAATTAACAGAGAAACTTATTACAGATATCGCTGATATCAGACTCGAGACAAGCCTGCAGAGTTGTCTTGCAAATTGGATCAGTGAACACTCGTGTTCGTGTTTTGTTGCTTTTGTAGCTGAGTCGATCTCGTTGCTGGTGTAAGTTATGTTTGCCGATTCGATTGATATGCTGAATAGTTGAGTTGCTGCGATTCGTTATTGTCTCGAGGGGCGCAATTTCGCAAATTAGCTGAGCAGAGCTGATAATCGGACAAGAGAAAGAAATAGAGAAAAACGTGAGATGCAGGCGGCCTCTAGCGGGCAGTAGTAGCAACAGCAACAGCAACAGCAACGTTTGAGCGCTTGTCAAATAAATAATAAAGTAATTTATACTTAATACGAGCACACGACATATCGCTGCCACAAAAGCCGAAATCTGTTTGACCCATTTTCGCTATCGAAGTGAAAATCATCAAAGCAGCGCATTCAGTACAGTAGGAGGCAAGAGGCAAAGTCCGCAACCCAACCCGAAACCCGAAACATTGCCGGGCCAATTGCCAATTACACTTAACAAACTCATTATGTTCCGTTTTGCCAGGCGCAAGAAAATAAAAAAAAGACACAACCAGCGGGTGTCAATATGCAATCCAGGCTGGCGCAAAACAACATCAGCAACAGCAACAGCAACGGCAACAGCAACAGCAGCAACAATACCCAGAGCAACAACAACCTCCACAACAATGGCAACTGTCTCTCAAGCATTTTAGATACTCTTTTTTGTCGCTGCTCCTATGACAGCTATTTGTTATGGTTATTAAGCACGAAGTCTTTTGCAACACATGCTCGAAATATTTGCTTTTTTTCGTGTACTGTATTTATTGAGCTTGCCAAGCAATATTAAGTATGCGACACGTGGCCACAATTCCACCAAGTGTGATATTGGAAAACCCATTAAAGGAGATCATTTTCACACTTTTCTAAAAATCGTTGGCATTGTTGCTTATTAAAAAGAAAATGTGGTAAAATTTCAAAATTGAATCAAATGAGTAAACTATTTAAAAGAGATAATTTGCACAGTATTCTATATATATTTTACAAAAGAATTTGCAAAATATTGCACAGTTAAAAAATTTAACTAAATGACAATAAAGTATTCCCAAGTATGAGGCGAATGCTACACATATTAAATTAAATAGAAAACTTGAATTTTTAATATTTTTAAAATATATTTAGCTCTGGCATAGCATTATTATGTAGAATTTCGATGATTCGTTTTTGCATCTAAATCAATAATTACAAAGTAGTTCTACTAAATATCAATCAATAATAAAAAAGAAAACTAATTAAATAAGAAAATTAAACTAATTGTTTCAAACAAAATAATCTGCAAAAGACAGAATAGTGCACAGTTTAAAAATGTAGTTAAATAATAAAATAGTTTTTCGAAGAGGGAGAATAGAACATTGAAGTTGCATTAGAAAACTAATTTATACTTGTCTAAATACATTTCATAGTGGTATTGAATTATTATATTACTTTTCTATAAGATACAATTTTGTAGAGTTTGCAAATTTAAATAAATGTTATTTGAAGTTACGTGACAATTTCGACTGTCTGATATTGAAGCTTATAAATAAACTAATTGTTACTCATCTTTGGGCTATAAGAGAGTGATTCATATTGAATTACATTTTTTTTTATTAAATTTGAATATTTCTTTGAATGTAATTTCAATCGCAAATTAAATGATTTCAGCTAAATTTTAATTATATTTAATGTGCATCAAATAATGATATTTAAATTAGTTACATTAACTGGTTGAAAAGTGAATTGATTGTGGCTGAAGGGAAGGGTATAAAAAGGCCAAGCAAGAACTGTTAAGCTGGCAGTAAGGTGAAAATCGGAATTCGTGTTGAAATAATGCCGGTGGAGCAGCGACAAGAGGCACAGTCAACGGCAACGGCAACGGCGACTGCAACGGCGACTACAACATGCAACTGCCCCCCATATGAAAGGCGGCTCGTGCTCGCTGCTTTGTCGCTGTTTGTCAGGTGGCAGCCCAAGAAGGGAGTCGCGGGAAGGGGGGCAGGAAGAAGAATGGGGCAACCGCCATCGACGCGGTGGCAAATGCGGTTGGGAGGGATCGGGTGGGTGAGTCTCTGATCTGGGGTTAGCTGACAGGCAACATGGCTAGAACAAAATTTATGCCAGCTGCCAGCTGCTCACATTATTATCGACTTTACTTTTATCGAGACGACATTTGACTGCTCAACGGCAGCCAGCAACAACAATAACAACAACAACAACAACAGAGCAAGAACGACAACAAATTTGAATCGCGCCACTGCCGTTTGAATTGTAATTGAGTTGGAGGCGGGGACGGAGGCGGGGGCGGGGGCATGCAACATCAACTGCTGCACGGGGTGGTGCAGCTCCAAAAGAATTTAAGGCAACGATCCGGCCAGCTGATTGTATGACAAACGGCGAGTATTTTGGAGTTTGGCTGGAGTTTTGTGCACAAGGCACATAAAGAATGTGGCATTTGATGTGTTGCATGCAACGCAGATTGACACACGCAGATACCCTGCAAGCGGCCATAAATTGAGGCTACACGATTGACAAGCGATCGAATGCGAGAGCAGGGTATCAAATTGTTGCAGTCGTTGAACTGAATAAGTCAACAATCCAGGGTAGCAAGATGCAAGAGGGTCGCTTGATTAAAAGCACTATAATATTAGTCACAATTTAGCGATAAAGTCTAGATTGAATATTAAATGAATATGTTGAATATTTCAAGTAGAGAATTCTTTATTATTATTAAAATTTGATTTTGATTTCTAATACTAGCAATTTAATGCATTTTAGACAAATTTAATTTAGTTCATGTAATACAACTCAAATAAATGAAAAATGAATCATAAATAATCATAATTTTATTTGATGAGTTTTAAGTTATTTATTGCATTTGTGACCTTCATCAATATTTTTGAGAAAAAAATATATCACTTTTGAGTGATTTATTTAATTTTATTAAAAAAAATTGCATTCATAAGATTTTTAACTCCGCGTGAAACAAAACAAATAAAAATCGTAAATAATCATTATTTTGAATATTCGGTCTAAACTGTTTTAAATAACTCAAAATTAATCCAAACAAATTCGCTCAAAATAAAAATTGGACGATGAGTTTTGCACTTAATTCAATTAAAGGGTATCTGTTAGTCATGCCTTCTCCATTTGCAGGCTCCACTTGTCTCATTTAAACCACCAAATTTTGCTTAGTTGCTTTTTAAAGCCCAGACACTTGAACGACTCAAAATGGGGCAAGAGTTATGCTGTGCATTGCTTTTCGTGCTTTTTGGCGTGCAAATTGTGTAGAAGACCCAAATCGGAGGCCGGTTTGCCTCACCACTTCGAAGATGGACAACACTCTGGCGTTGTCTGCATTTCCTGGCCGGGGCACAGACACACAGACATACAGACAGCTGTGTGTGTGTGTCTGCCACTTGTGGCCATGCCGACAATAACAACTTGCAACTTTCGCTTCCTTCTTCAGATGGTTGTTGTTTGTTCGCTGTGACTGCCCCATCAGCGTCATCATTTCACCACTCCACAAAAAAAAAAAAGAAGCAGCTGAGGGGGAGGCAAAATGGTCCACTCCACTCCACTGGCTCAAGATCGAAGAAGACTCTTCAAGCCACAGTCGAAGCTCAAGTGCAGCCCATCGAAGCTCAGTCAAGACGTCGCAACGTCTTCTGTTGCTGTTTTAATGTTGCTGCTATTGCTATTGTTAATGTTGTTGTTGTTGTTGTTGCCTGCCGGAAAAAGATGCAATGCAATTTTGCTGCCTGCCTCTCCTGCTGGCTGTTTATCTGGCTGTCTGTCTCTCAGTCTGTCACTCACTCGCAGCGTTGCCAATTCCTCTTGACTTTTTTTTACTCATTTTTAATTGGAAAAACAAGCAGCAAGCAGCGGGAATTCTTTTCATGTTATTTTTCCTTTGTATTTCAGATTGTGCAGGGTTGTCAGGTTGGCACAATGTTATGATAATTCCTTAAATATATATTTTCTTAAACATAGTTTTCTTAACATCTTGACGGCGTTGAAAAATTCTTTGGTTTATCCATTCTAATATTTTAAATTTATATTCTTTGACATATTTATTCGATTGGAATTTTTGTTGATTATTTAGTGACAGATTTGTCAACCATTTTCTCATTATTTGCCAACAGTTGTTGTACATTAAAAACGCAAATTTATTCTATTTTTGGGTAACAGATTTGTTTATTATTTTCTGTATATTTTACCAAAATTTATTGTACATAAAAACCTTTAAACGTTTCCTATTTTAATTTAAATTTGTTTTTGTTTTAAATTGATTGATTTTTTGGCGACTGTTAAAAACTATAGTTTTGTCAATTAATTTTTCATTATTTTATATTTTTATTTAAATGAAAACCTAATATGTTTTTTTTAACTTTATTTATCATTTCTTTGATTGATACCTTTCTCAATTAATTTTCTCATATTTTGCTGTAATTCTTGAACATAAAACTAAGCTATTCCAAATTGAATTCTTTTTTAAATATGATGATGGATATCTCTACAAGTTTCAAACTGTCCCAATTTGTATGTTATTGACAGCTTTCTATATTTTTGCTATATACTCCCACGTATGTTTGTATGTATGTTGAAAGCTAAGATTTTAATATTTTTTAAAAAATTCCAATATTTTTGGCGATTGCAAATAATGTTGGATTTGTCAATTTATTTATTTTTAATTTTTAATAATTCCATTTATTGATCATCTTCTTTTTTTCTGCTCTCTCTATTTGCAGCTGAATTTCCCGAGGAAGACAGCGACATGCTGATGGAGCCCAACGACTTTACGCCCATCACGGTGCTGCGCTCCCACGAGCAGCAGCATTTCCACATGCCGCCAACAACGCAGCTGCAACACAATCCCCATCAGCAGCAGCATCAGCAGCAGCAGCAGCAGCCGCCGCAGTTGCAACACCGTGTGGCAGGGACGCCGGCGCAGAGTCGCCACTTCCAGACGGACTCGTTGTCGCAGGAACAGTTCCGTCCCATCGCCAACCCGAACACGCAGCTCGTCGCGCGCTCCGACGTGACGCCGTTGCCCAACGCAGCTTCAGTGGGAGGAGATTCCCACAGCCAGGCGGCGCAGAACTTCTATCCGCCCTTCTACCACGAGGCGCCGCCACTGGGCCACTCGCGTCCCTATTTCGCTGGGCCGGTGGCCCAGCTGGGCGACAACACGCCGCTGCAGCTGCCGCTGCTGACACCACAGCAACAACAGCTGCAACATCAGCAACATCAGCAACATCAGCAGCAGCAGCAGCAACGCGGCTTTGATGCCTCCATTCTGGGTAGCGGAGATTTCGGAGTGCTGCGAGGCGGAACCTTCTACCCGGAGGAGGAGATGCCGTATCATCCGGACGACAACAGCGACTACATCTACGGCGATGCGAACAATGGCCACGGGCGACCCAGCGAGGGATTCGTGCAGAAATACACGTATCCGGAGGAGCAGTTCGCCAATTTCCGCGACTTTGCGGACATCAATACGCCCACGGACTCGGCCTTCTCGCAGTTTGTCGTCGTGTATGCGGCGAAGAATGCCACAAAGCCGCAGAGCAGCCATCCGCATCCGCATCCGAAGAACATCTTCGAGCAGCTGGAGCTGCTCGATCGCGAGAAGGCGCTCGAGGAGGCGGCCCTGAAGAAACAGCTGCCCAGCAAATCCAAATCGAAGCTCTCGAAGACGAAGCTGCAAAAGAAGTACAAGAAGAAGGCGATCGCCAAGGAGCCGCTCGATGTGGAGCCGCTGCTGGCGCTCAGCTAAGCTCTGGGCCAGGCCAACTGTCTTCGCTTCCCCCCCCCAGCCCCCTCATCTCTGCCCCTTCCCGCTTTCCAGCTACACAGAATTTGTCACATTTGTCACTCTTTAGTTTTTGGCTTCTTCGTTTCGTATTTATTCCACACTTGCCACCTGCAACTTGCCCCCAACTTTCGCCTCTCCCTGCCCCTTTGTCGCCCTTGTGAATCGCAATAGTTCCGTTAGTTGTGTGTACTAATTATTATTATTATTATTATGATTATTATTATTATAATTAATTGCCTAAGGTAATATTTTTTTTGTTTACTTCTGTTTATTTGTCTCTTTGTAATTGTAGCCCGTAGTTGTATTTGTATTTTTATTTTAATTTCCATATTCTGTATATTTCGTTGTTTTCATTCCAACAGGAAAAACAAAAAAAACATAATTGTATTGTGTGTGTACATAAAATGAGAAACAGCTCGTAATTGTAATCTTAATAATAAACGTAAATAAACAATAATCAACCACATCCGGCTCTCTCACTCTCCAGTTCACTTCGGTTCGTTCAACTCCACGCCAATTTCTGGCCAATAAAATCAAATCGTTGCTACCAAATTGTTCAGTACTCGTATTTGGCTCGCAGCGCATTGAGGAGCGTGGTAAACGAACCCGCCGTGCGAAAGGCCTGCAAAACAAATCGGTGGTAACAATAAATCGCGTGGATTGTGCATTTTATTCTACTTGATGGCAATCAATCATCCTAAGAAACACTGAAAGTTATTTAGCGTTGGTGCATTTCAAAAAAATTATATATTTACTTTGTCCCTATACAGTCTTGAGACTTTTCTATATGGAGAGTGCAAACACAACTAGCTGGAGTTTCGTAGAATATTATTTAAAAAATGTTAGAATTTGCAACAATTTGAAACATGAAAAACGAAATTGGAAATATATTTTTTGTTTAGGGAACATAATCTGAAATGGGCAAATTAAATTTATTCTACAAAAGTGCTGTCTTCATTTTGTCACACTCGAGTAGCTCAATTTTGAATTAAGTTTTCGTTCTAGAAACTATTTTGAAATATTTTAAAATGCAAAAAAATATGTATAGAATATATGTATATATTTTAGTTTGCATTGCAATAAGCAAATAATTTCGATCAAATTTCTATTACAAAATTGCAGGGTTCACTTTATCACAATTTTTTGAAAAAGTAAATTTTATATTATTAACTTAGACAAAATGAAATGGCTGCTACAGAATTGCGAGCTTCTAATAACCACACAAAAGTAGCATAGTTTTGGAAATAATTTTACTAGGCAAATCATTTCTAACATTTTAAAATTTCTGTCGAACTGCAAAATAAATTTCATTTTATTACCATTTCTAAAATTTGAAATTTTGTTGACACACTGCAAAATCTATTTCAATACTGGTTTATATTTTAAAATGTGCCAAAATTAGATTTGATTATTTGGCACTTACCCAGACGAGCAAGGGATGTCCGAGGACGAAGAAGTAGGCGCCCAAGTGCGTCTCCTTTTGGGCGCGTTGCAGGGGCAGGAGGAGCAGTCGCCGCTGGCGGGGGGAGAGCAGATGCCAGGGCAGCAGCTGGTAGAGCTGCTGGCCAAAGTGCTGCCCCTCGTGACGCACTCGCTCGGCGCCAAAGGCGTAGATGCACAGCTGGGTGCTGACGACCATCGAGAAGAAGCCGAGGAAGGCGAAGTTCTGGTTGGTGTGCGGCATGATGTACTGGCAGATCACCGAGCAGTAGAGCACGCAGATCAGCAGCACCTCGACGCAGGCGATCTCTCTGAAGGCCAGCTCGAAGCGATCCACCAGCCGCAGCAGCTGTGCGTGTTGCACGAACAGCTGATCGAGTCGCCGCTCCAGCTGCCAGACACTGTTGCTGCCCCCACTCGTCTGTTGCACGATCCGCTGCAGCTGCAGCACGAGGCAGCGATAGTGCGCCGTCAAGCCGAAGACGAACCAGCCGTAGAGCGTGTCCACGCCGCTCGTCGAGCAGCAGAAGAACGTGAGGACGAAGACCATGAGGCAGCAGTCCAGGAAATAGATCTCCGGCTGGCTGACGTCATAGGGCAGACTGCTGGGTGTGGTCGAAAAAGAAAGACAAGATGGATAAGTATCAGCATGGTACAGGGCAAAATAAAAGGAAGGCGCATTAGTGAGATGCGGTGATATGAAGTCAAAGAAAATATTAGGATAATAAAAAGAAAAGTGCTTTAAGGAAATAAAAAATTACAGTAGATTTAAAATAATAAAAAAAGATAGACATTTAAAGAATATACGGATTTAGAATGTACAAATTATTAATGGGATCGTAAACGAACAAGTTAAAAAAACGTCAATGTGATGAGTGAATTATACTTATCAGGGGAAATGCTGATGGAAGGCCGAAACAGTTTTGACGTGCAAATCAAAAAAATAAAAAAAAAAAAAATAAAAATGAGTAGAATAAAATGTTAATTATTTTGTGAAAATTTCATAATTCAAAAAAACAAAATAAAAGTCAAGCATTTCAGGAATTAAAAGAAATTCAGAATTAACTGTTTTGATTTGATTGATTATATGTATATGTAGGCCGTAAGGCAAGCTATAAACAAATAATAGGTGTTAAAAAAGAGTTACAAAAAGAGGGACATGTAAAAAACAAGTAGATTATAGAAAACAAGATTTTTGAGAGGCAACAGTTGAGCAAACTAGTTGAGAAGATAACAAATATGATAAGTGTTAGAGAAAGGTACAAGATGAGATGATATTAAAAGAGAAAATAACATTTAACTATCAATTTATTTGAATTGCAGCTTTGAAGTAAATTCCATAGTATAAAAATTACATAATATTTAGTCATAAATAGCTTTGAAATTCCACAATACAAAAACATATCCCACTGAGGCTGAGAATATAATGAGATTAAAAAAAATATTAAGTGCAGATGGATGACTGACTGAATGGCTATAGAGCAGAAGGAATAAAAGAGATGTAAAAAATGATGCCCATGTTGCTGCTACTCACACGACGCGAAAGGAACTGACGGGGGCGAAGAGGCCCGTGGCGTGGAACCGGAGCAGGGTGAGGACGAGGGGCATCAGCAGGAAGGAGACGGAGGTGCCGGCGCACATCGCCGTGTAGATGCCGGAGAGGAGCTGACCTCGACGGGTCTGCTGGCGGAAGAGCAGCAGCAGGGCGGGATCGATGCTGGGCTGCTGAAAGGGCTGCTGGATGGCGGCGATGAGGGCGACCAGCTCGGGGCACTTCCACAGGAAGATGCACATCTTCAGCAGCGAGGAGATCATCTGCACGCCGTGCATCAGGGCCTCCGAGCAGAGCACGATTTCGCTGGAGTGGCGCACGATGAAGGCGCAAACGGTGCAGAACTCAAAGCTGGTGGCCAGCATCATCACGGCGAAGGTGATCGGCGATCGCAGCACCTGATGTCGTCCGCCAGGCGGTTGGGGCTTCAGTTCCAGGCCCATCTGGCGGAAGGTGAAGCGTTGGGAGCTCAGGTCAATGAGCAGGGCATCCAGCAGCTTGGACATGTTGAAAGAAACTGTGGTGGTTGAATGGGTCGAGTTCGCTTTTTGAATGACATGAGGACTTTTGGGGACTTGGGGACTTTGGGACTTGGTGGAAACGTGTGCTGGAAAATTGTTAATTGGCCTTATTAATAGCAACTTAATTTGTTTTTGTCTTCATTAGGCGCACTAATAAAACGCTTGAAAACTGGAAAACTTGGCTAACTCTGAAACTTGAAAATGACTTAATTATACGCCCCGGGGCCTGAATCCAACCAAGTCCACACCTACAACACAACATACAACACACAACACACAACACAACACAGGCCAAGTTAGTGCGGCACCTGTTTCGCACAGTGTGACAAGTTTATTGAACCTGTGAAACGTTTTTCGCTTTCTAAACAATTTAAAACAACAATTGAAGAGTTGGCGAGCAATCAAATAAAGTTACAACTTATATTTGAAACCAACAAGTTTTGTAGGCCCAATTAATATATATTGAATTAACACAAATCAATGGCCTCATTAAATTCAATCTTAAAAAATATAAAACTAATTTCAAATCAATTGTAGTTATTGTAATAATAGTGGAGTCTTAAATTGTTCTAAAAATAATATCAATTTTAAGTAGTTTTACAGTTGTTGAATTTTTAATTTTATTTATTTTGTATTATTTTGGAAAGTGCTGGCATTACTATTAGTATCAATAAATTATTGCTCAACAACTTTTATAATTGAAATTTCATAATTGTTTTGAAATTTGTTCAAATCAAGATTTTTCTTGGCTCATTTTGTGCTTGTTGTGTTGTAAATGAAACATTCGAAAAATAAAAAAAATTATCCGTCAATATCATAAGGAAAAATAACACAAATGGAAATATTGAAAGTTGAATATTTTGAAATCGAATGTATGCATTTTTATATCTTACTGCATACATTTAGAATTTATGCTTCATGTTCTCCAACGCTGTTAGTCTAGCTATAAATAATTAGAATTTAAATTGCTATTAAGTTCTGGTGAATATTAAGTTTCAGCAGTTTAACTAATTGCTGATTTATGACATTGCGACTTGCCGCGGAAATATTTTCAACCGGTTGGCGAAACAATTTGTAATGTCAAATTAATAAAAAGCAAGTCAAGTGGTTATTGTTAATAGTTTCTTGTGTATTTTTTTTTTGTCTCTGTGAGCACTGTGCTCGATTACGAGATTCGTCAATCGATCAATCAGAGAGCTCAGCTTTAACGGTTTCAACAACGGCTTGTCGAAATGCAATTGCAACTGCAACTGCAAATGAAACTGAAGCTGAAGCTGAAGCTGAACAAGAAACTGGAACTGGAACTGCGAGTGTGATTGCGGCTCTCTCGCAGTCATGGTCATTGTCCGCTAGCGGTTGTTTATCTTTTTCTCTTTTTCCAATTTTGTATGTCATGTGGGCTGCGTGGCAATACCCTCACTAAGGGTAGCACAGCAACGTAGAGCGATTGGAAAAGTGGTAGGCAAAATTTCATTTATTCAACTGCAATATTTCCAGGAGTTTAGCTTAAGTATGGAATAAAAGTATATAGTATGTGTATTTTAGAATTCCCTTTCTAAGAGCAAAGTAGAGAAATTGGTAAAGTAGTAGATTAACTAAATATAGAAATTTGCAATTTCCATTTATTCATCTGCAATATTTTTGGACAAAAAGTAATGACAAAGCAGTAGCCAAAATAAATGTTGAGAATATCAGCATTGTAAGCTGAGTTACAGATTTGTAGATTAATATACGACAAATAAATAAAAGGTAAACAAAATAAAAGTATATGCATGCATTTATGATAAAGTAATAAATTAAAAATTATATGCAAATATATTTCTTTAAATACAATGCCTAATTGTAGAACTTGAATATTATTAATAATTAAAATATAAAAATAAAATACATTGAAATAAAATATATATTCGTAAAGTAGTAGATGAAAAATAGTCAGCAGACTGATTTGAAATTATTTAAATAGACTTTTAGCTTAATTGTAGAATGTAGAATATATTTTGTGTGACATTTTCTAAAACAAGTGACAGCAGCTACCGTTTGCTCGGTTAGGTTATTGAGTTGTCGATTGCCCCTTGGGCAAAATTGGTCGGTTCTTTCTGGTTTCCATTTTCATTTTTTATCTAAAGCGGGGCCGCTGAATTCCCGACTCGTGTGTCCGACTTTGGCATATGTTTTGACATTTGGAGGCTGGCACTTAATTTACTGCCTCACCTTTATCCGTTGCACACACAATATGCACATATCGGACCCAGACCCAGACCCAGCCACAGAAGGGGCGCCGAACGGGGCGGGGCGGGGCGGGGCGGATGCGTGTGCGAGCATTGTGCTGAGATTGCGTTGGGCTCGACTCGACTCGACTCGACTCGAGTTTAATTAACCGACTGCCAGTTGGAAACTAATTAAAAGTCTTTGCAGTTGTACAGAAATTCAATTACGAGTACTCGCTGTGCCACGCCTCCTGCACCCTGCCCCCTGCCCCCTGCCGCCCCCTGTTGGGCTGGGTGGGCGTGGGAAAACATCAAACACGTTCCAGCGAATCGAGAATGAGAGCAGCTAAAAGCCGAAACCAAACCCAGTTCAGGGTGCGTATACTTAACATGCTAATTGCATTTATCACGTATACGCCACCGGGCGAATTTCTGTGCGATTTGCAGCAATTAGGCAAGTTATGAATGTCCACTTTGATTTACGGCCAATTCACGAGTGTTTATTAGGCCTCTCAGTACAATGAGAACGCTTCCGTTTTGTGTTTTGTGTTTTGGTTTCGGTTTCGGTTTCGGTTTCAGTTTCGCTTTCAATTGCACTTGTTTTGTATTTTATGTGTGTTTTTAATGACATTTTGATTGCTGCCATTTAAGTGGTCGACGAGCCACTTTTTTTTATGATTTGCCGCAATTTGTGGCAGCTGATTGTAAACGATCGACCAGTTTTCTATTGATGTGGCACGAGCAATCGTACAACACTCATTAGCAGTCCACACACTTGTTTTTACCTCGGATCGCAACAAATTGTTACAGCCGGGGGGAATTTGTTTGAAAATTAGATGTCGAGGAAGTGTTTTGTTCGAGAATGATTTCAAATTAAAATGCAATAAATTTGAACATTTAATTAACGATTCAGGTGTCATCACTTAGTATTTATTATTAGCGCATTTGTAAAAATTAGCTAAAGCCAATTTTAAGCATTTAATATTCTCTTTATTCGAATTTTCCCATATAATAATATTATGAAGCAATCAAATTAAATTTCTTCATTTAAACAATATTATTTAGTTCTAAAATTAAATGGCCATGTTTAATTATAATTTTTGGCACTAAAATTGAATTTCCACGTTTAATAAAATATTTAGCAATCGAAATTTGTTTCTACACTTACCAATAATTTCCTCAAATCCAATCTTCATGTTTAATAAGAATATTTGGCATTCAAATTAAATTTGCAAATTTAAGATATTATTTTGCAGTCCAATTGAGTGCCTACATTTAACAATAATATTGAGTTCTCAAATCGAATTTCCATATTTTATAATATTGGCATTTAAATTCCATTTCCACATTTGATAAAATATTCAGCAATCAAATTAAATGTCTAAATTTAAAAATATTATTTACTTCCTAAATATAATTTCCATGTTTAATAATATTATTTAGCAATCGAATTAAATTTCTACACTTAACAATAATTTGTATTACTCAAATCCAATTTCCATATTTATTAATAATATTTGGCATTCAAATTAAATTGCACTTTTAATAATAAATTTAGCAGTCAAATTGAATGCCTACATTTAAGAGTAATATTGACTTCTCAAATCGAATTTCCATATTTAATAATAGTGGTATTCAAATTGAATTTCCACACTTAATAATAATATTTGACACTCCAATCGAATTATGAAGTTTTTGCCTAATTGTTTATAGCATTTGAGCATTACAAGTATTTAATTGCCACGCGTTCTACACTCGAAGCGCTTCTTCGCCAACATTGCAACTATTGCGTATTTTTGGCGCAGTTCAACCGACTTGGCTATAAATTTGGAATGTCTTGAGCTCAATCGAAGCACTTAATTATTCGCTTCCCCCTCGCTCCCCACACTCGTGAGGTGTGTGTGTGTGTGTTTGGCACACCTCTCTGACACACTTAGTGCGCTGTTGTTATTTTGGCAGCTCTTGAAAAGTATTTTACATGTTGCCTGCTGGCAAGCATTTGTCAACGCGCCCTGTTAAACAACAACCAACAAAATAACAGCCGAATTCTTTGTGGCTTAAATTTGTCTGGCAAGAGCAGTTTGTGGCTCAGAACCAGAGGAAATCCAATTTGAAATGAGAAACCCGAACACCCACACACCACATTCAACAGCTTGCAGTTTTGCTAATAAACTAACATACGACAAAACAGAAACTTTAACACACACATATATACGTAATATTTGACTACTAGATATTGGTATAATCAGGCCTAGTTGCGATTACAGATACAAATGAGCAGCATAAAAAAAAGATACCAAAAAAGGTTTTACATACTCAGAGAAGCCAAAAAAAAAACACTCAGATCAGACACTCACACCACTCACTACACTCACACATCCGTGTGCTTGTGTGCTTGGTTATTTGCCTTTCGTGCCGCTGAAAACTTTATTAATATCCAAATCGTGCGCTTAATTGAAATTTATTGTTAATGAAAACAAAATTATGGCAACGAACTATGGCCACTTGACACGAACCAAGAACCAAGTTCGGCCCAAAGAAAACACAAATCCAAAAACAGTTACAAATCCAGTTCACAATTTCAATTTCAATTTCGATTTCAATTCCAATTTGAAATTCCAATTCCAATTCCAATGACCCCGACGAACCACAGCACCAAAAATAAAAGCAAAGCAAACAGAAATAAACAAAGAACAAATTGATTTAACCGCGAGTGCACGAAGTCAAGTTACCCTTTCAATGGGCAACATTTTCATAACTGTTCTACAACAACTGCTTCAGATTTTTCATTGCAAACGTTTTAGGAAGAATTCAAGATATTCTTTTGTGCCAGCAATTAATTAACAACAACTTCTTGAGTAAACTTAATGATTAGTTTTGTACTTAAGTTGCATTTTTAAAATAAAACTAAAAATAGTGATTGACTTCATCAGTTAATATGCTAATTGTCATATTACAATATTTAGAATTACACTATTTAATTTAATCGATATAACCAAAAATGTGTTAAATATAATTAATTGCTAAAATATTATATTGGTCAGCAGTTAAAGTAATTTAATGTCACAATTTATTTTGTATCTTATTATTGGTATGTTTTAGAATGATGTTGTTTAAATTGCCTCTTTAGTTTTATTTAGAAACACAAAGTGCTTGGGTTTAGCAGTTCAAGTTATAAGCAAAAATGTGTATGTTAATATAATATTGAGACAAATGCAATAAAATTGAATGTATTTGGATGTTATGAAATTTAATTTTATAAAATACAAATTGTGACAAAAGTACCATAATTAAAATTTTGAAGCCTTGCACCATGGATTAATATTGTATCAAGAAAGACAGTAATAATTGTTTAACTGCAATTAAGCAACACAAATTTCTTTGACGGCCAACAGCTGAACTAAATATGCAACTTTGAGTCTTATTTATTTTATTTTTAAAAATGATTATTATAACACTAATTACCAAGTACGAACGAACTGTGCGACTTTTTAAGCTCGACGACAGTTTTTGCCAAGTATTCCAAATACCCCATTCAATGGCAGTCGGCTAACAATATAAAAAACACCTTCAGCGAGGGTATTAAAACGCTAATAGTGCAGATTTCGTCGCCCACACGAACCGAAAGCAGAATAAACGCAAACTCTGAATGCGAATCCGAATGCGAATGCAACAGAGATGGAGACGCAGTCTCTGAAACGGGAGTATTTACTACTGCTATTAGAGTAGCAGAGTTGAGAGCCGAGTGTCGAGTGTTGAGAGTCGGTTCGGCATTCACGAGTCACGGTCTCCGGCCAAGGGCCTCGCCAAAAACAAAAATACAAAACAAAAATACAGCTAAAAGAAAAACGCTTTTGGCTGTGGCATTAATTTGGCATTTAAGCTCATTAAGGCGACAGGCTGGGACAGAATGAATGACAGAATCTGTGGGTGGATATCTGGCTGGACAAATATCACATTTATAACTACACACACTATAAATCCACTTTTTACTTCATTTTTTGTTTGTTTGGCGACTAAAGAACTAAAATGTGTTGACAGTCGCAACTGCAGTAAACGATTTTTTGAGAACTGCCTAATTATTGCGACTAAGCACTAACTTAGTGCCTCTTAAGTGTGTCAAATTATTGTTGCAAATAAATTACTGCAAATACGAGTACTTTCAAATTTTGTATTTCAAATCTAAATGGAAAATTAAGTTAAAGTAATTCAAAACCAATTTAATTTTTGGGTAATTTGTAAATGTTTTTTTTCCTCAGCCATTAAAAGAAATAATAATACTTTATTTTAGTGAAAATAGTTTAATTGGCCTGCTTTTTTACTTTCTAATATTTATCAACATACACTTGTGAAATTTTCTAATTATTCAGCATAAAATTACTTTGAAATTTGAAGAAAGTTTTTATCATGGAATAACTTTGACAATTTTACAAATACTGACTACAAATAATAAACAAATTAAATATTTCATTGTTAATAATTACTGTAATTGTAATTGTAGTACTCTGAATACAAAACAAAATGAAATAATACATTACTATTCTATAAATACAATAAGATAAGCAATGTTACTTTAAATACGAAGCGAATTTACCTCTTTGAATAATTTAAACAACTTTTCCCCAGCATAATGCCTGATTTCAATTTAAATTCATCGTAGAGAACTAATTACAAATTACGATTCAAGAGTATAGTATTCTGTACCTAAAGATACTGCATATCTTAATAAATACTTGGAAAATAAGAACAATTTTATTTCAATATAATACAATAAATTACAATATTTGAATAATGAATATAAAATGTAACGACTATTTTTAAGAAATATACAAACATGAATATCTAGTCGCACTTATTACAGCGAATACTCCAACTTATATCGTGTTTGGGCTTCGCATACAATAGAAAACTATCTAAAGAGCCGCGGATCTCGGAGCAACTCGTAAATAAAGCTGCTTAGCAGGCAAACTTACAAGCCGATGCTAACAATCTGAAGTGCAAATAGAAGAGCAACAGCGAGTTACGAGTTGCGAGTTGCGAGTTGCGAGTTACGAGTTGCCACAGCATTCGGGGTAAATATTGAAATTTCTGAATGTGCGAAGCTCAAGGCGACTGCGTTGGCAGCGACTGCGGCAGCGGCAGAGGCAGCGACTACGACTGCGGCTTCTGTTTGTTTAGGCGCTTCCAAAAACATTTAATGTTTTCTTTGTTTTTATTTAGTGTTTCTTACATGCCTTTCACAGCCAGTTGGCAGACGGATCGTGATGGCTACCCTGGCAGCGAACACGTCTAATGTTGCCAACTAATGCAAATAAATTGTGTACAGTCACTTGCAACGCTCAACAGGCAACATGCAACCAAATTGTCATCAGCACGCTCATCATCATCATCATCATCATCATTGTCATCCGCATCCTCATCCCCAGTCGAGTCAGAGTCGATATCGTAAATTCTCGGTTCAGTTGTTGCAGTCTTTGTCTTCGCCAGCGTCTTAGTCATCGACAGTCGGCGAATCTATAAATCGACCGTCGTCAATCCCCAATTGTTATCCCAAGCGACGCGACATCGTCATCGAGATTTGCGCGATGCGTTTGAACAACTCTTAACAAATGATTGCTGTGACATTATTGCCCCACAACAACAGCCGGCAACAACTTGGACAAACAATATGGCAAACGTTTTAATACCCTGCAATAATCGTGATTGCAAAGCAAGACAATGTTTGATGAAGCAGGCACAAAAAGTAAAAATATTATTCAAAAAACATTTACAGTGAAATCAAGAACATTTTAAAGATTACAGCTGCAAATACTTTTTACAATTAAACATTGATGGGAGGTGAGCGTAAAGTAGAGACGAAAAGTAATTAATCAAATAAAATACATGAAACACAAGGCTTAAGTTCAGTAGGTATAACTGATGTAAATTTAAATTATTCTCATTTATTTTGTAAATACAAAACTATCAAAATTATCAAACAATTATTACAAGACAATATTAAAAATTTGATTCTTTAATTTTAATTTTTTAATTTACAAATATTTTTAGGGGAATTTTGATTTGTCGAATATTTATTATAATACATTATCACTCATTAGGCGGCAATAGAAAATTTAATATTATCTTTTTACTATTTTTACTTTATTGCTTTTAATAAGATGAAGGGAACTTTGGGAAACTAAAAAAGTAAATTTGTTTATGTTAACTCTTGAGTTTTAAGTAAAAAGTGATTATACCCTTGTCTGTTGATCAGGTGTGAATAGAATTCGCGCAGTGCATTTGTTCGCAAGTGTTTGTCAAGAAGTTAGTCGCTTCGAGTGTAACTCAATTGAAAGCACGCTTTAGGGTATTAAAAGCAGTTAAAAGCTGTTGTTGAGGTTGTTGCTGATGTTGTCTATTTGCTGATGTTGCTGTTGTGCTACCGTAAGCTGTTGTTGCTGTTGCTGTGTTGCTGCCGTTCTCGTTTAACTTTTGCATGTTTCCTCTTTTGCAACTGTCAATGTTAAGCTGGAAACTTGAAAATTTTAAACACAGCAACAAAGTGGCAAATACAACTGCTGTCGATGTTGTTGTTGTTGCTGCTGATTTCATTGTTGCTGTTGTCGTTTGCTTTTTGTAATGATTTTAATGCCAAGCATAAACAATTATTTTCAATTGCAACACATTCTTTTGTTATTTCTACAAAGGCAATGGCCGCCTTTTGTTGTTGTCGTCGTCGTCGTCGTCGTCGTCGGATTGTTGTTTGCTTTAGTTGCAATTGGAATTGTAAATTTGATGGCCTGTCGATTGCAGATGCAGCAGCAACAACAGCAGCAGCAGCAGATGTTCACTAAAGTGCAATTAGCGCAAAGGGAAGCGGCAAGCAGAGAGCATCGATCAGAGCGAACAAGCGATCGGCGGCATTCAGGCCTAGTACTGATAAACTGTCAGTCATTCACTCAATCAGTCAGTCAGTCAGTCAGTCAGTCGGAGTCGCGTACTCAGTCAATCAGCTGCTGTTCAGCTCAAGTCGCGCACGCGTCGCCTGCCAAACCAAGTTCGTTGCCTAAGTCTTTCGTTTTTGATTGAAAGTGCTCAGGCAGCGCTCTTTTTGTTGTTCGGCTTCTGCCGCTCTGTTAATTATGCAACCGCAGCTGGAAATGAAAAGTGCGATTCGTCAAGTGCCACATGCCACATGCCACACGCATCGCAGCAAACTTTTCTGCCCCATCATGACGCATGGTGCACAGGAATCAATATCAAAGTAATAACAGCAAATGTGAATGCGATTGTGACTGTGAGTTTTTGCCACCCGCATCGCTGCAACCTGACCAACAGTTCATTGAATGCCCCTAGCACACTTCTAGCGACAGTTGCACATTGATTGAGTGCCACACAGTGTGGCAAGTCAGAACGTGTCTGCGTTGTCTGCACTTTCCAATAGCTGCGCATCCTTTCAAGCTGTCAAAACTGTTTGTGCAGCTCTCGAGCTGAGCAGTCATTAAGGCAGTTTAGTCAGCTGAAGATTGCACGACTAGTAGCTACCCTACTTTTGTGTAGGGTACGTATTATTTTATTATTTTTAAATATTTTGTTATTTTTCAATTGTACACAAATTAGATTCAATTAATTTTAATGATAATTTCAAAACAATTTTGCGCTGAAGGCTTACGCTGTCATAGCAGAAAATAAAACAGCATATAATTGTATTATATATTATCTAAAAATAAAATAAATATAATTTCAGAATATTATGCACACATTAAATGTGTAAACATATTTTAAATTGTTTATGCTGATTTATTCAAATTTTAAACACATCACATTGGAGAAATACAATTTTTGTATTGACAGACAATTAGAGTACTATCATTTCAACTATAATAATTGCAACCAGTTGTAGTGATTAAATTATATATTTTATTATTCGATATTTGAATAGTCCTCGTACAGTAGAATTTCAACTTTTAATATGTAAATTCAATTATTCCAATATAAATATATATCTGCAAATATAAAATTATTGGTTCTGGCTGCTTGAATTATTTGATCAATCTTTATTAGACTTTTCAGTCAAATATACTTATATTATAATAACAATCAATAATCAATTATTTTAATTGAATTAAATTTTGTTTTTGTAATATACTAAAGCGTTTTAATATTCCTTCTCTGTGAACAAAACTTAAACATCCTTATATCAAATATAGATAATACTTACTATAAATCTGTTCTGACGTGCCAATTCAAATACAAACCATTTTAAATTCAATTGATTTGCATTCATACTTCAATTATAATTACAATCAATTATAGTAATTGAATTATATGTGCAATTTATTCAAATCACATTATTCTGCAATAAACGTCCACGTCAATGAGCTATACATTAATGGCTAATTTGGTTGCATTTACAAACGTATTTATTTTGTTACAGCAGAACACAAGCAGAGCTGTGTGGGAGTCTCCGCCGCTTGAAGGCAGATCTCTCTCTCTCTAAGAGGCTTACTTACGAACACTTGTTGGCATTAGCAAAATAAAGTGCAGCGAGCATTAAAGGTCTGCAAACATTTGCCAATTTGGAATATGGTAATTGTCTGCTTGGTTGTTTAGCCACGTTCGACAGCCGTTCGATTGTCGACATTGGGCGAGTGTCGCAAAAAAGACATTCTTCAAAAGGCGACGACAAAGTGTTAATGTTCATTGTTTGCAATCGCTAATGACGATCATAATAATTGTAATGACGACGACGACAACGATAATGATGATGATGAGCATGATTATTACTCATGTCAATTATTATGTAAGACAAGTTTGCTGCGCATGTCCGTCCATTCGATTGCCTGTCCGGCATCTCGAGCGAAAGCCTCAAAAGCATCGACAACAAAAAAAAAAAGAGAAATAAATAAAAACGGCGGCTACAAAATGCAATTGATTTTGTTGTATAATTTCTACAGCTTTATCTGTCGGCAGCTGCATTCAATTTATTGAAGATGCGCGGTGCTTTATTGCTGCCAACCCGGCGAGCTCCCAAGCTCCCAAGCTCCCAAGCCCCCAACCCAAGTGTCCAGAGCAAACCGAAAGAGACGACGACGAGTCTCGGATGCCACGATGTAGTTGAAGCCTCCAGCTAGCGTCAAGAGTCGAGTTGTTTAACGAGCTGCCAACGACAATGCGACACAGAGAGACACTAGCACACAGACACAGACGACACACACACACACACACACACATACTCATCTGTTTCTCATGGGTTTCGCAAACGAAAGACTTAAGACACGAACTCTTTTTTTTTTCTTTCTTTGTTACCACGGCGGCGACGAAATAAATTTATAGGGCGCGCTCGTGTCATAAAATTTATCAACCATGATCTAAATTACAATGTGAGCTTGCAGTTTTCTTTTTGCATTTTATAATACGAGTACTCGCTTATACATACACATATACATATTATATAGATATTTATATTCATATTGTTTGGGATTTTTCGCTTGTTATTCATTGCGGCTGCAAAGGCTGACAAAGGACTGCTGTCGAATGAGCAAACAATAAATCTGTCTGTCTTTCAGCCATGCTGGGGCAATGAATTGCTTCAATCAGTTGCCACTTGAGCTGCTTCGTCTGCTGCTGTTGCTGCTGTTGTTGCTGCCTCATTATCATTATCAGTCCGAGTCTTTTTCTTTGCCGCAGCCCTTAAATATTTATGGGTTGTTGCTTCTGTTTCTTTCGCAGCGCAGCTTCACCGCTTTTTCTTCTTCACTTTTAATTTTGCTAGTTACTTTGTTTGGTTTTTTTCAGGGTCAACTACTCAGACTTTGCTTATTTATATGAATAATTATTATTATTAATTAGTATTCTTCTAGGCAATTCTCAACCTCTTCAATCAGCTGTCCTTTTAGTGATTTACAAACAATGGTGGCCATTTATTTGAGTTTCTTTATGTGAAATAAATAAAAATAAAATACTTTCTTGATGTGTATTCTTTAAAATCGTGTGAAATGATTAATTTCTCAAAAATAATTATATTTTGACGAGTTTTCATTTTATTAGTCTCTTGACTTTATTTACGTTGTTGGCAGATGTAGAAATTGCTGTTTCGACAGTTGTTCAGTTTTCCGACTATTTACTGATGATTTAATTATTTATTTTGCTAGAGTCATTTTAATTAAATTGTCTGTGGAAATTTGATGACTAAATCGAATGTTGCTTGCGCTTTCAACAGACGTACAAGTTATTTATCCACTTACATGCATAGTAATACTTTCCTTTTCGCGCATTACAATAAAATCAAAGCCAGACGGCGAGCGGGGGTGTGGGATGAGGTGAAGGGGGTGGAGAAGGGGGAATACACGAAGAATCGATGTTAACCACGAACAGCTGTCAATTTGGAGTGGAAAATGTGGAGGCACAGTGAGAGTTTTGTATTTTTCGGCAGCGAGCAGCGAAAGTGAAATTGTCTTTTGCTGCATGCTGCATGCTGCGTGCTGCAAGTGTGTGTATGTGTGTGTGTGTGCCTCATGTGGCATGCAAATTGAAAAATACCCGTAAATGTTGACAATTTTGTCGAGTCTCCAAAATGAGCAGTCTGACAACAACGACGACAGGGGCAGAGGCAGTGGTAGAGGCAGTGGTAGAGGGGGCGGGGGGCAGAGCAGTTCACGATTTGCTGCGGAGCAGGAAACATTTTGTGTGCGACTGTGCAACTGCGACTGTGCAACTGTGCAACTGTGCAACTGTGCAACAGAGCAGCGTTAACCGGCCATGAAAGAGGAAATCAATGTTGCTGAGAAAAGCCGCACGACAGTTCGTCCCCCGTCCCCCTCTCTGTCCCTCCATTCGCAGGAACAACAAGCAAGAAAGCTGCTGTGAAATACGCCCGACTGCAAGATACCCTCAGAAAGGAAAACTCAATTATTTGGATCGATTTGAAAGGTATGTTTAATGAAATTTTGTCGATAATTTACACATTTTATGTAGACACTGATCGACACTAATTTGTTTTATTTTACTATTTAAAATATATAAATTTCAATTTAGAATTTACGGTCGATTATTAACGAACAATTTATTATATTTTAGCCACATTAATATTCTTTAATAAATACCCTTCAAATAATATGAACTACAATTCAGAATTTAAAGTTAAAAGTTTAAAATGTATTTATTATTATTTTGTATTACATATTTTATCATTACATCTCAGCCATATTCATTTTGACTAATGTCAATTGCCAAGAGTTGATTTCGTTTTTTAACTAATAACATATATAAATTAGAATCTAGAATTAACAGTCTATAATTAAAAATTGATTTGTCTTCGTTATTATCTGATTATATGTTCACCAACTTAATTTTGAACAAAATAAATACCTTCCTGAAACATTTAAATTGCAATTAAGAATTTGCAGCTAACAAGTTCAATTTAACATGTATTCATTATTTTAATCATGATTATTAACCAAATTAATGTGTTTCAGATTCACGGGATAAATAATCAAATACCCTTCACTAATTTTGGGTCACTGGGTATGGGAAAAGGAAAAGAAAAGTCGCACGCTTTTACTGCGAAGCGAAACCAATTTCACTTGCCGTCCAATCAATTGCGTTAGTTATGAGTGCAACAACAACTGTGGCAACAGCAACAACTGAGGAGACCGGCGACAACATAATCATGCCAATTGACAAAATGTGTCAACCCCAAACGCAGCAACAACAACAGCAAGGGGGCAAAAGGCGGTGGCGGTGGCGGTGGCAGGGGCAGCAGTTGCAGCAACAAGTTTCCTGTTGGCCAAAAGCGCGTAAATTGCTCTCCTTCATGTTGCAGTTGCAGTTGCAGCTGTTTGCTGCTGCTGCTGCTGCTGTTGTTGTTGCTGCTTACCAATTTTTCACAATTTGCAATTATTGAAACGAATCGAAACGAATCGAAGCGAATGGAATTGAATCGAATTTCTTCGATGACATCAGCAGCTTGGAGCGAGCGACTTCCTGTCGAATGTTGCTAATGTGCCGAGCATTTGTATTCGCATTTGCATTTGCGTTTGCCACATTATGTGGCAGCAAGCTGTTGCCACGGGTAATTAGTCATTGCTGCTGTCGCTGTCGCAGTCGCTGCTGCTGTTGCTGTTGCTGTCGTTGCCACACATGTTGCTGCTGTGTGGCTGCAACGTCGCATTGATTTGCACAACTTTCGTCGCGGCCTTTTGTCATACTCGTAGAATCTGTCGCTGAACCGGTTCGCAAAAGCGGTTCAACCTTTCATAACTTGCCGAAACGCTACAAGCTTCTTCGTTTTTTTTTTGTCTATTTTGCCCGCTTTTTAAATTGTGTTTGTTGCATGATTCAAAAGCTATTTTTATTTTTAATGAAGAGTTCGATTTGCAAATGTATTAATTTAAAATTGTGACCAGAACAAATTAATTATTTTTATTTGAAAGCAAATAAATTGTAATCTTTGTACTATCTTGTTAGTTTCACATAAAATTAGCTACTAAGATTGTCAGCTATATAAATGCATGGAAATATATTTTAAATTTTCCTATCTTAAACAGAAATACATTTAATAAATGTACTTTAATGGAATGTGAATATGAACTGAGTATTTAACAGAACACAAGTTCCAATATTTTTTTTTGTGCTATTTTCATAAAGATTTTGAATTCTAATTAAAATGCTTACGCAGTTAAATGTGTAACTTTTCAAAACAAAATCAAATCTTTGATTTCAGTTGACTTAAATTAAATTCTCAAATAAAATCATTCCTAATTCAAATTGTTAGTAAAACATAATGCACGATAATTTAAACTTTTGCAAGCGATGTTGGTGTGGAATTGGGGAATTATTTTGTAGTGGATTAAAGCGATGTGTTGAAGCAACCGAAAGGGCCGCGAGCCCAAAACAATGCAGAGACAAAGCGAGGCGAGGGGCATCATCTGACAGCGTATTGCATAAATTCACGAAATATAATAATTTCAGCGCTTGACGCAAGATGCAAGATGATGTTGCAAGCAGCAACAGCAACAGCAACAGCGGCAGCGGCAGCAACTTGTAGACAGCGAGTGTCATTGACTAATGTTGCATGAAGCGCATAAAGCAGGCAGCAAACCACAATAACTGAGAAACAAAAAACCAAAAAAAAAAAAAAAAAAAAAACTCAAAGCTCAAAAGCCAAAAAGCAAAACCAATCTAAAGGCAAACAAAACAATAGAACGAACGAGCAAGTTGCAAGTTGCTGCTGCCGCTCGTCGCTCGTCGTTGCAACAAACTGTGGCTTCTGCGGTTTCCGACGTCGACGTCGATGCCGATGCCGATGTCGATGCTGATGTCGATGCCGTTGCCGATGTCAGCCCAGCCCAGCCCCAAAAAGGCGACCCAATAGCCACTGACTCACTGCCTCCCCCGCCACGCCCCTTGCGCTGCACGGCGGCAACACTTTTTTGATGACTTTTTGTGTATAATTTAATGCGGCTGCATTGTGTGGCATGCAACCATATATACAAAGTCGTCTGCTGCCATTGCCGAAATGTGAATAGGTTGACAGGGTCAGCCTCCATTTGAAGTCTCGGTCTGTCTCGTTGCGCAGTGTAGGGTGCCCCGCTCCCCTCCCTATCTTGAGCACCGCCCCTCCTCCCTTTGGCGGCGGCGGCATGTGGCAATTAATTTGAGCAGCTGCCACAGCCTGACATTTGCGGCGAACGTGAAAGGGCGCAAATCTTACAATAGAAACATTTGTCGCAAGACACCTCCTCTAGACCCCTCCACCTCCCTCCCTGCCCCACACTCCCTCTCTGCTATTACCTGCTCCAATCAGCGTCCGCCGATCAATGCAACGCAGCCAATGTGGCAACATGGCAACATGGCAGTCAGGCCGTCAGCCAGACGCTTGCCTTCGATGCGCCACGTCTCTTTTAAATGGGACAACTCGGAGACGGGGCAGGCGGGGATGGAGGGGGAGGAGATGGGGTTGCGGGAGTGCGACCACTTGCCACACCAGCAAGCTGTGGCAGCAACTGGCAGCCGAATCTTGTTTTTCTATTTTTTCTATTTCCCTCTTTAAATGTCAGGAAAAATATTGCTGCAAAAAAGTCTCAGCATTCCACAGCGGCAACATTTAATAGACAAAATGGGTTATTAGGCAGCAATGGCAGCACAGTCGTGGGGGAGGAGGGAGGCAGGGCAGGGGAGATGCAACCACTCCTCGTTGCTTTTGCAGAAGAAGCTTTGCCCCTTTGCTTCCTGCCACCGCCCCCAACAACAGCAGCCGAAGCAGCCGAAGCAGCGACTGGCGAGCGACTGAGATGGGAGCAGAGCCAGCTGCAAAAATATTTGTCTCTGTAATTTGATTATTGCGCAGAAATTGACCTTTTCATACCCAGCAAAGCAGGCTGAGGGGCAGCTGGGTAGCAGCGACTAAATACCCTATAAATTCTATAAATCACACCGGATAAAGGGAAAAGACATTTAAGGTGTTTACTTGTTGTTTCAATTTTTAAATTTATTTTAGGCGATAGTTGATATGCAAGTGATTATTTTTTTTCAGTTCTTAAGAAGTTACTTTATTAATTTTAATATAATTCCAAGTATTTTTCATTTAATTTAATTTTATTTATTTATTTTGAATATCTCGATTTGATATATGTATTTATTTTTCATGCAGTTTCTTAATTATTTCCAAGTATTATTTAATTGATTTTTATTTATTTTGAGGTATCTCTAGTTGATGTGCAAGAGCTCTCTCACTTTATTTGGATGACATAAATTTTTTTCTTAAAATTAATTTATTTCTTACAATATTCATTCCAAGTATGCTTAAGGGCATGATTTTTATTTACATTTTATTTGTTTATTTAAAGGTATCTCTACTTGATGTGCCAGACATATCAAGTCTCTTACTTTCATTCTTTTTATACTTATTGCAATACAATAAATATTAAACAAAAATGTAAGATATTTTTTTGAAGTCTCTGCCATGATTAAAATTCCTCAGCGCTAAAATAACAGGCAGTGTTGCAGTGACTAAGTAAATTTTTGAGCTGTTGTTTTTCTTATCAGCCCCACCGTCGTTCTTTAGTTTTGACCCTTTAGATTTCCACACAATGTTATGCTGTTTTGTTGTGGCTTGCACTACTCTAGGGTATCTATCGGTCACGCCGTTTGCGTCACAGCAAACAAATGCAAATATTGTTTTCAAGGTTTCGCAAAGTTTTTGTTTTTTTGAATGGGAATCCGCCATAAACTAGTCAAAAGACTAGATAAAATTTCATTTGCTGTGCTCAATGCCAGCACGATTCGACTTAGACTTTAACGGCGGCTGAGGCACAACTTGGAAATTCCACGCCTCAATTTGATCGGCTTTGTTGTGTGGCATCTTCAGTCATGGGAAAGAAATTCGTCGTTGACTAACTCAACAAAATGCCTACAAAATCATGTCTTACAAAATGTGGCAGTCCAGGGCTAAGCAATAGCTTAAAGTATTTATTTACAGAACAATTAATACAATATGAAAATTGTATTATATTTATAATATAATACCATAAATGTTCAAACATATTGTGGATATGTGTATATTGCAGTTCATTTCATTGAACAATAAACTAAAATGCATTTTATAAAAATGTATGTGTTATATATAATTTCAATGTGTATATAGCAAAATAAATGATTTTATAATCAGAATAAATTAATCTAAATAAAATATAATTTAAAATCATTTAATATGTGTTACAATATTCTATATAAATTAAATACAAAATAAGAATGAAATATCTATTTTTCCTTGATATATCATAATTAATTAATGTATAATGAAATGTAATACAAATTACAATAATTGATCAGCTTGCAATAACCATTCAAGATAAAATCGATATTTTCTTAACCTCGTATCTAAAGCGATCCATTGGGAGCTGTTAGACTGTCTGTTTCGACAACTGTCGGCATTAAATGCAGTCAAAAGATCGCGACAAATGTTGTACTTATGTTGTGTTTTTTCTTGCAGGTCATAAAATCAATCAAAACAAATGGAAAAAAGCAAGTCAAGCAATTGTTGTGGCATTCGAAAGTTGTTGCTGGAGATGGCGATGGAGATCATGACTTCGATGGATCGATGGCGACCACATGGACCGCAGATGCATAATAAATGTCCTATGATTGTCAAAGTGCTGTCAAATGTCAACGAAATGTCAGTTACATGGTCGCATGGCAAGCGATTGCGCTCCGACCAGATCATCGATCGGTTATCGATGATCGATGAATGCCAGAAGCCAGCTAGACACTTGACTCAACTGATCAGGGGGCGCCTTAAGTCTAACGCTGAGACGGCCTTGACTTTCAGTGAAATGTCAAACGGTGAGAAGAGAGACAGTAATTGAGCGCTGAAGAGAGATAGAGAGAGAGAGGAGGGAGAGAGTTGAATGGCATTAAGCACTTGACTCGAACGAAAACAAAAAGTTCATAAATAAATAGGCAAAGCAAAATGAGACAAGTGAAGTGAATTTCAATTGAATTCAATTCAATATAATTCAATTGAAGTGAAGTGAAGTCGCGTCGCGTCGAATCGAATCGAATCGATTCAATCACTTGGACAAGCCGTACAAATTGTATATATTAAACGGATTTATCCGGTTAAGCCGGACAGGGACACAAAACACAGCCAGACTTTTATGCCATATGCCATATGCCATATGCCAAATGCCTGATTGGACTTTTAGCCTCATGCCACGGCGGGTTCAACGCGACAACAATCGATGATCTCAAGGCTGAACCTTGCCTCGATTCTAATATTCCGAAATGCCAAAAGAACCCAGCACCAGCAAATACCACGCAACGTATCAATATGAAAAATGAATAGCCGAGCACGACAAGCAAACAAACAAATTACCAACAATTGCCATTAAAATATGTTTTCATTAACGTTTAATTGAGTCGAGAGTTTCTAGCCCAAAAGTCGTGCCTTGAGATGTGCGCGTGATACAGTTTCTAGAGCTCTAAGAAATTACACAAACATACATTACAAATAAACTAAATAAAAGAAAGATAAATAAGAAAATAATTAAATACATTTTCAAGTAAATGGAAATATTAAATATATATAACATTATTAGTTTATAGTTTGTTTCTTTCTTTTTCAAGTAATTGTCCTATTATGTCCATATTTTTTAATTCCTAATTAAATTTAAAAAATTGTTTTGATTATTTATTAATTTTTTTTAAATTTCCTTGATGACAATAACCTATTTATATCATATATTATTTGTATATTTATTTTTTATTTTTATTTATTTTTAATTTCATTTGGAACGACAAAGAATGACAAATAATTGTTCTATTAAATTAACCATTTTCTTAAATCCTTTATTTATATTTATTTATGTTCTCTAGCATTTCCTTTAATTTTCGTGCCACGAATTCAAGTCGCGCAAGCGATAGCTCTCATGAGTTCAATTTGTTACTACACATTTTATTTGTATTTTTTTTTTTGCGCATGCCATAAGCCAATGGCCAATGATTGTCAGCGTCGTCGAGTGTGATTGATTGATGTACGGATAACGCAGAGCAGGGCGACTTGGGACCGATACCACAATGGAGATCCGATCTCGGCGATGGAGGGGCAGTTGTGGGCTCCAGTTCAGTTCGGTTGCGAGTCTAAGGCCCACTCACAAGTCGAGTAGCTGCCTACCCTATTCATTATTGTTCGCTATGGCGCACCCAAATTTGGCGATTCTAAGACGACGACGACGACGGCGACGTCGACGACCACTTAAGCGGCCGACGCTGGAGCTGAGATCAATTTGAGGCGATAAGATTAGAGGGCGGCCAAGCGAATTGTGTATGGAGCCAATTGAACGCCCACAGCGTCGCCAAACAACACACAACACTCAACACACAACACACAACACACAACACAACATGAACAGCACAGCACAGAGCACAAAGAGCGTAAAGCAATCCCAAAAATAAAACAAAAACCTAAACTTTGCTACATAGAAGCATCGGGCATTTCTCAATACAGCTATGCACAGTGGTCAAAATGTTGCGATTTAGATTATAAACTCATTGTAAACTCGTATTAAAATATCACTTCAATTTAATCTCGGCCTTGTTGTGTAGCATTTTAAATTAATTAACATAACTAACATTTTCTTTGCGATATACATTTTATATCTCCAATTGCTCTGAGAACCGAACTAATTTATGTGTAAATTAATAAATGTTTTGTGTATAAATTTCGTTTGTATTAAGTGAAGTGAAGACATATGAAATAACTTATAATGATCAATTTAATGATGACAACTTTGTTGGAATAATGTTCTTGTTTAAAATTTGAGTTTCTGATTATTATTTTTAATGTTTCCAATTTTCTATCAATCATAAATTTTTGAAGTTTAACTGCTGACTTAATACAGCAATATTTTGTATTTTTTTGACACCACTAATTAATGCGTACCGAAATAAATGAAGTATTTCAGTGACTGAATTAACTTTTTTGAACAGCCTGCCATAAATCGATGTTTTTAATTCCTTGCTGAATTGAGAAATATATTTGTATTCGCTAAAATTTTTAATTTTAGTTGAGTGTTATTTGCATTTTCGAGTACTTTTGCGACACTGTGGCGCTGTGGCTGAACGTTGCTTTAGCATAAGTACGTACTTCTTTGTAAGCTGGGCTTTTGTCTGCGAATATACAAATACGATTGCTCTGGGACGTCGTTCAATGTATCGCACATACAAATAAGGAAGCAATTTGCTATGGCTCTGGGCTGGCGCTGCGAAAGGGGCTGTAGCAGGGCGGGGCGGGGCGGTGCGGTGCGGTGGGGAGGCGGTGCAATTGCGTTGTGTTTGGCTTTGTAGCGAGTAGGAAACGAAACCTAAGCCAAAAGCTGCGGACAAATTATGCGGAGCGACGACGACAACAGCAAAGGCGACAGCGACGGCGACGGCGACGGCGACGCCAACGCAGCAGTAAACGAAAGACTTAGGCAACGAACTCAATGCTAAGAATTTTTTAAGCGCATGCATTCATTTATTATAATAACAGCAGTCACAATGCTGCCACATGCCACAAGCATGTTGTAGTGGCCGTAAACCAACGCAGGTTGTCACAAATCGTTGCTGTTGTCGTCACTGTCGTTGTTGTTGTCGTTGTCGTTGTTGCTGCTCCTTTTGGCTGGCCGCATGTCAAGGACAACGCTGCGGAGGCTGTTGGGCAAAGGTGATGCCAAAGACAATGCTGCACTCATTTGCATAACAACAACAACAACAACCACAACAACGAGCGAACAAACTAACGGTCAAAATGCTTAAGCAAACAATCGCAATTTGGGTTTTGGGTTTCAGTTACCGTTGCAGTTGCAGTTGCAGTTGCAAGAGGCAGCGCATTGTCAAGAGGCAGCAAGAGGTGCGGCTCGTTGGGTCACTCAACCAGTCAGTCAGTCAGTCAGTCAGTCAAGAAGTCAGTCAAGAAGTCAGCCAGGCAGTCAGTGACTCGGGTCGATTCGAGCCGAGTTGGAGCTGCCGGAGCAGCAGCTGCTCTTCATATTTCTGTATCAGCTGCAACTCAACTGTTGTGGGTCGCGCTTATCGCGATTGTCCGCCAACGCTGCATGACTTGCAACAGTGGGGCAAGTGAAGAGTTTTGCATAGCTAAATATTTATTTATTGTATTTTGATTTTTATTTATCTATTTATGTACATATATGAGCATATGCAGAAAACGTCCACTACGACAAAATTAATGGATTCAGCAAACGGATCAGCAAACGAAAAAGATTTGTGGAACTTTTAAAACGTTCGTGATGTTACGTTAAAATTGAATTCTAATGTATGTAAAATAACTAATAAAAAATATTAATAAATCGAAATAATTTTAGAAATGAACTCAATTTATTTACGATTTAAAAATATTATATTCCAATTTGTCACAATTCGCTGATTTTCGAATTTAACTTAATCATGATATAATATTGAAATATAGTTATAAACTTAAAATTGTTAAGTCAAGTACTTAATTGATTTAATCACGTAACTTACAGTGGTTACTTTAATTTACAACATTTTACAATTTTTATTTAGAAGCAAAACCTTTTTTTAAAATATGTGCCTACATATTATTTATTATTAATCTTATTTATTTGGAATTTGCACAGAATATTAATCAATTTGTGCCACTGTGCGCGGCAGCTATTAGAAACTAACAATGTTTTGCGTAAATATTTGTAAATTTTATCGATGCGCCATTGTTCAGTTGAATTAAACATTGTTATTGTTGTTGCTCCCACAGAACCGAGCAAGAAGCTCATAGAAGTTGCCGTCGACGTCTTGGAACCCAGTTAAAAGTCTCAGGGCTCTGCTTGGCATACGGTAAATGTTTAGCGGGGCTTGCATAATGGATGGTGGCATCGGATCGCATCGCATCGCTTTGGATCGCATCGTGAGCCAAGCAAGACAAAGCCTAATGAACTTCCGTTTTGCCAATGATTTTCTGTGTCAATTGCCAATTAAACTTTTGCGACTGAGAAGCTGCCAAAATAGATAAAGAAAAACGAAAACGAAAACGCTGAACAAAAAAAAAAGAAAAACAATTCAAAGACAACCCGGCCCCGTTTGGCAATTAAGAGTTACGTGAGCTCCGGCAGAAGACATCGGATTGACAGAGATATAGAGACATACCATTCACAGACAAAAGCCTTTATTACAGAATACATAATTGGGGCACTCACAGATTATGGGGCAATCAGCGGCGTCGAGTGGAGACGCCTCAATTAAATGTACGAACACAAAGTAAACGATCAAATCTTGTTCATCTCTTTCATTTACGTTTCGTACCTTGCTTGATTTTGATAGATTGCGCAGCTAGTTAGACATTTGATTGCAAAAAATATCTATATAAATATATTAAAATAATCTCAATGTTAAATTAAAGAGCATAATGAACCTAATTTGTATAGGGTTTATTAAGTATGATACAAAATATTTATTCAAAATTATTATAGATAAACAAATTACTGTTTTAAAAATGTAAAGATTTTAATTGCCGATTATCTCAAAGTAAAAGTCGCAATTCTTCATATATATTTTGGCTGCTTTACATATATTTGTTCTTATTCATATTTTTTTATAAACATAAAATGTTGCAGGCCTCGTAAAATCTGTCAAAATGTATTTTATGAATAGACTTTTCTCCGATTTTGTTTATCCAACTTTGAAGTTTAAAAGACAGTGGAGAAGGTCACATGGAATGCTTAGAAATTCGCAGCTATATATTCTCTATATACTCTGACTATTAAAATGGCATTTTTCAATGGAATTATGCATTGGGTTTTTCCACATTAAATTGCCTTGTATTTAGGTATTTAAAGTATTTTATTCATTTTTTGTGTTTTCTATTCGCATTTTTTCAAGGCAAATATAATGTATTGGTTTTTATATACAATGTAATAATATTATTATTTACGAACCTCATCATATTTTCTCAAGGGGAATATAGCATTATTTTGTTTTTATATTGTATGTTATATCTTCTTGTCAAGGGGAATATAATATACTAGATTTCTCAGAACTTTACTTTACTTTATGAAGATTATTTTCATTTATTGAACATTTTCGTATTTGGTCAAGGGTAAAATAAATTTGTTTTTCATATATTGTATATGTATTTATGTAATACTATTATTATCATTTTATTTACTGAGCATCTTCTTGTCTAGGGGAGTAAATAATGTGCTAGGCATTGTGAATACATGGTGTTGAGGCTGGTCGTGTGTCTGTTCTTGACTGCATCAGCGCTGCACTTGAGCGATCAGGTGATCAAAAATTCAAGTTGGGTCGAGTGATTGACCAATGAGACAAGTGCAAAACAGCGAAAGAACAACAAGAAGTCACTTCATAATCAATTCATTTGTGTGCAAAACACATTTCAATCAACTGGAGAACATAAATGGAATTTAAATTGAACCCGAAACTGAAATGCAAGATTTCCATAGAGTTCGTATTGTGGACGTGATTGAATGATGGCCAAAAGCATTAGGTCGGCAACTCAATTAGACGAGACGCCCACGCAAATTCGAGTACGGATTGGATGGAATTGGTAATGGAATTGATGATGGATTTGGTTGTGGATTTGGATGGATGGGTTGCTTTGTTTTCTGATGCGTTGCCAAGTTCAACTGGCAGCTGACGGACCGAAAATCAAGTTCTTCTCAATTACATAGACGACTTTTGGGGTCTCTCGAGTGCCGCACTTGACACACGCGATTAACTGGCTCGAGTTGTTGTTGTTGTTGATGTTGTGGCAGCCACGGTGGCAATCTGCCCTGCTGTGGCTGCCTCCGCTGCTGCTGCGGCTGCTGCTGGTCGCATGTTGCAGCTGAGCACAGCAGTGATTGTTGATTTAATTAACGAGCTCGCTTTTGATCGCTCTGAAAAATCAATTGCTCTGCTCTGCTTTGCTCCACTTGAGCTTGGATTTCATCGCTGCTCTCGTATCTCACAATATTTTGTTGTGGCTTTTAGAAGACATTGAGGCATTGAATCGCATTGCGGCTCCAATTCAAAATTCATATAACATAATACACATTGCAATATTTGCTTTATGACTGCCGTTTATGTTTCTGCCTCCTTCTTTATTAGCACAAATGAGCTCGCTTCGCATTGGTTTCTCGTCGACTAGTTAACTTATTACATTCTTATGAATACGTATACATTATCCACATATCTGTCAAGTGGCAAGCGAACAGCGAACAAGGTTAGCGCCGAGCGTGGTGTGTGTGCGCATACTTATTGGACTCAATGTAAACACTGATCGACAGATATGCGTATGTGACGCACTTTGAATACACAAATCCAACAAAACAACTACGATTGAAATACATAATGTTTACAACTCGGAATTATGTGCTGTCTGTACTTCAGACATCTAAATACGAATTGAGCACTTTATCACTTACTTTAATTATATTCAAAAATTAATAGTCTAGCTTTACATGTAACGAAATTTCTATGTCGACCTGAAGGTTTAGCAACCCAAGAATTTAATTCTAGGTTACGATTTATAATCAAATAGATACGAAGCAATTTCATTTACATTTTTGACAAGGCGACAACTCTTTGAAAGTGTTTCCTAAAATACGCAATCACAGCCTCATTTTATTTTAAAGTCGAAGTTGTTAAACTAAAATTAGTACATTAAAGCTTTAAAGCGTCTTAAAGCTTAAAGTCTGCAAGTTATAAATTATTAATTAATGAAATAAAATATAAACTAAGTTTTAATACATTTCTTTTGGTATTATTTTATTAATCGATTTGCCATTGGCGTTGTTGTCATTCACACTTTCTGGCTGTCAAAAATAAATTAATTCATTTCGAGTTTGGTGAATACTCATGAGGCTAATAACAATTATTACTGAAAGGCGGAAGCAAAAGTAGAGTGCAAGCCTGAGAGCCCAACGTAACCCAATTTTAAGTATAATATATGTATCTCACGGTTGTAATAATATTGTTCGACAGATGACATTTGTTCAAGAGAATTGCTGCAACCATTTCTGCCTGCAGCAGCTAACAATGCAGCTTCATTCTGCAAGTAGAATATTTAATTGGGAATTATTTGTGAATGCCATTTTTCCTAACTTTCTGCATAAGTTGTCTATAGAGATGATGGTTGAGTATATATGTTACACTACTCCAGCCATGTAAAAATACCCCCACATACCAATCATCTATCATTTAAATAGATTTTAAATACATATGTGCTTAAAACATAATTAAATAAATACACGCGATACAAGCAAACATCTCTGTACCAACCCTTATACCTTTGAATAGATGGTAATAAAGAAATTATAATAAATGCTCTACCCCATGATTGTAAAAGAATTTGTAAACACCCGCCATATAATTTACCCTCTATACCTTAGGTGGATTGTATATAAATCGTACATACAAAAATAATTAAATACTCTTGATGGTTTGGATGTCATGACTAACTATTTATTAATTTTGCATATCAAAGGCACATTCGGAATGTTAAGAACTATGATCGAGAAGATGGCAACGATTGCTCTTGTCTTCGTCTTCATCTACATCTTCATCTTCATCTTCGTGTTTGTCTTCGTTTTCTTTTTCTATGAGTTTGTGTTCATGGCTCGGCTTGGGAACTAGGCGAATCGCATGCACTTGGCCTTCTGGGTGTAGGTGACGGCGCCGTACTCCTCGACGATCTGGTCGATGGCGATCTTGTTGAGGTTCTCGAGATAGAGGCGCGTCTTGCGCGACTGGATGATGTAGCTGATGACGTCGTGCATGTTGCTGAAGTAGAGGAAGCCGGCGGTGCCGCAGCTGAGGTCCAGATACCGGAAGCGATTCACGTCGCAGGTGCAGCCGTCGTACAGGAAGTAGATGAAGTCGTTGTTGTTGTGGAAGCGGAAGACGACATAGTTGCCCCACGGCGCCATCACGAACACTCGCTCCGCACAGCGGAATCCGGCACGCAGCAGCTTGCAGATGCTATCGTAGCACCCATTCTCAGACCCAACGACGGCCATCGTCTCCGGGATGCGCAGCAGGGCCGGGTAATGATTCGGCTGTGCCCGCAGCACGTCGTGGGGTCCCGTGGTCTCTGGACAGGGGTCCAGGGGCTGGATCTGCTTCGGGGGCTCTGGGCAGGGGGGGCATTCCTGCTGCACCGCCACTGGGGCCACAATCGTCGCCTTCTTCTTGCCCTTCTTGCTCTTCCTGCCCTTGCCCTTGCCCTTCTTGCCCATGGCGCTTCTCTTCGCTCAACCTCAACCTCAACCTCAACTTCAACCGCAATTCAAACTAGCAACGCAATCTTCCTTTGCATGTCTAGAATTCTATGCCGTTCCCATTAATAAATAATAATCTTTGCCCTCCTTGGGTACTCACCTCAATCTGGATGGTTGAGAACTTTAGTTGCGAGTTTATTTCGAAAGAAAAAGAAAAAAAAACTGCAAGCCAAAACTGAAATTTTTTGTTACTCCAAAAATTAAAATTTTTTTGTCTCCAATTTTTTTCCGAGAGTTTTTTTTTTTTATGTGTACTGCTGTACAACCAGTTCTGAACTGAATGTGTTTTCTCTCAGCTCCTACACAGGTCACCTCGTATCCCTCGAATCAAAGGCTACTTTGACCCAATAAATTTTACAACAAAATATTTGTTTGAATTCGATATCGATATGTATCGAGTGTCATCGAATTTTTTGAGTTCTATTCCATTTTGTTGTCAATGCAAATAATATTGAGACTGGTGAGATGGAAACAAAATTATAGTAAAGGAAAACGATAATATTAAATTTTATTTTTGTATAATTTAATAAATTTTGAATAAAAATAATTGATTAACTAATATACTTTAACATTGTATTAGCTAACAAATTCAGGAATTTGAAATGTTTAAATTGAATTTACTGGCTGCAAATGCTGGCCATGTTCTCGCTAATCAAAGTCCGCAAACATTTTCCGAGACGAGCAAGTAATTAATTTTGTAGCAACTACTTGAGCAAACTGCTGCGCCGTCTGTCCATCTGTCCATCTGTCTGGCTGCAATTTACCGGCCAGTCAGACTGATAACTGAGCGCACACAGAAGATGTAAATGAAGCAATTGAAGTGGCCAAGCGACCATCAAATGGCCAAACATGAGACGCCAATTAATTAAGCTGTCTGCGCAAAGCACTTGACAGCGGGGCGGGGGGCGTAAGAAGACTCCAAATGCTGCTCTGAGGATGAGGTGCCACAGCAACTGCCACAGCAACTGCAACTGCAACAGAGTCGCAGAGTCGCAGATAGATTCTTGGGCAATCAAACGTGAAGCACGATTGCAAAAGGATCTGCGGAGAGTGACATCGAACACTCGCCTGACACTGTGGCAACAAACAAAACCAACAACAAAAACAAAAGTGAATGTCTGCCACAGCAATTAAAAGTTGTGGCGCCTCAGACCCTTGCCACAGAGTGCCAACAAGCAGCAACAACAACCCCGCCAACTGCAAAATAATTAAAGCTCACAAAGCCTGAGAAACAACAACTACAACAACCAGCAGAAGTAGAAGAAGTCGTAGAAGTAATGACAATAAAAAACCCGCTGCCAAGCCAAAGTGTGATTACCCTGCTAAAAAAAAAATAATAAAATGATGAATCTGTTGATGATTTTACCATATTTAAGTTTTATTTCCCATACAGCGAATCCGGTTTATAATTAATTTATAGTTATAGTCATTTTCTAGACAATTAATTTTATTTATAATTAATTTACATTTTAGAATAATTCACTAAACGTTGTATATTTATTTAAAATACAGTACAACTAGAGGTCATTCATTTCACTTATAATTAATTAATAATAGTTATAGGATAATTCAGTACATTCTATATGTATTTTCCAGTAGTAGCAGTAGAAATTACTGAATTTACAATGAATTTAAATCAGCAACTAAGCATACTTTAGCATTTTAAATTAAATTAATATTTATGTAATTTGCATTTGCAAACACATATTCAGGTGGATTTGATCATGAAAAATAAAATGTTTAACTGGCATATTTGCAGCAATTCCAATTGATTTTTGCCATTAAATCGCCATTAGCAAATTTAATTAATTTTGTAATTTATCACATATTGTTTAAGACAACACATTGCCAATGCCAAGATTCGTACTATAGAGTATACATAATGGTGAATAGAGAACCTGTTGTCTACTTGTACAAAGTATGAAATATTGAACAATGATTCCGAAAAAAAATTATTTATTCAATTACCGCATTCGAATTGCAAGTGGCGCGTACAGTGGGCTGAGCTCCAAGAATATTTATGCAACAATTTTGCCAAATTCAATATGCTTTTCCACACAAATCTCTCGCCGGAATCTGAACCGACTTCTTTGCATCCCCGGCATATATATTTTGCACATACTATTTCTAGTTTTATTAGATGCTGCTGTGCATTTTATGGCCAGCTTATTTCGAGCACCAATTTACGATGTGGTCTGCAGGAGAGGAGCGACTAGTAAATACCCTGTAAATTAGAACAATAGTCCAGAATGATTGGAAGTGATTATAATCAATGTGTGATGTATTTTTTTTTATAAATATATCTTTTTTGTGTATTTATTTAATATGTAACATATTTTTAAATGTTGTATTCATGTATTACTTTTTTCCTAGCACTATAAGCTTAGCTTCAAAACTAATACTTGAGCAGTATTTGACATTTTTTAATATTTCTAATTATAATATGAATAATACTTTTATACTCTTATCTTTATTTCACTTTTTTGTTTACCTAGTTCAAGTTCATTTGTTTCAATTTAAAATGATGACTTTTTATTTATTTTGAAGTCATTTGATAATTTATTCGAAGTCGAGTGGAGAATGAACCACGAATGCAGAGTAATATTAATATTGCTTAGTTACAGATTTACTCTTTGCTTATTAAATTCAATATTATATTTATGCCCTGACCTTAATTTAATATTGTAATTCTTCAATGTCGATTTTAAAATTGAACAATATACAAAATATTATCTAAAATATAAATCTAAATTCGCAATTCATTGATATTATTAATGCTTGCAAATATATCCATATATTGTTTTCAAATAAAGTTTATATATTTTTGTTTCAGTTCCTCCGTTTCTCTCTGGATTTCACGTTGACTTTGGCTAGTCGAACATGTCCGCTTGGCAGTTTGACAGTTGGTGGGCAAAGCTAGTTGGCCATGGTAATAATTTGGAAGTCTTAAATTCAATTTGCAGCCAGTTTCCCACTGTGCAAATAATGCCAGACGCTTCGCACTCCAATCTAATTGTTGCAGTTGCAGTTGCATTCCCAATTCCAGACGCCGCGGCGTGTGGCATTTGCCGCGTCTATTGGCTGCAGTTGTTGCCGGTTGTGCGGCAGCACAATTTGCATCGTTAATTTGTTTGGCTCGTCGAAGGTAACAGGGGGCAAGCAACGTGCGGCAAGTGGCAAGTGGCCAGTGGCAAGTGGCAAGTGGAGAGTGGCGACTCCCCGGCGACAGTTTCGCTTGCTTCATTCACAACGTGCAGCTTACCGCAAACAACAAGTCGGATTGCGGCATCGCTTTTGGGTGCTGCCGTGCCACGTCATGAGCTTGCAACGCGCCACAAGCAACTCGGCAACTCGGCAGCTTGGCAACTTGGCAACTTGGTAAGCATGTGCAAATATTGGGCTCTCAGCTGGTGTCACAAGCTGCCGCGGGGCAACCACTTGGCTGTCATGATACGAGTGTGCGGCATCTTCGGCCGCCTTGCAACTGCAACTGACACTGTGGCAAGTCGCGAGTTGCAACAGCTGCCACCACAGCGACAATGTTTGGCTTTTGCTTCCGCCACGAGACGCGTTGACTGCAAATTCCCAACTCCCAACTCCCATCTCCTCAATCTCTGTTCCTTTGCCCCTCTCTCTTCCCTATTTTCCTTCTACACAGGGAGAAAAAAACTGTTCAAAAAATGTGTTCATACTAACAACCAATAATTTATTTTAAAGCAGTTTACAGTTTTGTTATCAAAAGAATCTCTATTTTCAATTATTTTGATTTATTTATAAATATTTTAAAATGTCCAAAAAAGTTTATAAAACATTTTAAAGTCTGAATTAAAAAAACAAGAAAACCAATAATAATGGATAGTAAGATTTAGCTTCCAGCAATAAGCAGCAATTAAATTAAAAAAATAATATAAATTCATTATATTCTTATTGATGTTTGTTTTGCTCAATATTATTTATCATTGTTTTTTTTTTTTACTTGAATTGCTCTTGCTATAGAATAACATTCTACAATTTTTGTATTGCGTTATTGCGGCATGACAGTAATTTTTTCTTACTGTGTATTTCACCCCTCACCTCTCGGCACTTTCCCCCATTTTCGCCAGTTGCAGATGTTGCAGATGCATCGCTGTGTTGCATGCTGATTTTATTGCTTCATCTCCAGCTGCAGAAAGAAGGAGAGTTTAGCTAATAGGCTGAGCAGCACCGCCTCGCTTGTGGCATGCCACACACACACACACACACACACACACACACACACACACACACACACACACTCTTACACTCGTTGCGTATTTATTTTTGCTATGCTGAAGCACCTCTTGCCTCTACTTCGCCCCTTTTCCCTTTTGCATTTCCCTTTCCCAACCTTCCTCCACTTGTGTCATATTCAAGAGTTTTAAGTTAAGCGCGAGCCAACCTCATTATGTAAGCAGCCTCAGCTAAACCCCAGAGTCCCAATCCCAGTTGCCGTCATAGTCATTGTGGCAGCCCCTGTTGCAGTTGCAGTTGGAGTTGCAGCTGAATTCAGGTCAACGCAGTGTAGGAGTCAAAGCAAACATATTTTGCCACTCTTGCGTCTGAATAATATGAGTGCTGTGAACTATGATCTGGGCATTGCAAAATCTGCAAGATCTATGGGTTATACAATATAATCTAGTGGTGTCGAATGACAATGAACAACTTGTGATCGGGGCAAAATAATAAAATACAAATAATTTAAGCCTTTTAATACGTGGAAATTTTTTGTTGCATCTTTGTTGTAGCTTAGCTGATTCCAAGTAAGAGAGTGAGATAAAAAACAAAAGTAGTTTTGAGTTTGTCCACAAAACAAAATTGATTTTGTCTTACTGATTTATAATATATATAGTTTATGGTTAATATTTCAAAATATACCAGTTCAAAATTGGCTATTCAATTTTCACATATTAGTTTTGTATAGAATATGCCTTTTGCTGACACTGTGTCACAAAGCCTTTACAAGAGGTTGGCCATTAAATGTAGATAGATCATAGATCACTTCTGGATCAATTTGAATTTGAATTTGAATTTGGCACAAATTGAATTCAAATTTTGTGCTAACAAATTTTTAAAATTTGAGTGGAATTGGTAAATTGCCCATTTCAAATTGGAAATCTTAAATCGCTTAGGCTTTCAACTGAAGTAATAAGCATCGAAGGCTTTCGTGATGCGCCACCATTTTTATAAAGTCAAAGCCTCAAAAGTATGCCGCATTTTTTAAAAAGTGGAGAAGCTGTACGTTTTCACACACACAGAACATTTTTGTGGCTAAAACTGTCAAAACGACTAGAATAAACAACAAAATGCGTACCGTAAAATTTAGTATTCTATATATAGTATAATTGACATTTCATTTGCAAGACATCAAAATGTAGCACATAATATACAATAAACTGGGATGTCGACATTTGACATTTCAGTTGGCTATTTTGCACAGAGAAAAGTGCGCATTGCGGAAACTGTGTCACATAACTTCTGCAGGCGACTGTGAAGTACCAAGCGAACATAAATCAGCAGCAAGTAGAAAGCAGCCAACAGAAAACACTGTTTGGACGGTTGCAGTTCGTGTTTTCGCTTTGGACTCTCAGCTTTCACAGTCTCTCAGCGATGCTCTCTTTGCACTTTGGCCATCAGGGCGAAAGCAAAATGCTTTCTGGCTGCTTCATTCTGTTCGCCTGGTGTTTTCTGTACAGTCAGCGAAGAGTCGCAATGATGAGTCACAGACTAATCATAGTTTGATATTACTATTTTCGGTAAAGTCTGCTAAACATAAAATAAAGCTAAATAAAGCGCTGTTCAAAGATTAAAAATTTTTTAATTTGACAGGATAAATGCTGACTTGGCATCTCTGAACTGCAAAACATTAAAAAAAAATATTGAGATTGCGTTGCTCTTAAAATATTTTTTATTATAATAAATTTTCCTGCTCTAAGTGGTTCGATTTGCCATGGCTTAAAAATCGAAATAAGCTCAACGTTCTGGGGTTTTAACCTTCGCTACATTTTCAATGTAATTTTTGGCTCAAGCTTCAAACTTCGTGCCGCAAAGCGACAGCTTAAAGCTCATGTTGCAAGTTCGTGCTGAATAAGTTTAGGCGCAGCTTTTCGCAGGGGAAATTGCAATGAATAAGTACGAATACGAGTGTGAGTGCGTTGTGTGTATAGTTGAATATTTACGATACGCTTCTCAATTGGTCATAAGTTGGCACTCAGCTCCTGCTCCTGCTCCTGCCACCTGCAGCGTCCACGATTCGCATGCCTTGAACCAAAAACAGTTGCTTGCACCACGCAGCGTGGCAAGCTGATTGGGATGAGAATTGGGAATGCGATTGGGATTGGGATTAGGAATAAAGAATGATGATGACGATAAAGAGGGCAACACTCCGAGCACTTGAGTTAGGGATACGCTGACAGTTGAACGACGCTGCCAAAAAAACACAAGAACAACAACGAAACCGAAAACAAGTTGCAACAAATCTGGAGCGGCGCCACGGAGTCTGCGGCACTTGGCTGCGGAACGGAGTCATTGGGTCAGGCAACGCATTGAAGGACGCCAAGTTGCAGTAGTCATAACGCAAAGCGAACAACGAAAAAAAAGTGTGGCAAACTGTGGCGCCAACGCGGCACAGTCGAGTATATCGGGTTGTGGCATGTGGCATGCTTGAATGCGGCAGGTAGCGAAAATAAACATGGCAAAATGCAAAACGCGCTTGCACACAAATCAAACATCCGGCGAGGGAGCTGCCGCAATGAGGAGAGCAGTGCAAAGGGGCAAGGGGCAAGGGGAAAGCGGAAAGGAGATGGCGTGGGTTGGGGCATGTTCGATGGGGCTTGCCCCATATTAAAAAACTTTCAAGTGGCAAGCAGCGAGAGCAGAAGGAGAAAAGAACCGAAGCAACAACAACCTCGTGCTTGCTTCGACTTGCTTTTGCCTTTAGCCTGCCTTAATCCTAATCCCAAACTCAGCTCCAAATTGTATCTTTAAGTTGTTGTTGTTGTTGTTGTCGTGGCGCTTGCCTCGTTTTACGAGTTTCCTGTTCAATGAAGTTGCACGTGGGCAGACCAAAAGAATTGTTTGTTATCGTTACACAGCATCAGCTCTACATACATAATGTAACTCCTGCCCTGCCCTGCCCTAGACCCAGACCCAGACCCAGACCCCGTCCCGACCTGACCTGACCTGACCTGCGTCTTGACCTCCGCAGCGAGGCGGCTCGCTTGGTAAGCGCCTGCTAATGGCAAATATCCATAAGTTTCATATTGAGAAAGGAGCATCAACCGAACAGAACAGAACAGAACCGAACATAACAGAACCTTCAATTGGGATTCCAGTTTTTGGGTTCGCATTTCGTTCTGGCTTTTGGGTTCTGAGTCTGCCACATTAAAGCACAAAGTCAGCGCCGCCTCAGCAGAATTCGTGCAACAAAATATCCTGCCTCTTATCCAGTTTAATATTCAAACGCAACCTCAACTCGATGATCTGTTCGACAGCCGTCATGTATTATTTTCTGGCTGCGTCTTAAACAGATTTAGCAGCTTCAGCTGGAAATTGATGAAGCGTATTGAGAACATATTGATATTCGGACTGAGCATGTGAGGCAAAATATTCAACTGCAAGTAAATAGACAACACTAAACATCTATAGATGTTGAGTAGACTGGAGTGAAATATGGGTTTATAATATACAAATGTATTGTCAATTAACAAAGATATCATCATCATCTTCAGAATTTAATAGTAAAAATGTTAAAAACCTATGTTTAAAATACAAAGCAATAGAGCATGTTTTCTCTGGGCAAAAAGTCCTTCTAACTGTGTTGTTTAAAGGATATTTCTATACGTTTGGGGATGAGATGTAAATTTCCGTCGAAAAATTAATACGTAAATCTAATTTTTGGACTTGCAAAATTTCAATTGCGGAGTCGAAAAAAAATGCAAGGGGTCGCTACAAAATTAGAAAATCATGAATATCTCGGGAACCACAAGGACGATCGGAATGTCCTTTGGCAAGATAGAGCATGTTTTCTCTCAGCAAAAAAGTCCTTTT